>CM068367.1:891008677-891608677 GCA_034769895.1 Magicicada septendecula
CTTCACAAACTTCTTCACTAACCTCTTCTCCGATCTCATTTTCATCAACACCTTCATCATCAACATCATCGTTATCACGTCCACTACCTCCATCATAACACTGCACGTCCTCGTCCTCCTCTAGTTGCTCACCTGGTCCACCTGAAACTTCTTTTCGTTCTTCGGAATCCTCAACACTACTTACAGAAGGCGTCTGCACATCTTCACACACTACATCATTCTCATTCACACATCCATGACGCTGCCGCCAAATTCCTCCTCAACTTCTACCTCCTCTACTTCTACCACACTTGCAGCATGGACATCCCCTTGTCCACCCGCAACCTCAGAAACACTTGCAGCCTGGACATCCCTGTGTCCATCTGCAAACTCAGACTCTTCAGTCCCCCTAACACCTACAACTATACCTTCCTGTGCAGCATCCGCAGACCGCTCTTCTGCCTCTTCTGTCGATTCCACTCCTTCACCACTTTCAGCAACTACAACGTCCTCAACATTTTCCACCCTGGAATCCAGCTGTCCAGGTTCATGTGCAATGACTAAATTAATTTCTACTGGCGATGGTAAAGCTACACCCTCAAGTGACTTCTCATATCCCTGTGTAGACGATGATGATGTCACAGGATCTGGATCGCTCAAGAACAATACCGGAATAAATTCTGCGCCATCTGGATTCAACCATGACGTCCTCTTTGAGTCTGGTAATTCAGTATCAACAGACGTTTTCTTGTCGTCTTGTATTGATCCCACGAAGTAATTCCGCTCTTCTACTTCTGCTTCACCTTCTTCACCCACTACTCTATTAGGCACTTGCGCTTCATCTGGAACTTTTAAAGTTTCCTTACTCTCCAAATAGAAATAACTTGCTACCGGCTCCCTACTTGCCGATGTTTGTTTACTAACATAATTTCTTCTTCCCCTGTTAATTTCATATTTCTTTGTTTTCTGTGCTGTAGCTGTTGTTACCGTCTTCTCACTTGCCACCCCCTTGTAGCCTCCATTACTTCCGGAATATTCAGTTTTTCTGACTGTCTCTTGTGTTCTCCACCGACCACCATGTTTGTCCTTTTCAGCTCTTCCTAATAAACTACTTGAGTAGTGGACATCTTTGGCAGCTCTTCCCCGGGACTCATCATTCGCCTGGACAGTCCTGGCATGCGCACACCACCGGTCCAGGTCCGCAAAAGAACGTGGAGGCTCTGCGAAAACCAGCCAGGATCTCTCTTGGGGATTCAGACCTTCTCGTATTACCTGTATGACTTCCGTCTCGGGCAACCCCAGTCTTAATATACGGGCAGCTTTCCTTACATCGTGCACGAAGTTCCCCAATGCCTCTCCGTTGGCCTGTAGACGATAGAATAACTTAAACTTCAACTGATCACGTCGTCAACGGGGTATGAAGAAGTCCAACACCTCCGCATGGAAAGTGTCGACACTGCAGCCCCGACGCAGAGTGCTGGTGACCAGACGGCCAATGAACCCCGGCAATACGGGTATATAAGGGACAAGACCTCCCCATCGGTCACCCCCGGGAAATCTGCCAACTGCAGGACAAGGTCTAAGAAAACCAGCAACTGCTCCTCATCTATTCCATCTAACACTGAAAGTTTCTGGAGAACTCCTGAAAGAGGGTGGGGCAATTTCTGGTAGCATACCCCCGCCAGAATTGCACAATTCAAAACACACAACAACAAACATAAATTCCCACGAAACACCTAACACAAAAACATGACTTACAAAAGGAAAAATTTGAGTACTCTCTCTTCCATCAAGTGGACCCCCGGGTTCTCTAGCGCTGCGAAAACCTGACCCGCTCCAGAACTAACTCTCCGTCAGTCGCCAGACTCAAAGGAAGAAACGTCATCAGACACTAACACCAACATACAATCCACACCACCGAACACCTACCACAACATATAAGATTTCAACCAAGACATTAGCACAAATTTCAGTCGGACGGTACCGACTTCCAGTCGGGCCATACCGCATCCCGTTGACCGCACGCGCTATTACTTCCATACAATAAATAAGGGAGCCCATCCCCACGTGATCTCCGGTAAGGTCCAGTCGCAACAACAACAAAACCCAACTACAACACATGCCATGTGGCAGCACCAGGTTTACAATTAAAATCACATAGCAATAATTCACACATAATACATATATATACCTATATACGATATCAACCCTACCATTGCATCTATCTATTTTAAGTTTCAAATATTTCTGAAGTTGATGTTTTTTCCAAACTATTTCCGAGTTTGCAAGCCCCATCACACCAAAGGACCCAAGGGTTCAACCCTAGAATGAACCACGCTCTGCTACCATTTGTAATCCCTCTTTCAATCCCCCCCTTTTTTTTAAATCCTTTTTTTTTTTGAAAGAGAGGCCACTAGTTATTTAGAACTAGGCAAGAGCCTAGAGAAGCCAAAAATGCGCTGGGTCCAGTATGACGGGACTTGCAAATGAAACTCTGCCTTAAAACAACAATAACAAGATTTATTAGAGCCATTTTTTTTTTTTGGTACAATCAATTCCCCCAGTATATGATATATGCGCCTTCAAATAATTAAAGTCAATCTTACACAATCCATAGAATAGATCAAATTCATTAATAGAGTTCAATAGTATACATATGCACCTATCTGCATCTTCATACAATTAAGTTAGGATTACAAGTGCTTTCACTTCATAAGAATAGCTCAAAATCGTTATTATAATTCAACATTAAACATAGGCATCGCCAAATAATTGACCTTGATATCACTGAGCAGCATACAGTTATTTCTAAATAATGTAAGAATGGCGCATAGTATCGACCCTCCCAGTAAGCCACATAAACCATAAACATGATATATATGTATATGTATAACAACGTATAAACAATCTAACAATCAAATAAAGGTATGACACACAACATATAATTAACATAGATACACATAAGAAAAAGATATATACACATCTACATATAAATACCACACATCATGTCCACCAGGTTAACAGCATATCTATATTGTCATTGTAACACCCTCAAACCACCTTAATCAGATCAAGTGCCCGACCCACCTTAAAACTTCTCAATTAACAAACCCAAAACCAAATAATAAGTCACCAAAGACCAGAGTTGAAACACCACAAAAATTCTAAGTATGTGAAAGGCCAAAGTCAAATTGGCAAAATAGTCAGAACGGCACATAAGTACCAAGTATAAAAGGGAAATATCAATTTCGTACCCCAAATAATAATAAATGTGCCATCAACATGGCTGCCCGGTTGCATAAAATGCATATTCTCATTTCTTTTATTTTCTTACAAAAAAAAAACAAAATTTCAAGCAAAATCAGTGGAACGTAACCACCCAAAAATAACTTAGAACTGGTATTGATTTGTTTTACATTTCTTTAACATTTATCAGTGAAGTATTATTATGAAATATCAAAAAGAAAACTTAACAATTCTTGTGCTGGCTATGGCAAAAAGTTGGTGGTTACAAAATTATTTAAACAGTTGAAATGAATTTCATAAAGCAGAATCTATGGATTTAATTTAATAAAACATACTTGAGGTGTTCATAAAGAACCCACTTGACCTCAGGCACGGTCATGCGCCCGGACTAGATCCAACAAACTATGACATGTTATGGACCTGTGGATAAAGGCACCAACAGGTGACGTCCACAGGTTAAAGCACCTCCCCCAAACCTTTAAATTAATAACAAAATCAAATACCCAATTAAATGAAAATGTATATAACCACGAAAATTCCCCTACAAGGTACTGAGGCACCCGTGCATGCATACTTAACGCTAATATCACTTAGTGACAGTCAGTGCCACCCATATTTACAGTAAAAAAAAAACTAACATCAATTCGGGTGATGCATGGACCCTGGCTGAGTTTACAAATTCTCTGAGGCGTAAGCATTAGTAAAAAGGAAAAGATAATATTTAACCCCAAATGTCCCGTTGGACTTGTGCGCAACAAAGTTCTAAACAGGAGCATTTCCAAAATATCTCAATGTAAGGTGTAGCGGCCACAAACATTTTTTAAAAGGCATAAATGTCACCTGGTATTACAGCACAAGGCTTGAGGATCTTGTAGTGTGTGTCCGTCCATTCGTCCTGACAGCTGAACGGAAAGTGACTGGATTTACTTCATGGATGTCCGCTGGAGCGAGACAGATTGACAACTAATTCGGGAACCCTGCGCAATTATATGGGTAATTACTCACAGGTTCAATAAATCACAATACCCCATTCACCCAGCTGAACTCACACTTCACGACATGCCCAGTTTAAAATCTCCAGAAAATTTACTTATGCATTGAAACCCTATTGAATTAAATAAATTATTTTAAATATAATATATTAAACATTGAATCAAATAAATAGTTATTCATAACTTTTTCGTCAACCACTTACTCTACTTTCGACATGAGCTAGCAAACTTTAACAGGTTCGTGAGGTACGTTCATTTCACCAAAATCACAAGATAATTATCTTACGCCCCATTCTAATATAATGAATTAAATAAACAGGCACAAAAACTGTAAAATACTATCTGTTAGCCAGCGTTAACATTTGAAACATGAATAAACAGAAATTAGCCTGATGCACGCCACGTGCTGACTCTATGCAAATATATCGCCCGGCATCAGCGTTGATATTAAGTAAAATACAATTTAGTTCTATTAAACAGTAAGCAATATACCTTAGACACACTTACCGGAGAGTCGCGTAGTCGTTTATCTAAGGATAGTTATATATAGTAGGTAAAATTCCAAGTCGAAGCTGCCAGGCGAATACAGACGACCTACTACGTTGAACGCTGATAGTGGACTGGTTATTACAACTACTGAAAAAATTTTACGAAGCTATAGACCCAGAGCGCGCGCGGATCGGCACGGCGGAAGCATAACAAGACGGGCGCCGGTAATACTTAATTAATTAATTCGACGCTGTCCGTTCTCGTTAACATAAAAAAAAACAGCCGAGTTTTTCCAAAACACGGCACACCCCCACTCCAAAAGGGCAACTTGGTTGCCTCACACTTGAACTCAGGGAGGGTACCCTGCAGTGTACCCCCTTCCAAAACGATCCTAGTGGTCTTGGTGATCAAGATGGCCCAGCGGTCCTTGCTCTCAGGACTGCGGCCATCCTCATGCGACCCTCTCCGCCACGCCAACCCCACGGGACCGCCCCAAAACGTCACCCTCCGCGGTGACCACCATCTACTTCCACCGGTCCCACTCACATACCCGTCCTAAGACCAAACAAGGTATCTCCCACCTTGGTATGTGAGTGACCGTACTCCCTCTCGTCCATCTCTTGGACCGACCAGCCATATGCATCAACAAGGCATCTCCATCCTTGCCATATGGCTGGCCCACATCCCTACACAAGGGCGGACGGCCCTGCTTAGCCAGACGGAGAGGACCTCAAGGAGGGCCCGCGAACATCACTACAAACTCTTACTTAACAAAAACACCAGGCAAAACAACCGGGGAATGCGGCACGGCTCGACCTCTTCACTAACCCACAATCAAGATTTACAACCATTAACCAAAAACAACAGCACGCTATCACTCTCCATCATAACTTTCAGAACCAAAACTTACAATCTCCAAGACCACGACAATCTGAGGGAACATTCTCTAACTGTCTAACTTACTTTCTCCTTTTTTTTTAATGGTAGGGGTAGGAAAATTGGGAAGATGAAAAGGGCAAGGATCATTAACGGGCCAATAGCTAGGAGTAAGGGTGAGGACATGGCTCCCTCCGGAAATAAGGATGAATGGAGGAAACCAAGGCTCGCGTGGGCAGGGACGCAACCCTGAAATAGATGAACACCACTGGGAGTGTGGGGAATATCTACCCGCTACCCGTTAACCGCTTCTTCTCATCTTTCTGTGATGGACTTTAGGTACCCGTTCCTTTCGAACACCACTCTCTGAGAAATTATCTCGTGTTGAGCAGTACTGGCTGGTTTCCTCTGAATCAGAATCAAGGCAACTTACCTCGCTCCTTTCACTCCGCTGTGGATTATCCTTGTCGTCTAACTCCTCTGCTACAATTTCTTCCTTTTCTACTTCTTTCTTTTCTACAATTCCCCCTTCTTCGTCCACATAATCCAAATCAACATCATGACACTGCACCTCCTCAGCATCTTCCAGTTGCTCCTCTGATCCATCTTCAACCGCATCTTCCCTCAGCTCCTCACCGATTTTGTCATCACCCTCGTCACCAGCTCCTTCACAAACTTCTTCACTAACCTCTTCTCCGATCTCATTTTCATCAACACCTTCATCATCAACATCATCGTTATCACGTCCACTACCTCCATCATAACACTGCACGTCCTCGTCCTCCTCTAGTTGCTCACCTGGTCCACCTGAAACTTCTTTTCGTTCTTCGGAATCCTCAACACTACTTACAGAAGGCGTCTGCACATCTTCACACACTACATCATTCTCATTCACACATCCATGACGCTGCCGCCAAATTCCTCCTCAACTTCTACCTCCTCTACTTCTACCACACTTGCAGCATGGACATCCCCTTGTCCACCCGCAACCTCAGAAACACTTGCAGCCTGGACATCCCTGTGTCCATCTGCAAACTCAGACTCTTCAGTCCCCCTAACACCTACAACTATACCTTCCTGTGCAGCATCCGCAGACCGCTCTTCTGCCTCTTCTGTCGATTCCACTCCTTCACCACTTTCAGCAACTACAACGTCCTCAACATTTTCCACCCTGGAATCCAGCTGTCCAGGTTCATGTGCAATGACTAAATTAATTTCTACTGGCGATGGTAAAGCTACACCCTCAAGTGACTTCTCATATCCCTGTGTAGACGATGATGATGTCACAGGATCTGGATCGCTCAAGAACAATACCGGAATAAATTCTGCGCCATCTGGATTCAACCATGACGTCCTCTTTGAGTCTGGTAATTCAGTATCAACAGACGTTTTCTTGTCGTCTTGTATTGATCCCATGAAGTAATTCCGCTCTTCTACTTCTGCTTCACCTTCTTCACCCACTACTCTATTAGGCACTTGCGCTTCATCTGGAACTTTTAAAGTTTCCTTACTCTCCAAATAGAAATAACTTGCTACCGGCTCCCTACTTGCCGATGTTTGTTTACTAACATAATTTCTTCTTCCCCTGTTAATTTCATATTTCTTTGTTTTCTGTGCTGTAGCTGTTGTTACCGTCTTCTCACTTGCCACCCCCTTGTAGCCTCCATTACTTCCGGAATATTCAGTTTTTCTGACTGTCTCTTGTGTTCTCCACCGACCACCATGTTTGTCCTTTTCAGCTCTTCCTAATAAACTACTTGAGTAGTGGACATCTTTGGCAGCTCTTCCCCGGGACTCATCATTCGCCTGGACAGTCCTGGCATGCGCACACCACCGGTCCAGGTCCGCAAAAGAACGTGGAGGCTCTGCGAAAACCAGCCAGGATCTCTCTTGGGGATTCAGACCTTCTCGTATTACCTGTATGACTTCCGTCTCGGGCAACCCCAGTCTTAATATACGGGCAGCTTTCCTTACATCGTGCACGAAGTTCCCCAATGCCTCTCCGTTGGCCTGTAGACGATAGAATAACTTAAACTTCAACTGATCACGTCGTCAACGGGGTATGAAGAAGTCCAACACCTCCGCATGGAAAGTGTCGACACTGCAGCCCCGACGCAGAGTGCTGGTGACCAGACGGCCAATGAACCCCGGCAATACGGGTATATAAGGGACAAGACCTCCCCATCGGTCACCCCCGGGAAATCTGCCAACTGCAGGACAAGGTCTAAGAAAACCAGCAACTGCTCCTCATCTATTCCATCTAACACTGAAAGTTTCTGGAGAACTCCTGAAAGAGGGTGGGGCAATTTCTGGTAGCATACCCCCGCCAGAATTGCACAATTCAAAACACACAACAACAAACATAAATTCCCACGAAACACCTAACACAAAAACATGACTTACAAAAGGAAAAATTTGAGTACTCTCTCTTCCATCAAGTGGACCCCCGGGTTCTCTAGCGCTGCGAAAACCTGACCCGCTCCAGAACTAACTCTCCGTCAGTCGCCAGACTCAAAGGAAGAAACGTCATCAGACACTAACACCAACATACAATCCACACCACCGAACACCTACCACAACATATAAGATTTCAACCAAGACATTAGCACAAATTTCAGTCGGACGGTACCGACTTCCAGTCGGGCCATACCGCATCCCGTTGACCGCACGCGCTATTACTTCCATACAATAAATAAGGGAGCCCATCCCCACGTGATCTCCGGTAAGGTCCAGTCGCAACAACAACAAAACCCAACTACAACACATGCCATGTGGCAGCACCAGGTTTACAATTAAAATCACATAGCAATAATTCACACATAATACATATATATACCTATATACGATATCAACCCTACCATTGCATCTATCTATTTTAAGTTTCAAATATTTCTGAAGTTGATGTTTTTTCCAAACTATTTCCGAGTTTGCAAGCCCCATCACACCAAAGGACCCAAGGGTTCAACCCTAGAATGAACCACGCTCTGCTACCATTTGTAATCCCTCTTTCAATCCCCCCCTTTTTTTTAAATCCTTTTTTTTTTTGAAAGAGAGGCCACTAGTTATTTAGAACTAGGCAAGAGCCTAGAGAAGCCAAAAATGCGCTGGGTCCAGTATGACGGGACTTGCAAATGAAACTCTGCCTTAAAACAACAATAACAAGATTTATTAGAGCCATTTTTTTTTTTTGGTACAATCAATTCCCCCAGTATATGATATATGCGCCTTCAAATAATTAAAGTCAATCTTACACAATCCATAGAATAGATCAAATTCATTAATAGAGTTCAATAGTATACATATGCACCTATCTGCATCTTCATACAATTAAGTTAGGATTACAAGTGCTTTCACTTCATAAGAATAGCTCAAAATCGTTATTATAATTCAACATTAAACATAGGCATCGCCAAATAATTGACCTTGATATCACTGAGCAGCATACAGTTATTTCTAAATAATGTAAGAATGGCGCATAGTATCGACCCTCCCAGTAAGCCACATAAACCATAAACATGATATATATGTATATGTATAACAACGTATAAACAATCTAACAATCAAATAAAGGTATGACACACAACATATAATTAACATAGATACACATAAGAAAAAGATATATACACATCTACATATAAATACCACACATCATGTCCACCAGGTTAACAGCATATCTATATTGTCATTGTAACACCCTCAAACCACCTTAATCAGATCAAGTGCCCGACCCACCTTAAAACTTCTCAATTAACAAACCCAAAACCAAATAATAAGTCACCAAAGACCAGAGTTGAAACACCACAAAAATTCTAAGTATGTGAAAGGCCAAAGTCAAATTGGCAAAATAGTCAGAACGGCACATAAGTACCAAGTATAAAAGGGAAATATCAATTTCGTACCCCAAATAATAATAAATGTGCCATCAACATGGCTGCCCGGTTGCATAAAATGCATATTCTCATTTCTTTTATTTTCTTACAAAAAAAAAACAAAATTTCAAGCAAAATCAGTGGAACGTAACCACCCAAAAATAACTTAGAACTGGTATTGATTTGTTTTACATTTCTTTAACATTTATCAGTGAAGTATTATTATGAAATATCAAAAAGAAAACTTAACAATTCTTGTGCTGGCTATGGCAAAAAGTTGGTGGTTACAAAATTATTTAAACAGTTGAAATGAATTTCATAAAGCAGAATCTATGGATTTAATTTAATAAAACATACTTGAGGTGTTCATAAAGAACCCACTTGACCTCAGGCACGGTCATGCGCCCGGACTAGATCCAACAAACTATGACATGTTATGGACCTGTGGATAAAGGCACCAACAGGTGACGTCCACAGGTTAAAGCACCTCCCCCAAACCTTTAAATTAATAACAAAATCAAATACCCAATTAAATGAAAATGTATATAACCACGAAAATTCCCCTACAAGGTACTGAGGCAGCCGTGCATGCATACTTAACGCTAATATCACTTAGTGACAGTCAGTGCCGCCCATATTTACAGTAAAAAAAAAACTAACATCAATTCGGGTGATGCATGGACCCTGGCTGAGTTTACAAATTCTCTGAGGCGTAAGCATTAGTAAAAAGGAAAAGATAATATTTAACCCCAAATGTCCCGTTGGACTTGTGCGCAACAAAGTTCTAAACAGGAGCATTTCCAAAATATCTCAATGTAAGGTGTAGCGGCCACAAACATTTTTTAAAAGGCATAAATGTCACCTGGTATTACAGCACAAGGCTTGAGGATCTTGTAGTGTGTGTCCGTCCATTCGTCCTGACAGCTGAACGGAAAGTGACTGGATTTACTTCATGGATGTCCGCTGGAGCGAGACAGATTGACAACTAATTCGGGAACCCTGCGCAATTATATGGGTAATTACTCACAGGTTCAATAAATCACAATACCCCATTCACCCAGCTGAACTCACACTTCACGACATGCCCAGTTTAAAATCTCCAGAAAATTTACTTATGCATTGAAACCCTATTGAATTAAATAAATTATTTTAAATATAATATATTAAACATTGAATCAAATAAATAGTTATTCATAACTTTTTCGTCAACCACTTACTCTACTTTCGACATGAGCTAGCAAACTTTAACAGGTTCGTGAGGTACGTTCATTTCACCAAAATCACAAGATAATTATCTTACGCCCCATTCTAATATAATGAATTAAATAAACAGGCACAAAAACTGTAAAATACTATCTGTTAGCCAGCGTTAACATTTGAAACATGAATAAACAGAAATTAGCCTGATGCACGCCACGTGCTGACTCTATGCAAATATATCGCCCGGCATCAGCGTTGATATTAAGTAAAATACAATTTAGTTCTATTAAACAGTAAGCAATATACCTTAGACACACTTACCGGAGAGTCGCGTAGTCGTTTATCTAAGGATAGTTATATATAGTAGGTAAAATTCCAAGTCGAAGCTGCCAGGCGAATACAGACGACCTACTACGTTGAACGCTGATAGTGGACTGGTTATTACAACTACTGAAAAAATTTTACGAAGCTATAGACCCAGAGCGCGCGCGGATCGGCACGGCGGAAGCATAACAAGACGGGCGCCGGTAATACTTAATTAATTAATTCGACGCTGTCCGTTCTCGTTAACATAAAAAAAAACAGCCGAGTTTTTCCAAAACACGGCACACCCCCACTCCAAAAGGGCAACTTGGTTGCCTCACACTTGAACTCAGGGAGGGTACCCTGCAGTGTACCCCCTTCCAAAACGATCCTAGTGGTCTTGGTGATCAAGATGGCCCAGCGGTCCTTGCTCTCAGGACTGCGGCCATCCTCATGCGACCCTCTCCGCCACGCCAACCCCACGGGACCGCCCCAAAACGTCACCCTCCGCGGTGACCACCATCTACTTCCACCGGTCCCACTCACATACCCGTCCTAAGACCAAACAAGGTATCTCCCACCTTGGTATGTGAGTGACCGTACTCCCTCTCGTCCATCTCTTGGACCGACCAGCCATATGCATCAACAAGGCATCTCCATCCTTGCCATATGGCTGGCCCACATCCCTACACAAGGGCGGACGGCCCTGCTTAGCCAGACGGAGAGGACCTCAAGGAGGGCCCGCGAACATCACTACAAACTCTTACTTAACAAAAACACCAGGCAAAACAACCGGGGAATGCGGCACGGCTCGACCTCTTCACTAACCCACAATCAAGATTTACAACCATTAACCAAAAACAACAGCACGCTATCACTCTCCATCATAACTTTCAGAACCAAAACTTACAATCTCCAAGACCACGACAATCTGAGGGAACATTCTCTAACTGTCTAACTTACTTTCTCCTTTTTTTTTAATGGTAGGGGTAGGAAAATTGGGAAGATGAAAAGGGCAAGGATCATTAACGGGCCAATAGCTAGGAGTAAGGGTGAGGACATGGCTCCCTCCGGAAATAAGGATGAATGGAGGAAACCAAGGCTCGCGTGGGCAGGGACGCAACCCTGAAATAGATGAACACCACTGGGAGTGTGGGGAATATCTACCCGCTACCCGTTAACCGCTTCTTCTCATCTTTCTGTGATGGACTTTAGGTACCCGATCCTTTCGAACACCACTCTCTGAGAAATTATCTCGTGTTGAGCAGTACTGGCTGGTTTCCTCTGAATCAGAATCAAGGCAACTTACCTCGCTCCTTTCACTCCGCTGTGGATTATCCTTGTCGTCTAACTCCTCTGCTACAATTTCTTCCTTTTCTACTTCTTTCTTTTCTACAATTCCCCCTTCTTCGTCCACATAATCCAAATCAACATCATGACACTGCACCTCCTCAGCATCTTCCAGTTGCTCCTCTGATCCATCTTCAACCGCATCTTCCCTCAGCTCCTCACCAATTTTGTCATCACCCTCGTCACCAGCTCCTTCACAAACTTCTTCACTAACCTCTTCTCCGATCTCATTTTCATCAACACCTTCATCATCAACATCATCGTTATCACGTCCACTACCTCCATCATAACACTGCACGTCCTCGTCCTCCTCTAGTTGCTCACCTGGTCCACCTGAAACTTCTTTTCGTTCTTCGGAATCCTCAACACTACTTACAGAAGGCGTCTGCACATCTTCACACACTACATCATTCTCATTCACACATCCATGACGCTGCCGCCAAATTCCTCCTCAACTTCTACCTCCTCTACTTCTACCACACTTGCAGCATGGACATCCCCTTGTCCACCCGCAACCTCAGAAACACTTGCAGCCTGGACATCCCTGTGTCCATCTGCAAACTCAGACTCTTCAGTCCCCCTAACACCTACAACTATACCTTCCTGTGCAGCATCCGCAGACCGCTCTTCTGCCTCTTCTGTCGATTCCACTCCTTCACCACTTTCAGCAACTACAACGTCCTCAACATTTTCCACCCTGGAATCCAGCTGTCCAGGTTCATGTGCAATGACTAAATTAATTTCTACTGGCGATGGTAAAGCTACACCCTCAAGTGACTTCTCATATCCCTGTGTAGACGATGATGATGTCACAGGATCTGGATCGCTCAAGAACAATACCGGAATAAATTCTGCGCCATCTGGATTCAACCATGACGTCCTCTTTGAGTCTGGTAATTCAGTATCAACAGACGTTTTCTTGTCGTCTTGTATTGATCCCACGAAGTAATTCCGCTCTTCTACTTCTGCTTCACCTTCTTCATCCACTACTCTATTAGGCACTTGCGCTTCATCTGGAACTTTTAAAGTTTCCTTACTCTCCAAATAGGAATAACTTGCTACCGGTTCCCTACTTGCCGATGTTTGTTTACTAACATAATTTCTTCTTCCCCTGTTAATTTCATATTTCTTTGTTTTCTGTGCTGTAGCTGTTGTTACCGTCTTCTCACTTGCCACCCCCTTGTAGCCTCCATTACTTCCGGAATATTCAGTTTTTCTGACTGTCTCTTGTGTTCTCCACCGACCACCATGTTTGTCCTTTTCAGCTCTTCCTAATAAACTACTTGAGTAGTGGACATCTTTGGCAGCTCTTCCCCGGGACTCATCATTCGCCTGGACAGTCCTGGCATGCGCACACCACCGGTCCAGGTCCGCAAAAGAACATGGAGGCTCTGCGAAAACCAGCCAGGATCTCTCTTGGGGATTCAGACCTTCTCGTATTACCTGTATGACTTCCGTCTAGGGCAACCCCAGTCTTAATATACGGGCAGCTTTCCTTACATCGTGCACGAAGTTCCCCAATGCCTCTCCGTTGGCCTGTAGATGATAGAATAACTTAAACTTCAACTGATCACGTCGTCAACGGGGTATGAAGAAGTCCAACACCTCCGCATGGAAACTGTCGACACTGCAGCCCCGACGCAGAGTGCTGGTGACCAGAAGGCCAATGAACCCCGGCAATACGGGTATATAAGGGACAAGACCTCCCCATCGGTCACCCCCGGGAAATCTGCCAACTGCAGGACAAGGTCTAAGAAAACCAGCAACTGCTCCTCATCTATTCCATCTAACACTGAAAGTTTCTGGAGAACTCCTGAAAGAGGGTGGGGCAATTTCTGGTAGCATACACCCGCCAGAATTGCACAATTCAAAACACACAACAACAAACATAAATTCCCACGAAACACCTAACACAAAAACATGACTTACAAAAGGAAAAATTTGAGTACTCTCTCTTCCATCAAGTGGACCCCCGGGTTCTCTAGCGCTGCGAAAACCTGACCCGCTCCAGAACTAACTCTCCGTCAGTCGCCAGACTCAAAGGAAGAAACGTCATCAGACACTAACACCAACATACAATCCACACCACCGAACACCTACCACAACATATAAGATTTCAACCAAGACATTAGCACAAATTTCAGTCGGACGGTACCGACTTCCAGTCGGGCCATACCGCATCCCGTTGACCGCACGCGCTATTACTTCCATACAATAAATAAGGGAGCCCATCCCCACGTGATCTCCGGTAAGGTCCAGTCGCAACAACAACAAAACCCAACTACAACACATGCCATGTGGCGGCACCAGGTTTACAATTAAAATCACATAGCAATAATTCACACATAATACATATATACCTATATACGATATCAACCCTACCATTGCATCTATCTATTTTAAGTTTCAAATATTTCTGAAGTTGATGTTTTTTCCAAACTATTTCCGAGTTTGCAAGCCCCATCACACCAAAGGACCCAAGGGTTCAACCCTAGAATGAACCACGCTCTGCTACCATTTGTAATCCCTCTTTCAATCCCCCCCTTTTTTTTAAATCCTTTTTTTTTTTGAAAGAGAGGCCACTAGTTATTTAGAACTAGGCAAGAGCCTAGAGAAGCCAAAAATGCGCTGGGTCCAGTATGACGGGACTTGCAAATGAAACTCTGCCTTAAAACAACAATAACAAGATTTATTAGAGCCATTTTTTTTTTTTTGGTACAATCAATTCCCCCAGTATATGATATATGCGCCTTCAAATAATTAAAGTCAATCTTACACAATCCATAGAATAGATCAAATTCATTAATAGAGTTCAATAGTATACATATGCACCTATCTGCATCTTCATACAATTAAGTTAGGATTACAAGTGCTTTCACTTCATAAGAATAGCTCAAAATCGTTATTATAATTCAACATTAAACATAGGCATCGCCAAATAATTGACCTTGATATCACTGAGCAGCATACAGTTATTTCTAAATAATGTAAGAATGGCGCATAGTATCGACCCTCCCAGTAAGCCACTTAAACCATAAACATGATATATATGTATATGTATAACAACGTATAAACAATCTAACCATCAAATAAAGGTATGACACACAACATATAATTAACATAGATACACATAAGAAAAAGATATATACACATCTACATATAAATACCACACACCATGTCCACCAGGTTAACAGCATATCTATATTGTCATTGTAACACCCTCAAACCACCTTAATCAGATCAAGTGCCCGACCCACCTTAAAACTTCTCAATTAACAAACCCAAAACCAAATAATAAGTCACCAAAGACCAGAGTTGAAACACCACAAAAATTCTAAGTATGTGAAAGGCCAAAGTCAAATTGGCAAAATAGTCAGAACGGCACATAAGTACCAAGTATAAAAGGGAAATATCAATTTCGTACCCCAAATAATAATAAATGTGCCATCAACATGGCTGCCCGGTTGCATAAAATGCATATTCTCATTTCTTTTATTTTCTTACAAAAAAAAAACAAAATTTCAAGCAAAATCAGTGGAACGTAACCACCCAAAAATAACTTAGAACTGGTATTGATTTGTTTTACATTTCTTTAACATTTATCAGTGAAGTATTATTATGAAATATCAAAAAGAAAACTTAACAATTCTTGTGCTGGCTATGGCAAAAAGTTGGTGGTTACAAAATTATTTAAACAGTTGAAATGAATTTCATAAAGCAGAATCTATGGATTTAATTTAATAAAACATACTTGAGGTGTTCATAAAGAACCCACTTGACCTCAGGCACGGTCATGCGCCCGGACTAGATCCAACAAACTATGACATGTTATGGACCTGTGGATAAAGGCACCAACAGGTGACGTCCACAGGTTAAAGCACCTCCCCCAAACCTTTAAATTAATAACAAAATCAAATACCCAATTAAATGAAAATGTATATAACCACGAAAATTCCCCTACAAGGTACTGAGGCACCCGTGCATGCATACTTAACGCTAATATCACTTAGTGACAGTCAGTGCCGCCCATATTTACAGTAAAAAAAAAACTAACATCAATTCGGGTGATGCATGGACCCTGGCTGAGTTTACAAATTCTCTGAGGCGTAAGCATTAGTAAAAAGGAAAAGATAATATTTAACCCCAAATGTCCCGTTGGACTTGTGCGCAACAAAGTTCTAAACAGGAGCATTTCCAAAAAATCTCAATGTAAGGTGTAGCGGCCACAAACATTTTTTAAAAGGCATAAATGTCACCTGGTATTACAGCACAAGGCTTGAGGATCTTGTAGTGTGTGTCCGTCCATTCGTCCTGACAGCTGAACGGAAAGTGACTGGATTTACTTCATGGATGTCCGCTGGAGCGAGACAGATTGACAACTAATTCGGGAACCCTGCGCAATTATATGGGTAATTACTCACAGGTTCAATAAATCACAATACCCCATTCACCCAGCTGAACTCACACTTCACGACATGCCCAGTTTAAAATCTCCAGACAATTTACTTATGCATTGAAACCCTATTGAATTAAATAAATTATTTTAAATATAATATATTAAACATTGAATCAAATAAATAGTTATTCATAACTTTTTCGTCAACCACTTACTCTACTTTCGACATGAGCTAGCAAACTTTAACAGGTTCGTGAGGTACGTTCATTTCACCAAAATCACAAGATAATTAACTTACGCCCCATTCTAATATAATGAATTAAATAAACAGGCACAAAAACTGTAAAATACTATCTGTTAGCCAGCGTTAACATTTGAAACATGAATAAACAGAAATTAGCCTGATGCACGCCACGTGCTGACTCTATGCAAATATATCGCCCGGCA
This sequence comes from Magicicada septendecula, assembly GCA_034769895.1. Classification (NCBI taxonomy): domain Eukaryota; kingdom Metazoa; phylum Arthropoda; class Insecta; order Hemiptera; family Cicadidae; genus Magicicada; species Magicicada septendecula. The sequence goes on from CM068367.1 coordinate 891,025,825, forward strand.
TCAGCGTTGATATTAAGTAAAATACAATTTAGTTCTATTAAACTGTAAGCAATATACCTTAGACACACTTACCGGAGAGTCGCGTAGTCGTTTATCTAAGGATAGTTATATATAGTAGGTAAAATTCCAAGTCGAAGCTGCCAGGCGAATACAGACGACCTACTACGTTGAACGCTGATAGTGGACTGGTTATTACAACTACTGAAAAAATTTTACGAAGCTATAGACCCAGAGCGCGCGCGGATCGGCACGGCGGAAGCATAACAAGACGGGCGCCGGTAATACTTAATTAATTAATTCGACGCTGTCCGTTCTCGTTAACATAAAAAAAAACAGCCGAGTTTTTCCAAAACACGGCACACCCCCACTCCAAAAGGGCAACTTGGTTGCCTCACACTTGAACTCAGGGAGGGTACCCTGCAGTGTACCCCCTTCCAAAACGATCCTAGTGGTCTTGGTGATCAAGATGGCCCAGCGGTCCTTGCTCTCAGGACTGCGGCCATCCTCATGCGACCCTCTCCGCCACGCCAACCCCACGGGACCGCCCCAAAACGTCACCCTTCGCGGTGACCACCATCTACTTCCACCGGTCCCACTCACATACCCGTCCTAAGACCAAACAAGGTATCTCCCACCTTGGTATGTCAGTGACCGTACTCCCTCTCGTCCATCTCTTGGACCGACCAGCCATATGCATCAACAAGGCATCTCCATCCTTGCCATATGGCTGGCCCACATCCCTACGCAAGGGCGGACGGCCCCGCTTAGCCAGACGGAGAGGACCTCAAGGAGGGCCCGCGAACATCACTACAAACTCTTACTTAACAAAAACACCAGGCAAAACAACCGGGGAATGCGGCACGGCTCGACCTCTTCACTAACCCACAATCAAGATTTACAACCATTAACCAAAACCAACAGCACGCTATCACCCTCCATCATAACTTTCAGAACCAAAACGTACAATCTCCAAGACCACGACAATCTGAGGGAACATTCTCTAACTCTCTAACTTACTTTCTCCTTTTCTTCCTTTTTTTTTATGGTAGGGGTAGGAAAATTGGGAAGATGAAAAGGGCAAGGGTCATTAAAGGGCCAATAGCTAGGAGTAAGGGTGAGGACATGGCTCCCTCCGGAAATAAGGATGAATGGAGGAAACCAAGGCTCGCGTGGGCAGGGACGCAACCCTGAAATAGATGAACACCACTGGGAGTGTGGGGAACATCTACCCGCTACCCGTTAACCGCTTCTTCTCATCTTTCTGTGATGGACTTTAGGTACCCGTTCCTTTCGAACACCACGCTCTGAGAAATTATCTCGTGTTGAGCAGTACTGGCTGGTTTCCTCTGAATCAGAATCAAGGCAACTTACCTCGCTCCTTTCACTCTGCTGTGGATTATCCTTGTCGTCTAACTCCTCTGGTACAATTTCTTCCTTTTCTACTTCATTCTTTTCTACAATTCCCCCTTCTTCGTCCACATAATCCAAATCAACATCATGACACTGCACCTCCTCAGCATCTTCCAGTTGCTCCTCTGATCCATCTTCAACCGCATCTTCCCTCAGCTCCTCACCAATTTTGTCATCACCCTCGTCACCAGCTCCTTCACAAACTTCTTCACTAACCTCTTCTCCGATCTCATTTTCATCAACACCTTCATCATCAACATCATCGCCATCACGTCCACTACCACCATCATAACACTGCACGTCCTCGTCCTCCTCTAGTTGCTCACCTGGTCCACCTGAAACTTCTTTTCGTTCTTCGGAATCCTCAACACTACTTACAGAAGGCGTCTGCACATCTTCACACACTACATCATTCTCACTCACACATCCACGACGCTGCCGCCAAATTCCTCCTCAATTTCTACCTCCTCTACGTCTACCACACTTGCAGCATGGACATCCCCTTGTCCACCCGCAACCTCAGAAACACTTGCAGCCTGGACATCCCTGTGTCCATCTGCAAACTCAGACTCTTCAGTCCCCCTAACACCTACAACTATACCTTCCTGTGCAGCATCCGCAGACCGCTCTTCTGCCTCTTCTGTCGATTCCACTCCTTCACCACTTTCAGCAACTACAACGTCCTCAACATTTTCCACCCTGGAATCCAGCTGTCCAGGTTCATGTGCAATGACTAAATTAATTTCTACTGGCGATGGTAAAGCTACACCCTCAAGTGACTTCTCATATCCCTGTGTAGACGATGATGATGTCACAGGATCTGGATCCCTCACGAACAATACCGGAATAAATTCTGCGCCATCTGGATTCAACCATGACATCCTCTTTGAGTCCGGTAATTCAGTATCAACAGACGTTTTCTTGTCGTCTTGTATTGATCCCACGAAGTAATTCCGCTCTTCTACTTCTGCTTCACCTTCTTCATCCACTACTCTATTAGGCACTTGCGCTTCATCTGGAACTTTTAAAGTTTCCTTACTCTCCAAATAGGAATAACTTGCTACCGGTTCCCTACTTGCCGATGTTTGTTTACAAACATAATTTCTTCTTCCCCTGTTAATTTCATATTTCTTTGTTTTCTGTGCTGTAGCTGTTGTTACCGTCTTCTCACTTGCCACCCCCTTGTAGCCTCCATTACTTCCGGAATATTCAGTTTTTCTGACTGTCTCTTGTGTTCTCCACCGACCACCATGTTTGTCCTTTTCAGCTCTTCCTAATAAACTACTTGAGTAGTGGACATCTTTGGCAGCTCTTCCCCGGGACTCATCATTCGCCTGGACAGTCCTGGCATGCGCACACCACCGGTCCAGGTCCGCAAAAGAACGTGGAGGCTCTGCGAAAACCAGCCGGGATCTCTCTTGGGGATTCAGTCCTTCTCGTATTACCTGTATGACTTCCGTCTCGGGCAACCCCAGTCTTAATATACGGGCAGCTTTCCTTACATCGTGCACGAAGTTCCCCAATGCCTCTCCGTTGGCCTGTAGACGATAGAATAACTTAAACTTCAACTGATCACGTCGTCGACGGGGTATGAAGAAGTCCAACACCTCCGCATGGAAAGTGTCGACACTGCAGCCCCGACGCAGAGTGCTGGTGACCAGGCCGGCCAATGAACCCCGGCAATACGGGTATATAAGGGACAAGACCTCCCCATCGGTCACCCCCGGGAAATCTGCCAACTGCAGGACAAGGTCTAAGAAAACCAGCAACTGCTCCTCATCTATTCCATCTAACACTGAAAGTTTCTGGAGAACTCCTGAAAGAGGGTGGGGCAATTTCTGGTAGCATACCCCCGCCAGAATTGCACAATTCAAAACACACAACAACAAACATAAATTCCCACGAAACACCTAACACAAAATCATGACTTGCAAAAGGAAAAACTTGAGTACTCTCTCTTCCATCAAGTGGACCCCCGGGTTCCCTAGCGCTGCGAAAACCTGACCCGCTCCAGAACTAACTCTCCGTCAGTCGCCAGATTCAAAGGAAGAAACGACATCAGACACTAACACCAACATACAATCCACACCACCGAACACCTACCACAACATATAAGATTTCAACCAAGACATTAGCACAAATTTCAGTCGGACGGTACCGACTTCCAGTCGGGCCATACCGCATCCCGCTAACCGCACGCACTATTACTTCCATACAATAAATAAGGGAGCCCATCCCCACGCGATCTCCGGTAAGGTCCAGTCGCAACAACAACAAAACTCAACTACAACATATGCCACGTGGCGGCACCAGGTTTACAATTAAAATCACATAGCAATAATTCACACACGTAGCCAATTTGTAACGTAGCGGTTTTTAGAGTGTGTCTCCCCGATCCTTAAATAGTACTTTACTTAATGGAAACTTTGTTTTATTTGCCCCACGTTGTTAGCGTCAATTTTGTAACGTAACTCTGCTTTTGAGGTACCCGTAAAACGTCTGTCTTTTTTACAGTCTCAGATCGGTCAGAACACCTCTCCGCAGTCGCCACTTATGAATTATAAAGACCGAAGTTTAAATAAAGTTGTTGGTACTGTTACTCAAACAAAGCAGAAATCGAGTGTGTGTGATTTGGGTCAAGTAGGGAAGTTGTTTAGCCTTATTTTGAAGAGATAGAAAGTACCATTTGTTTACCCTCGGTTTAGACGATTTATAAATTTTTTCAAATATTCGCCGTGAACCGAATCAGCTGATTTTGACACGAGTCTCCAAACATAGGTTAACCAGACAACACTGTGGCAGAATATGACCCGGTGGATCGTCTTCTTCTTATTTATTCTGAAACTTACTACAACTACCCACTACAAGAAAGGCAACACATTTTTATTATTCAATATCATTTTTTCAATAATATTTATTGTTTATATTATTGGTTTTCTCCCTTCAGCCACAATACAAATATCACAATCGATATTTTCATTAATTAGCACATGATATCGACTTCATTGAGTAACAAGGAATTGTCATAAAAATATACAGTTTTGAGCGATTTTACAATTTTATCTTTTGTTTAAACATCAATCAACATATAATTCTTTTAATTATTTTCCCCAGGGTTAAGGGTAAGTTCTTTTTGTTATGAGATGGTCAGAAATGGATAATTATACTACGCTTTACAAATATAGAAAAAATATTCAAAAATTTGTTTATTTCGCTTAGTACGTAGTTCCGGAAATGTCCGTAAGAGAGCAGATGGCGTTTGTTTTTATTAAAACATGTGTTTACGTTTTAATCGTTATGGACTACACGACCATTCCGTTGGAGGTTTCTTCGTTAAATATTAAAAGAAATGTTTATATTACCTCTCTTCTTGAAGTTCTTACTTGGGTGAAGCCGCTTCTCATGTGGTGTCAGTATTTGGTGGTAATTTCACAACCGTCTGGCAAATATTATCTCGTTAAAACTCGAACTCTGCTAGGCTATGCCTACTCGTCCAAAATGGTTTTTTTGTTCACTGTTATTATGGAGTATAGCAAGTTAACTTTGATAACTAAGGTAGTAATACATCATGTTTATACTGTTCTTTAATTTTGTAACAATTTTGTGCTTTTCAAAAGGTTCCAAAAGGATATTTTAATAAATTTTTATCTCATCATTTTGTCAACTGGACAGGTTTAAATTTCAAATTCGATTAAACAATACTTGTTATTTTCGTTACTCTTAGTAACCCATAATTTTTATATATCTTTTTATTGGTTCTGCTATTTACTTTTTAGTATATAGGCAGTTTGTAATTATTATAAATTTATTTTTGATTTACAGAAAAATAATTCTTTTTAATTTTGGTTTCTTTCCCAATTTGATTTACATAATAGTTTTCTGTTTATTTTCTTATAACTTTGGATATAAGTATTTAATATTTTTATTAACTTTAAATGAATTTATATATTATTTATTAATCTCTTATAGTATTCTTACACTGGACTATTTTCTTCTGCCATTTCCCTCATACAGTATTACTTTAATTTTCATTATCATCTGGTATTTAAATCTTTTAAGTTTTTAACACAAACCCTGGGTTATCTTATACAATAAAACCATTATTTTATAAAAATATAAAATTAACATAGGTACTACACGATATAAATCCTACAATAACTAAACAAAATACATAATTAGTTAGTAGCATCATGCTCTACTATTATAGTTTATAATTCTCACATTTACAGTACAATTCTGTAAGAAGTTCCCTTCACCTTCACTTATTACCTCATTGGGTACACTATAACTCACTTGTCACTGTATATCACTTTAATTGTTTATAATGTTTAGTGATACAACTTAATTTTGAGCTCGTTATAGTTTACCCATTTCTGACCTTGATGGTATTACAAAAGTTATCATTTATGGGGACTGGGTTATGTACCGTTACAATATATACCTATATACGATATCAACCCTGCCATTGCATCTATCTATTTTAAGTTTCAAATATTTCTGAAGTTGATGTTTTTTCCAAACTATTTCCGAGTTTGCAAGCCCCATCACACCAATGGACCCAAGAGTTCAACCCTAGAATGAACCACGCTCTGCTACCATTTGTAACCCCTCTTTCAAACCCCCTTTTTTTTAAATCCCTTTTTTTTTTAAAGATAGGCCACTAGTTATTTAGAACTAGGCAAGAGCCTAGAGAAGCCAAAAATGCGCTGGGTCCAGTATGACGGGACTTGCAAATGAAACTCTGCCTTAAAACAACAATAACAAGATTTATTAGAGCTATTTTTTTTTGGTACAATCAATTCCCCCAGTATATGATATATGCGACTTCAAATAATTAAAGTCAATCTTACACAATCCATAGAATAGATCAAATTCATTAATAGAGTTCAATAGTATACATATGCACCTATCTGCATCTTCATACAATTAAGTTAGGATTACAAGTGCTTTCACTTCATAAGAATAGCTCAAAATCGTTATTATAATTCAACATTAAACATAGGCATCGCCAAATAATTGACCTTGATATCACTGAGCAGCATACAGTTATTTCTAAATAATGTAAGAATGGCGCATAATATCGACCCTCCCAGTAAGCCACATAAACCATAAACATGATATATATGTATATGTATAACAACGTATAAACAATCTAACAATCAAATAAAGGCATGACACACAACATATAATTAACATAGATACACATAAGAAAAAGATATATACACATCTACATATAAATACCACACACCATGTCCACCAGGTTAACAGCATATCTATATTGTCATCGTAACACCCTCAAACCACCTTAATCAGATCAAGTGCCCGACCCACCTTAAAACTTCTCAATTAACAAACCCAAAACCAAATAATAAGTCACCAAAGACCAGAGTTGAAACACCCCAAAAATTCTAAGTATGTGAAAGGCCAAAGTCAAATTGGCAAAATAGTCAGAACGGCACATAAGTACCAAGTATAAAAGGGAAATATCAATTTCGTACCCCAAATAATAATAAATGTGCCATCAACATGGCTGCCCGGTTGCATAAAATGCATATTCTCATTTCTTTTATTTTCTTACCAAAAAAAACAAAATTTCAAGCAAAATCAGTGGAACGTAACCACCCAAAAATAACTTAGAACTGGTATTGATTTGTTTTACATTTCTTTAACATTTATCAGTGAAGTATTATTATGAAATATCAAAAAGAAAACTTAACAATTCTTGTGCTGGCTATAGCAAAAATTTGGTGGTTACAACAATATTTCAACAGTTGAAATGAATTTCATAAAGCAGAATCTATGGATTTAATTTAATAAAACATACTTGAGGTGTTCATAAAGAACCCACTTGACCTCAGGCACGGTCATGCGCCCGGACTAGATCCAACAAACTATGACATGTTATGGACCTGTGGATAAAGGCACCAACAGGTGACGTCCACAGGTTAAAGCACCTCCCCCAAACCTTTAAATTAATAACAAAATCAAATACCCAATTAAATGAAAATGTATATAACCACGAAAATTCCCCTACAAGGTACTGAGGCACCCCTGCATGCATATTTAACGCTAATATCACTTAGTGACAGTCAGTGCCGCCCATATTTACAGTAAAAAAAAAACTAACATCAATTCGGGTGATGCATGACCCTGGCTGAGTTTACAAATTCTCTGAGGCGTAAGCATTAGTAAAAAGGAAAAGATAATATTTAACCCCAAATGTCCCGTTGGACTTGTGCGCAACAAAGTTCTAAACTGGAGCATTTCCAAAATATCTCAATGTAAGGTGTAGCGGCCACAAACATTTTTTAAAAGGCATAAATGTCACCTGGTATTACAGCACAAGGCTTGAGGATCTTGTAGTGTGTGTCCGTCCAATCGTCCTGACAGCTGAACGGAAAGTGACTGGATTTACTTCATGGATGTCCGCTGGAGCAAGACAGATTGACAGCTAATTCGGGAACCCTGCGCAATTATATGGGTAATTACTCACAGGTTCAATAAATCACAATACCCCATTCACCCAGCTGAACTCACACTTCACGACATGCCCAGTTTAAAATCTCCAGAAAATTTACTTATGCATTGAAACCCTATTGAATTAAATAAATTATTTTAAATATAATATATTAAACATTGAATCAAATAAATAGTTATTCATAACTTTTTTGTCAACCACTTACTCTACTTTCGACATGAGCTAGCAAACTTTAACAGGTTCGTGAGGTACGTTCATTTCACCAAAATCACAAGATAATTAACTTACGCCCCATTCTAATATAATGAATTAAATAAACAGGCACAAAAACTGTAAAATACTATCTGTTAGCCAGCGTTAACATTTGAAACATGAATAAACAGAAATTAGCCTGATGCACGCCACGTGCTGACTCTATGCAAATATATCGCCCGGCATCAGCGTTGATATTAAGTAAAATACAATTTAGTTCTATTAAACAGTAAGCAATATACCTTAGACACACTTACCGGAGAGTCGCGTAGTCGTTTATCTAAGGATAGTTATATATAGTAGGTAAAATTCCAAGTCGAAGCTGCCAGGCGAATACAGACGACCTACTACGTTGAACGCTGATAGTGGACTGGTTATTACAACTACTGAAAAAAATTTTATGAAGCTATAGACCCAGAGCGCGCGCGGATCGGCACGGCGGAAGCATAACAAGATGGGCGCCGGTAATACTTAATTAATTAATTCGACGCTGTCCGTTCTCGTTAACATAAAAAAAACAGCCGAGTTTTTCCAAAACACGGCACACCCCCACCCCAAAAGGGCAACTTGGTTGCCTCACACTTGAACTCAGGGAGGGTACCCTGCAGTGTACCCCCTTCCAAAACGATCCTAGTGGTCTTGGTGATCAAGATGGCCCAGCGGTCCTTGCTCTCAGGACTGCGGCCATCCTCATGCGACCCTCTCCGCCACGCCAACCCCACGGGACCGCCCCAAAACGTCACCCTCCGCGGTGACCACCATCTACTTCCACCGGTCCCACTCACATACCCGTCCTAAGACCAAACAAGGTATCTCCCACCTTGGTATGTCAGTGACCGTACTCCCTCTCGTCCATCTCTTGGACCGACCAGCCATATGCATCAACAAGGCATCTCCATCCTTGCCATATGGCTGGCCCACATCCCTACACAAGGGCGGACGGCCCCGCTTAGCCAGACGGAGAGGACCTCAAGGAGGGCCCGCGAACATCACTACAAACTCTTACTTAACAAAAACACTAGGCAAAACAACCGGGGAATGCGGCACGGCTCGACCTCTTCACTAACCCACAATCAAGATTTACAACCATTAACCAAAAACCAAAAACAACAGCACGCTATCACTCTCCATCATAACTTTCAGAACCAAAACTTACAATCTCCAAGACCACGACAATCTGAGGGAACATTCTCTAACTCTCTAACTTACTTTCTCCTTTTCTTTCTTTTTTTTTTATGGTAGGGGTAGGAAAATTGGGAAGATGAAAAGGGCAAGGATCATTAAAGGGCCAATAGCTAGGAGTAAGGGTGAGGACATGGCTCCCTCCGGAAATAAGGATGAATGGAGGAAACCAAGGCTCGCGTGGGCAGGGACGCAACCCTGAAATAGATGAACACCACTGGGAGTGTGGGGAACATCTACCCGCTACCCGTTAACCGCTTCTTCTCATCTTTCTATGATGGACTTTAGGTACCCGTTCTTTTCGAACACCACTCTCTGAGAAATTATCTCGTGTTGAGCAGTACTGGCTGGTTTCCTCTGAATCAGAATCTAGGCAACTTACCTCGCTCCTTTCACTCCGCTGTGGATTATCCTTGTCGTCTAACTACTCTGCTACAATTTCTTCCTTTTCTACTTCTTTCTTTTCTACAATTCCCCCTTCTTCGTCCACATAATCCAAATCAACATCATGACACTGCACCTCCTCAGCATCTTCCAGTTGCTCCTCTGATCCATCTTCAACCGCATCTTCCCTCAGCTCCTCACCGATTTTGTCATCACCCTCGTCACCAGCTCCTTCACAAACTTCTTCACTAACCTCTTCTCCGATCTCATTTTCATCAACACCTTCATCATCAACATCATCGCCATCACGTCCACTACCACCATCATAACACTGCACGTCCTCGTCCTCCTCTAGTTGCTCACCTGGTCCACCTGAAACTTCTTTTCGTTCTTCGGAATCCTCAACACTACTTACAGAAGGCGTCTGCACATCTTCACACACTACATCATTCTCACTCACACACTCCACGACGCTGCCGCCAAATTCCTCCTCAACTTCTACCTCTTCTACTTCTACCACACTTGCAGCATGGACATCCCCTTGTCCACCCACAACCTCAGAAACACTTGCAGCCTGGACATCCCTGTGTCCATCTGCAAACTCAGACTCTTCAGCCCCCCTAACACCTACAACTATACCTTCCTGTGCAGCATCCGCAGACCGCTCTTCTGCCTCTTCTGTCGATTCCACTCATTCACCACTTTCAGCAACTACAACGTCCTCAACATTTTCCACCCTGGAATCCAGCTGTCCAGGTTCATGTGCAATGACTAAATTAATTTCTACTGGCGATGGTAAAGCTACACCCTCAAGTGACTTCTCATATCCCTGCGTAGACGATGATGATGTCACAGGATCTGGATCCCTCACGAACAATACCGGAATAAATTCTGCGGCATCTGGATTCAACCATGACGTCCTCTTTGAGTCCGGTAATTCAGTATCAACAGACGTTTTCTTGTCGTCTTGTATTGATCCCACGAAGTAATTCCGCTCTTCTACTTCTGCTTCACCTTCTTCATCCACTACTCTATTAGGCACTTGCGCTTCATCTGGAACTTTTAAAGTTTCCTTACTCTCCAAATAGGAATAACTTGCTACCGGTTCCCTACTTGCCGATGTTTGTTTACTAACATAATTTCTTCTTCCCCTGTTAATTTCATATTTCTTTGTTTTCTGTGCTGTAGCTGTTGTTACCGTCTTCTCACTTGCCACCCCCTTGTAGCCTCCATTACTTCCGGAATATTCAGTTTTTCTGACTGTCTCTTGTGTTCTCCACCGACCACCATGTTTGTCCTTTTCAGCTCTTCCTAATAAACTACTTGAGTAGTGTACATCTTTGGCAGCTCTTCCCCGGGACTCATCATTCGCCTGGACAGTCCTGGCATGCGCACACCACCGGTCCAGGTCCGCAAAAGAACGTGGAGGCTCTGCGAAAACCAGCCGGGATCTCTCTTGGGGATTCAGTCCTTCTCGTATTACCTGTATGACTTCCGTCTCGGGCAACCCCAGTCTTAATATACAGGCAGCTTTCCTTACATCGTGCACGAAGTTCCCCAATGCCTCTCCGTTGGCCTGTAGACGATAGAATAACTTAAACTTCAACTGATCACGTCGTCGACGGGGTATGAAGAAGTCCAACACCTCCGCATGGAAAGTGTCGACACTGCAGCCCCGACGCAGAGTGCTGGTGACCAGGCCGGCCAATGAACCCCGGCAATACGGGTATATAAGGGACAAGACCTCCCCATCGGTCACCCCCGGGAAATCTGCCAACTGCAGGACAAGGTCTAAGAAAACCAGCAACTGCTCCTCATCTATTCCATCTAACACTGAAAGTTTCTGGAGAACTCCTGAAAGAGGGTGGGGCAATTTCTGGTAGCATACCCCCGCCAGAATTGCACAATTCAAAACACACAACAACAAACATAAATTCCCACGAAACACCTAACACAAAATCATGACTTACAAAAGGAAAAACTTGAGTACTCTCTCTTCCATCAAGTGGACCCCCGGGTTCCCTAGCGCTGCGAAAACCTGACCCGCTCCAGAACTAACTCTCCGTCAGTCGCCAGATTCAAAGGAAGAAACGACATCAGACACTAACACCAACATACAATCCACACCACCGAACACCTACCACAACATATAAGATTTCAACCAAGACATTAGCACAAATTTCAGTCGGACGGTACCGACTTCCAGTCGGGCCATACCGCATCCCGCTAACCGCACGCACTATTACTTCCATACAATAAATAAGGGAGCCCATCCCCACGTGATCTCCGGTAAGGTCCAGTCGCAACAACAACAAAACCCAACTACAACACATGCCACGTGGCGGCACCAGGTTTACAATTAAAATCACATAGCAATAATTCACACACGTAGCCAATTTGTAACGTAGCGGTTTTTAGAGTGTGTCTCCCCGATCCTTAAATAGTACTTTACTTAATGGAAACTTTGTTTTATTTGCCCCACGTTGTTAGCGTCAATTTTGTAACGTAACTTTGCTTTTGAGGTACCCGTAAAACATCTGTCTTTTTTACAGTCTCAGATCGGTCAGAACACCTCTCCGCAGTCGCCACTTATGAATTATAAAGACCGAAGTTTAAATAAAGTTGTTGGTAATGTTACTCAAACAAAGCAGAAATCGAGTGTGTGTGATTTGGGTCAAGTAGGGAAGTTGTTTAGCCTTATTTTGAAGAGATAGAAAGTACCATTTGTTTACCCTCGGTTTAGACGATTTATAAATTTTTTCAAATATTCGCCGTGAACCGAATCAGCTGATTTTGACACGAGTCTCCAAACATAGGTTAACCAGACAACACTGTGGCAGAATATGACCCGATGGATCGTCTTCTTCTTATTTATTCTGAAACTTACTACAACTACCCACTACAAGAAAGGCAACACATTTTTATTATTCAATATCATTTTTTCAATAATATTTATTGTTTATATTATTGGTTTTCTCCCTTCAGCCACAATACAAATATCACAATCGATATTTTCATTAATTAGCACATGATATCGACTTCATTGAGTAACAAGGAATTGTCATAAAAAATGTACAGTTTTTTGCGATTTTACAATTTTATCTTTTGTTTAAACATCAATCAACATATAATTCTTTTAATTATTTTCCCCAGGGTTAAGGGTAAGTTCTTTTTGTTATGAGATGGTCAGAAATGGATAATTATACTACGCTTTACAAATATAGAAAAAATATTCAAAAATTTGTTTATTTCGCTTAGTACGTAGTTCCGGAAATGTCCGTAAGAGAGCAGATGGCGTTTGTTTTTATTAAAACATGTGTTTACGTTTTAATCGTTATGGACTACACGACCATTCCGTTGGAGGTTTCTTCGTTAAATATTAAAAGAAATGTTTATATTACCTCTCTTCTTGAAGTTCTTACTTGGGTGAAGCCGCTTCTCATGTGGTGTCAGTATTTGGTGGTAATTTCACAACCGTCTGGCAAATATTATCTCGTTAAAACTCGAACTCTGCTAGGCTATGCCTACTCGTCCAAAATGGTTTTTTTGTTCACTGTTATTATGGAGTATAGCAAGTTAACTTTGATAACTAAGGTAGTAATACATCATGTTTATACTGTTCTTTAATTTTGTAACAATTTTGTGCTTTTCAAAAGGTTCCAAAAGGATATTTTAATAAATTTTTATCTCATCATTTTGTCAACTGGACAGGTTTAAATTTCAAATTCGATTAAACAATACTTGTTATTTTCGTTACTCTTAGTAACCCATAATTTTTATATATCTTTTTATTGGTTCTGCTATTTACTTTTTAGTATATAGGCAGTTTGTAATTATTATAAATTTATTTTTGATTTACAGAAAAATAATTCTTTTTAATTTTGGTTTCTTTCCCAATTTGATTTACATAATAGTTTTCTGTTTATTTTCTTATAACTTTGGATATAAGTATTTAATATTTTTATTAACTTTAAATGAATTTATATATTATTTATTAATCTCTTATAGTATTCTTACACTGGACTATTTTCTTCTGCAATTTCCCTCATACAGTATTATTTTAATTTTCATTATCATCTGGTATTTAAATCTTTTAAGTTTTTAACACAAACCCTGGGTTATCTTATACAATAAAACCATTATTTTATAAAAATATAAAATTAACATAGGTACTACACAATATAAATCCTACAATAACTAAACAAAATACATAATTAGTTAGTAGCATCATGCTCTACTATTATAGTTTATAATTCTCACATTTACAGTACAATTCTGTAAGAAGTTCCCTTCACCTTCACTTATTACCTCATTGGGTACACTATAACTCACTTGTCACTGTATATCACTTTAATTGTTTATAATGTTTAGTGATACAACTTAATTTTGAGCTCGTTATAGTTTACCCATTTCTGACCTTGATGGTATTACAAAAGTTATCATTTATGGGGACTGGGTTATGTACCGTTACAATATATACCTATATACGATATCAACCCTGCCATTGCATCTATCTATTTTCATTTTCAAATATTTCTGAAGTTGATGTTTTTTCCAAACTATTTCCGAGATTGCAAGCCCCATCACACCAAAGGACCACCCAAAAATAATTTAGAAATGGTATTGATTTCTTTTACATTTCTTTAACATTTATCAGTGAAGTATTATTATGAAATATCAAAAAGAAAACTTAACAATTCTTGTGCTGACTATGGCAAAAAGTTGGTGGTTACAAAATTATTTAAACAGTTGAAATGAATTTCATAAAGCAGAATCTATGGATTTAATTTAATAAAACATACTTGAGGTGTTCATAAAGAACCCACTTGACCTCAGGCATGGTCATGCGCCCGGACTAGATCCAACAAACTATGACATGTTATGGACCTGTGGATAAAGGCACCAACAGGTGACGTCCACAGGTTAAAGCACCTCCCCCAAACCTTTAAATTAATAACAAAATCAAGTACCCAATTAAATGAAAATGTATATAACCACGAAAATTCCCCTACAAGGTACTGAGGCACCCGTGCATGCATACTTAACGCTAATATCACTTAGTGACAGTCAGTGCCGCCCATATTTACAGTAAAAAAAACTAACATCAATTCGGGTGATGCATGACCCTGGCTGAGTTTACAAATTCTCTGAGGCGTAAGCATTAGTAAAAAGGAAAAGATAATATTTAACCCCAAATGTCCCGTTGGACTTGTGCGCAACAAAGTTCTAAACTGGAGCATTTCCAAAATATCTCAATGTAAGGTGTAGCGGCCACAAACATTTTTTAATAGGCATAAATGTCACCTGGTATTACAGCACAAGGCTTGAGGATCTTGTAGTGTGTGTCCGTCCATTCGTCCTGACAGCTGAACGGAAAGTGACTGGATTTACTTCATGGATGGCAGGTGATCGGCCATCCGCTGGAGCGAGACAGATTGACGACTAATTCGGGAACCCTGCACAATTATATGGGTAATTACTCACAGGTTCAATAAATCACAATACTCCATTCACCCAGCTGAACTCACACTTCACGACATGCCCAGTTTAAAATCTCCAGAAAATTTACTTATGCATTGAAACCCTATTGAATTAAATAAATTATTTTAAATATAATATATTAAACATTGAATCAAATAATTAGTTATTCATAACTTTTTCGTCAACCACTTACTCTACTTTCGACATGAGCTAGCAAACTTTAACAGGTTCGTGAGGTACGTTCATTTCACCAAAATCACAAAATAATTAACTTACGCCCTATTCTATTATAATGAATTAAATAAACAGGCACAAAAACTGTAAAATACTATCTGTTAGCCAGCGTTAACATTTGAAACATGAATAAACAGAAATTAGCCTGATGCACGCCACGTGCTGACTCTATGCAAATATATCGCCTGGCATCAGCGTTGATATTAAGTAAAATACAATTTAGTTTTATTAAACAGTAAGCAATATACCTTAGACACACTTACCGGAGAGTCACGTAGTCGTTTATATAAGCATAGTTATATATAGTAGGTAAAATTCCAAGTCGAAGCTGCCAGGCGAATACAGACGACCTACTATGTTGAACGCTGAGAGTGGACTGGTTATTACAACTACTGAAAAAATTTTACGAAGCTATAGACCCAGAGCGCGCGCGGATCGGCACGGCGGAAGCATAACAAGACAGGCGCCGGTAATACTTAATTAATTAATTCGACGCTGTCCGTTCTCATTAACATAAAAAAAAACAGCCGAGTTTTTCCAAAACACGGCACAGTACTGGGTGCAGGGTGTGAAACCGTGCGTATAGTTAGCTTCTCCCATGAAGTCTAGTATCCATAGAGGACTTATAGCCTGAAGGGAGCGTGAGTATTCTCTAGAATGTTATGACCTCTTATTATTATGGAATGTACATGGAAATAGCTTTATAAACTCAAATATCCTGAAAGTGTTATAATCACTATAAGTCAGGAGTGTGTTACTACTCAACTGTCTCCATGCATTTACATGTGTTTTATAGAAAGCTACAAGCATGGGAACATGGAATTTACCAAATGCTCAATGCAAATACCGTAATGAAAAAGATTTGCCCATGTCATGAATGTCTGGCAAAAAAATAACTCTGCCATTAATGGTAAAAGATCAGAAGAAAAAGGTAAAAGATGAATACATTGTACTCTGACCC
Source organism: Magicicada septendecula (assembly GCA_034769895.1). Taxonomy (NCBI): domain Eukaryota; kingdom Metazoa; phylum Arthropoda; class Insecta; order Hemiptera; family Cicadidae; genus Magicicada; species Magicicada septendecula. Next base: position 891,042,207 of record CM068367.1, read on the forward strand.
TAAACACTCAAGTAGGTATTCAAACAATATGTCAACATAATTTTTCCCCAAAATTCCTGTTCATTCAGTCACAGTCTTTTATAAGTAGAGGAAAATCTAGCAAATTGGATAATGACTATCAATAATGTTTATCAAATTTGTGATTCACAGTTTTAGTTGACTGTTGAAAACACTAAATTTATCAGAATGAATGTTGCTGATAATATAAAATCTGTGACTGCTTCTAAATAATTTTAAGTTTTAAAAATAATACTTAGAGTAGAAGAATATGAAGATAGAAAGTATTATTACATGTATATCCTTGAGAAAGTTCCTAAAGTTGTTTCAATTTAGAACAAGAAATTCAGAATATATTAGCAAATGAACAAATTCTACCCTCTCAGCAGCAGAAACAATGATTTCTATTGATTAAGATGGTGATAAAGCTTAACAAATATTGGTAGCCTTGTCAGTGAGCAGCACTGATAGTGCTAACAGAGACAGGACACGAAGTCAAAACAAGACTACCAAAAACTTCTGAGAATAGGTCTGTATACAACAGAGTACTTACTTTACTTAATTTTGGTCACCATCTCCCTCAAAGTAGTGTCCTTGTACAGTGAGTGACACATCACTTCCAGGACTTCTTTCAATTCTCAGAAGTTCCCTGGAAGTTGTGATTTTGAAGTTTGTCAAGGGCCATTTACGATTCACATTCAGTATGTTCAGTGGTTTAAAAAATAGCAACTCTTCATTTGAGTTTCATCTTCATGAAGAAGAAAAGTTGAAAGGGGGAAAACTGGCAAATAAGGGAGGTGAGGAAGGGTGTCATGCTGTTACGACCTAAAAATTGATGTTTTTCAAACTCTCAGCAGGCTCAGAGAGACTATAAACTTGGGACAGTTTATAGTCATGAGAGCCTGTTGTCAGTCATGGAGTTTCACAAGTTAGTTTTATTCCTTTTAAAAATTGTCATATTCCATTTATGCTAGATGTTACAGTAGACATTTTAAATAATTACTTTTAGCTAAATAAGTTTTAGCAAGAGGCTAAGTAGCACTAGACTGTCCTGATATAAGACTGGTCTGGATTTCAAACAGTGTACACATCAATATATTAAATATATTTTTAAGAATTCTCTGTTCTACATAGTAAACTAGCAATCATTTCTTTAACTGAATAAACACAACATAAAAGTTCAAGTAAAAATGTTTTCCTTTGGTGGTAGATCCAAATACCATAAATTTCAGTGTTTTTAAGTAAGAAATGATATCATCTAATTTAACTGCTATCCCTATAAAATTGTTGACATTTATTGCAACATTAAAACCCTTGGGAAAGGATGTTTTTAAATTAAAAATGTAAAACAATAAATCTATAAATCTAATAAATTTTACTTTACTGTCAATATTTTTTGACACCATCGGTTTTTAAATACTCTGTTGCACCTGCAGGCCACTGCTCAAAATTTGAACAGCTAATTTTACACTCATTGTACAATTTTTATAATTTATATGTACAGAAGACAATTTATTGGTAAACTTAAATACAATTTAATTTTGACATTTGTTCAGATTTATGTCTCTACTCCACATGAAATTGAACTAAGCAGCAGCTGTCAGAAATGTTAGCTTCTTGCCTAAAAAGAGTGGGGGAACATAGTTGCATTGGACTGGTTTAATTGTATATATGTAAGTGGGGAGTTGTTCCCCCAGTAGATATGTATTATACCTCTATGAAGAAGAATTTTACATGAGACAGCATTATACAATTTTTGAAAACTGGAAAGCCGATGTCATATGATTCCCAGACTCCTGTCTCCACACTATTCTTTTCAAATTGGTTTCTCTCACAGTTTTTTACTCTTGTAGGGCTTACAATCACAAAAAATGATACCCATTTGTAAGTGTTCACTGACTCAGCAGTCTTGCTCACTAGCTGTATATTTCTTCAGTAATAATATAACAATTTCTGGAACTTAAGGTCTCTCTGAATTTTCTGATCTCCCCAATTTCTTGTATTCTTGTACATTTTAGCATTCATTTGGGTGGTGTTACACTCTAGTCAGAATTAATGTGCTTTCTATCAGTTTCAATATTACAAATTCATAGAAGTTGCCTGTACTTCCTTTGATTAAAAACCACTCTCTCAGTTCTGTCATCATTATATATCTGATGCTCAATATCCCCCCACTTTATTTGAATGCCATTGATTGAACAAAAATTTATTTTGCTTGCCTAGTTTCCACAGATAAACATTTCTCTCAATGCTACAGACAGAAACTTAAGTCTCTATGTACTTACATTGTTCATCCTAGGGGTGTTAAATTTTTGTGAAAAAGAAATTAAGAGAAAAATAAAGCATTATTATTTGGTATATGAATTTTGTTGTAATCAAGAAGGCAAGCACGGAAACATAAATATTAAATTAATAGATATCTCAAGTGTAACAAAGTCATGAAAGACAGTATAAATTTACAATATAAATAAAATAAACAATATAAGAAAACTGGCACAGATTTTCTTCCATCTTCTGCATACACTGATAGTTGTAAATACAGTATTTTGTAGGAAGTTTTTAAAACTTTGTGATAGGGAGTACATGTCTGTAAATATTTGCAGCAAATGGAATTAAATTTTGCCACTAAAATAAATCAAAGGCTTCACAAAATGGGCACTCCAGGTTCTCAAAAGTAAACAGTTTAAAATTGTGTTCTTAGGATGAGCAAATGGTTAACCTTACATTTATTGAAACTGGTATATAAATTAGTTCAGCAGTCGATGCTATATGGTGGCACAGCATTGTAAATGGCATTCCATACATTTTTACATATGTATGGAGCAATGGTCATGTTTTAAAATTTTTATGTTGATTTATTTTTCAAATTGCACTAAAGCACAAAATAAATATCGGTATGGAGAACTATACATGACTTCCATGTTCTAAGATTTATATTTAAAATCATTTTCGAAATGAAATATTACCATAGAAACTACTTCTTTCTACTTACTGCTTCAGCCTTAACCACAGTACTGTGGTCACTAACGTATACCACCTCACGTTATCGCACTAGATTTTCACTGATGATGGAAGTCGATGGCATTGCCGAAACGTCTGGTTTTGTAGAAAACATTGGACTACGGCCAAACATCCCGGGAAGAAATTTTAACAAAAACTATTTCTTTGTTGCCGATAACGTAGTACATATATATATATATATATATATATATATAAAATATGCATAAAATTAATGGCTTGTATAAGTTATTGATCTCCATTAAGTAGTGCTTAAGTTTCCAAAGTTTTAATATTATGATGTCCGTAATTAAAACATCAGAACAGGTTTAGTGTGTATGAGGGTACACCATGGACAAAAATTTTCAACATTTCCTATTGAGCGTTGCTTAGAGTAAAACTGCGAATCTACAGTGTATGTTTCACAGAACAAACACAGTGAAAAAGTTTAAATGAATTTTAAGTACTTTACTGTTGTTAAAACGTAAAAGGTTGCAGGTAAACTACCCCTTCCCCTTAACCGATCTTCACCAAAATCAAAAGACCTTGAGATCACTACAATTCAGGGACGTATGCAAAAAATTATTTGATTCTGTTTGAATTTGCGGCTGTTATCGTTTGCCATAGAAAATTACCCTTGATAAAAAAACGTTGCAGGTAAACTACCCCTTTCCCTTAACCAATCTTCACCAAAAACAATACGTCTTGAGTACTCTACAAATCAGGGCTGTATACAAAAAATTATTTGATTCTGTTTGAATTTGCGGCTGCTATCGTTTGCCAAAAAAAAAAAAATTACCCTTGATAAAAAAAACCGTTGCCGGTAAACTACCCCTAACCCTCAACCGATCTTCACCAAAAACAATAGGCCATGAGTACTCTACAAATCAGGGCTGTACGCAAAAAATTATTTGATTCTGTTTGAATTTGCGGCAGTTATCATTTGCCACAGAAAAAAATCTATAGATAGACAGATAGACACACAGACACGTTTTGAAAAACGACTTTTTTTCATGTTTTGAGTGTAGTACAATCAGAATCTGCAGTAATCTTGAACACTATTTTTTTTGCCATCACCATACTTCCATTTCCTTAAGGAACATGGAAGTAAAAAATCCAATTGCCTCCATACAATTAGCTCTTTGGTTTCATATAATTCCTAAACTTGGGGAATCAATTGTCAATATAATCAGTGTCTTAAATTTCAGAGTAAAACTCATTTACTCTGGAAGGTTGCCTACTTCCTGGAGATCCTTGTAGAACACAATTTTCTTTTTCCTTCCACCACTCAACACAGGTGGTTCAAATCTTAAGTTTGATTTGAGTTTGGTTGAACCATAGCATGTAGAATAATAGGAAATAAAGGCTGATTGATATGAAAGGGGAAATGGCAAACCAGGGATAAAAGAAATGGACAATGCCTGACCTACCTTTGGGTATGAAGGATTACCAGTCCTTTGGAATGGTCAAGAGAACTACACAATGTAATCAAAGTGTAGAGAGTTTTACAAAAATTGAAGTCAAGATTTATAGCCCAGTATAGCTAGCTTTTCAATACTAAACCAATGGAATTACAAACCTATACGTATTTGCCAACATAAACAGTGACTATTCACCATGCATATCAGTCTGGACCAACACTTGGGTCTTTTTGCTATGTATCATTACAGTTGACTTAAACCTAAGACTGCCAAGTGTACAACAATTTATACTTTGTCTTATAATAATTAATAGCATGCATAACATGTACAATTGTATAAGTTGAGTTACAGCTGATGTGTAGTGTCTATAGAAACCTAAATTACATTATCAAGCCAATGTACCTCGATAATATTAACACAGTTAATTTGAATTATATTGGTAGGTTGTTTGTTGGTGTTACTTGTTACAGATATAGAAAACGTTTTGAAATTAATAGCAATCTTTTTTTTCTTTAGTGGATTATCCTAAGAGCTTTGATCTTGGTTTGTTTGTTAAAAATCAGAGGTTATTTTGGCTAATTCGATTATTACCATCACCTTTTTTGACACAGGCCATAGTTATTCAGTTTAATTAGAAGAGTTACTGAGTTATTATTTGATTACAATTTTTGTGTGTAAATTTTACATTTAATTTTGTTATATTTACATGTAAATTATATTTTATAAGTTTTTGTTGCTGCTCTATTCGCCCATTTTATGTAGCAAATATAACAAACAGCAAAAAATTAAATCCAAGGAGAGCAAAAAAAAAAAACAGCATAACCATATTTCCCTAGGCTATGGATTATGGATAAGGGAAAATTGAATTGAGACTCATTAAAATTTTCTGAAAGAGTTTGTGAAAAAAATATTTTGTACATTTAATAAAATTATTAATTTGATGGTACTTTCTCTTGTGAACTTATTTGTTGTATTCTCTCATACGACGTTTCGGAGTGTTGTTCTCCTTCTTCAGTGAGGTTTGTATACAGAATGTGCCAAGTTGTTGTTAATTTGTAACAGTTTTTAGTTAACAGGTGTTGTGTGTTAAGGTGGAGGTGGAAGGGGGATTGCGCGGAATTTTGATTTGTTGTATGTGTTGTTTATTACTGTGTTGAATAGTGTGTTTGATTTAAATTTTAAATGGTCATTGAGTATGTTGTTTGGTTGTGTTTTGTTGTGATTGTATATTTCAAATTGTTCTGTGGTGTTAAGTTTGCGACTTTTGGGTAGGTAATGTAAAATTTCAAGGTTGTTTTTTATGTTTGTGTAACTGTGGTTTTCTGTCTGGATGTGTGTGGCAAAATTGGATTGTATGTTATTATTGGTTAGTGCTTTGGTGTGTTCAGAAAATCTGGAAGAAAAAGATCTTCCTGTCTGGTCTATGTAGAACTTATTGCAATCGTTGCATTTTAATTTATAAACGTCTGTTTTGTTGTATATGTCAAAGTCTTTGTTTATGTCGTTGATGTGCCTTTTGATGGTGTTGTTGGTTCTGTATGCTATTTTGTAGTTGTATTTTCTGAATGTGTTGGCGATTCTGTGTGTGTTTGAGTTGTAGTACGGTATGTGAGTGTGATGTATTTATATTGTTGTGTGTTGTTTTTATTTTGCGGTTTGTTGTTTTTGTTTTGGATTTGTGTATGTAATTTGTTTATTAAATCCGGGTTGTACCCATTTTTTAGTGCTTTGTATTTTATGGTGTTAAGTTCTTCTTTATATTCTTGTTTATTCAGTGGTATTTTAGTGAGTCTTTGTAGCATATGGTTGAAGGCTGCGTGTTTATGTTGTGTTGGGTGATTTGATGTGTTGTGGATGACCATGTCAGTTGTGGTTGGTTTTCTGTATATTTTACAGTATATGTGTGTGTATTGTTAGTTTTGTAGATTGTTAGGTCTAGAAAGTTTATACATCAAATTAATAATTGTAAAGTGCTGTGAACAAAGTAGTGATGAATATTCAAAATTTAATAAAAGTTTAAGATAAGATCTATGACTAAAAGCAATTACAAAATGGCTGGAAGTAGCAAACATTTTGAAGTTAACTTGGTTTCTCTATTCCCCATTTACAGTACTTCCAATTGCTAATTAAAATATAGATCTAGTTTATTAAATTATCTGAAAGAGAATAACATTTATAAATGTGCTAGAACATATACACACACACATATATATATATATATATATATATATAAACAGTTAACTAAATACTGGTATTTAGCATGACTGAACAACTTTTAGCTAATATGCAGTTGAAAAATAATGTATGCTTGCTCATAACTTGTGAACAGGGAGCAATTCAAATAAACAAGAAAGGCATCAATATGGATTTTTTGGATACCAGAGCATATACTTTCTTTTCAATATAATCTCTACTTACATCTAATCATTGTCCCAATGGTGAACCAGCTTTCTCGTCTTGTCAGTCAACAATTCTGATGGTCTTCCTTGATCCATTACCTCACCACAGCCTTCACTTCATCATCTGTGGTGAAATGAGCAGTAGCGGCTCTAGCATAGGTCACATGCATGGGCCGAGGGTGGGCCAGATTATAAAATGGGTGGGCGTAACCTCGAGTTCGCTGGTATAAATTTGGAGTTTAAAATAGTTTTATCAATGACAGAGAGCCAAATTTGGATTGTAATTCCAATTGAATTTATATGTTTGTGTTGTGTGAATATACTTACTGTATATATTTATGTATATGTGTATTTTATTTATACAAAATGACAATATCTTAACTGTACAATGTTTAAATCAGTGCTGACAAATAAAGATGATAAGCCAAAACTGAATAGCTGAAATATTAAGCAAAATAAAATACTATCAATGCAAAATAGTAAACAGGCTTTTACTTACTTTTAAAACAGATTAATTCTTTGATTTTTGTGATTAACAGCGAAATCATCAACGACTCTTTTCAAGTCAATGTTCTTGGTCAAACTCCTTTCTATTGTGAGCACAGACAAATAGCTAAGACATTCATCAGACATCGAATTCTGTAAACAACTCTTTACACGTTGCATACATGAAAATGTTCTATCACATGATGCAGAAGAAGCTGGAATAGTCACAGCTATTTGACTACTAGTCATTGAACGCTAGTTTTTATCACTCTAACAACTTCAGCAATGCAAGTAGATTCACAGTCTCCAGTCCGGTTTGTTGTTCATGCCTTAGGATGAGATTTTTCAATAGTTTTATTTCTGCCTCCAATGAATCAGTGTTGCACGAATAATTATTGTGCCAATGGCATTAACATTTCTTTATACAGGAAAATTTTACTTTTGGGATTCAGACAAGTGATTCCTTTAATTATAATTGCAGAGCTTGAAATAAATCATCTCTCAAGTTCGCTGTCTATGATATATAGAATTTCACTAAATACCAGAGACTTGAAATCAGTTGGATGTACAGGTTTCAAGCTGTCTTTATTTGGCATATCACAAACATAGTCCACAAGATGTTTTGGTAACTTTCAAAATCTGCCAAGAGTAGAGGAATCTCAGCGCCTACTTTTGTTGCTACATCTCCACTTTCTTTCCACACAGAAGTGAAACCTGTATCAGATTCACGCATTTGGTTGAAAAGATCCCTTGTAGTTTCAACCAAATTGATCGCAGCAACAATATCACAATCTTTGGCCTGGAGGAAATCAGACAGTGACATTTATTCTTTCAACAAATGTGTGAACAGGCATAAATGAAAAATAAAAGAAAAGTTCAACTTGGCACTTAATCCTGATGCTTCTGCTGCTCGTTCTGAATTTTCACTCTGGATATTTACTAGTGTTACAATAATAGCTTCAATTGTCTTCTTCACAGCCAAACATGTAGTGTAATGACAGGCCCAACGGGTGTCACTTAACTTTTTCAAATCCACTTTTCCTATCTTCATTTTCATTTGTGCTTCTATAAACATTTGATGGACTGCAGACCCCACTCATGAAAACATACAGTCCCTGCAGTGTCATAAAAATAAATCTGTAGCTGACTTGATCCCTCTACATGTTGTCACTAAAACGAGATTCAATTTATGGTTCATACAGTGTATGTAGATGGTTTGTGGAACTTCCCTGCTTAAAAGAACTTGAACACCTGCACAAGAGCCACTCATAACTGCAACTCCATCATATGATTGTGCAATACAGTAATTAACTCCACAGTTTGCTAGTTTTTGTTTAATACAAATTAATAAAGAAGAAGCATCCAATTTTTTCCAGGTTCAAAGCCTAGAAATCTTTCATATATATTCTCATCTAAATAGTAACAAATCACAATTGATAATTGTTCGGTTTTTGAACAATCTTTTGACTCGTCAACCATTAGAGCAAAATACTGAGCTGTTTTTACTTCATCTGTTATATGTTCTAGCATGATATTGCTCATGGTTCTAAGAATTTCATTTTGAATACCATGATGAGTGTATTTTTCTCTTTTACACCAAGTTTTTTTTTTTAACACTTGGATATTTTCCCCTATAAGTTCCATTAATTCTAAAAAATTTCCCTTGGTTTTCACTCTGTTTCAATTAATCATGCCCTCTTTGAGCTACAGACGTTGTAGGGCTGTGAATCAAAATACATCAGCAATTGTTTCAATGTATCCTCTATTTTCTTGAACTTCAAGAGCATATGTTTCATCTAGCAGAGCAGCAATTGATGCATCCTCCCCAAACTTACTTTTTAAATTTTTGAAAGACTCCCAAGCAACTAAAGAATGTTTGTGGGATGAGCTGTTCTCATGCTGCTTAAAACCGGAATTAGATTCTGTTGCTCTTTTCCAATTAGTGTAACCTTCATTTATAAAACTAAGCAATTCATTTTTTGTGCCTTGAGTTTGAGGACAAAAAAATCGACAGGCAAAACAAAATGCAGCATCATTTATAATACTGTATTCAAGCCATGGGTGGATTTTGTACCAACCTGGCTAGAAATTACATTTTCTATCTCCAAACTGGCAAAAAGAAATATGTCGTAATAGTGGTTGTTTTGGTTCCTCAGTAGGTTTCATAGCCATGTCACTAATTGAACCAGATGGATTAGTGCTGCTGGTGCTACTGCTAGGAATAGAAAATAAATCAGTACCTTTATTTTCATCGAGTTCTTCTTTATTTTCGGACTGTTTTCCTTCTTTCCCTACTTCCATATCATCATCATCGAACACAGTTTTTTCAGGTTCAGTTTTGGGATCCTGAAAATCAGGTTCAGTTTTGGGATCCTGAAAACTAACCTCAGACGTTACAGGTGTAGACGTTGTAATGTCCTCTTCATTTGGTTTAACAATTTTTTGTTGCAGAATGAAGTTGTCCGAAATGCTAGAATGTTTGCCATTTTTATTGTCACTTTTCCACATTCACTTTCAATAAGACGCACAAATGGTCAAACACGAAACACAGACCACTTTCATGACACCTTCTATTGTTTATATGCAAATTAACCTCAAACGTATTAAAAAATACATAACATAAAAACCGAAAGAATAAATCAAACATGAGAAAAACCGCTGTCCATATTAAAATAAAATTGCCAGTTAAACACGTTAACTCTGCTTATGCAAACCACAGACACAAAAATAAAATCATTGACTTAACGAAAACGAAAGTACGACCCCCGCCCGAGAAACCAAGACTGACCGACTGACAGTTTGTGTACACTCTGACAGTTGTTTGTTTCATGTTTCCATTCTAAAGATTTTTTAGTTTTGCTCTTAACACATGGAAAACATATTTCTTTTTGAATTTTATAAAAGACAGTTTGACTTTGATCTCTGAAATTTCTCCGTCTAATCTGGGTGGGCCACTGGAAATGAGTGCCTTAAAAGTCCCTCTTTAAATCTGGGAAGAAGTGGAAATCACAGGGCACCAAATATGGTGAGTATGGAGAGTGTGGAATGGGTTCAAATTTCAACTTCCTCTGCATTAAAGTGCAATATGAGTGGCTGAGCATTATCATGTTGCAAGATTATTCAATTTTTGAACATGACACACATGTCTTCGTAAGTTTTAGTATCGTGATATATTGTTTAGAATCATTGTTATCCTAGCTCCCAGGCACTCCATCACTCACGTACATTTGGCATCCAAGAGCAATGTCTGATCACTTTTTTCAGAGGGATGTGTTCTGAATTTTTTAGAATGTGGTGAATTAATAATTTTGTCCTATTAATATATTTATTTATTTACACTATTATCAACAACTTTGCAGTTTATGAATTAGTTATACTTAATATCTTACTTAAATCAAAACCTGAGAGAGGTCAGCCTTATAGCTGGGACTAAAGTGACAGGTTTACCACCTTTTCCCTACAAAAACATCAAGGTGTTTTGGTAAATATTTTTTTAATTTCTAGAATCATTTCTATATGTTTACGATGAAAATGTTGATGTTAATGTTTATTTGTAAACGTTTTTAATGACCTTTATATGATAAGCATTGGCATTTTTAAAAAATATCTATTCAAAGTTGACAAAAGTGATGTATTATTATTTTTTAAAAAGTGCATAAAAAATTTTAGTCACTTAAAAATTTCCTAAGAAAAATATGATATAATAAAAAAATATTAAAGAAGCATTTTATTTATTAAAAAAAACTTGAAAGTTAATAGGTTCTGCTAGAATTTATGAATATAAACAAATTTTATTTTTAAAATTTATTCTTACAGTATATTTATTCAGGATGTATATCAGAGAGTATACTTCTTAATACACAATGGAGACTTGCAAAAAAGACCGAACAACATATGATAAGAAGATACTGTGCTCCAACTAATCAGTATTCAATAACACCAGAAATACATCTACATTTATTAGCTCCCCATTTTCCATATTGGCCTTATTATCAAGATTATTTATCTAAAGATGAGGGTGAGCCAGATCTACCATTTGATGATGAATTATATTGGGCATTTTATAGCCCAGGTGGTCAAGGTTTGAGCAGGTAAGATATAGACTCGATTTTTAGGATAGAATTTTTGTTGAAACTTAAAATAATGAATTGTTACATCACTTAGTTGCAAGAAGTAAGTAGCATACTGTAAACAGAAGCGAATCTAGAATATGTGGTCAAGTGGTATAAAATTTACAAATCATGTACTTGAAAAGTTATTTGAAATTATTCTTGATTGTGTAAAACTTCTATAAATATACCATAAAATAGGCCTACACTTTACACTTCAGTTAGATTAACTTATGCTGACTCCCTAACAATTAACAAAACTTAATCTGTCATAATTTTGTTACCAACTTTCCTAAAGGGAATCTTTCTTCATTTATCCTGAACAAATAATAAAACACTGTCTTCTGAATCATTGGATATGGGTATTTTTTCTTTAACTGATATTACTACGTAATATCTATATACTCCTGACATTTTAAAAATTACATATACAGTAGAGTCCCGGTTATCCGCCATAAACGGGCTGGCGGAAGGGCGGATAAGCTGGAATTGCGGATAATAGGGAGAGTTAAATAAAACGCAAATTTATCATAAAATTACATTGTAATTTTGTAAATGTAATTAATAAACATCACGTTTTACAACAAATCAATAGAGAAAGCATGGCTGCTTCAAGAGCTTTAACCCCTTCTTTGTGTGTGATCTTTTGGGGCTCAACAATTTCAGAGTCTTGATCTTCAACAACATCATCGCTATTAACAAGTGTTACAATTTCTTCGCCAGTTATTTCATATTGGTCGTCTCCTGAAAGCCAATTCCTTATTTCATCCAACGATGCATCCTCACATCCAGGGATGCGTTGCACCAAGGGCAAAATACTTTCATGAAGTTCATCCAGCATGCTTTCAGCCATATTTTCGTCCTCGCCCAACAGCTTATGCCACGACTTCACAATTGTTTGTGCCCCAACGTCGGCCCAGGCCCTTGCGACCCAATAAGCGACATCCTTCAAATTTATACTTTTCTAACTTCTTAATCAAGTTTTGCCCATCTTCAATTTCTTGTATGACTGTTGACAGAAGCTTTCTTCGATAGTTTCGTTTAAGTGTTTCCAAAACACCCTGGTCGATAGGCTGACAAATGGCAGTCACATTTGGTGGCAAAAACATAGCCTTTATGTCCCCATCTCTAAGTTCGTCTGGATCAGGGTGAGTTGGGGCATTGTCTAGCGGTAAAACTGCTTTTCTGGGTAGGTTGTTGTCTTTTAAAAACTTCTCTGTAGAAGGAACAAACTCTTTAAAAAACCATTCCTTAAAAATTTCACTAGTCATCCATGCACTTTTTTGATTGAAATATTTTACTGGAAGAGCATGTTTTGAAATGGTTTTAAAAGCCTTAGGGTTTTTGGATTTTCCAATCATTGCCAGGTCCATTTTATGGTTTGCTGTGGCATTACTGCATGCTAAAATAGTCACTCTCTCTTTACTACGTTTATAGCCAGGGGCTGCAGCTTCAGTTCTAGCTGCAAGGCTCTTACTCGGTAACATTTTGAAATTAAGGCCTGTTTCATCACAATTAAATACTTGATCTCCTGTTAAGCTTTCAGTTTCAACAAAGTCTTGAAATTTTTTCTTAAACTGCTCCATTTCTTGAAAGTTTGATGACAGTTTCTCGCCGCAAATATTCAACTGACGGATTCCATAACGCTTCTTCCAACTATCAAGCCAGCCAACGCTTGCTGCAAAATCTGCAGCACCTTCGTTAAATTTTTTTTGAAACTGCAACGCCTTTTCTTTTAAGATAGGTCCCGAAATAGGCACCCCTTTCTCCCTGAACTGTGTAAACCAAATGTACAATGCTTCGCTAACTTTTTCATAATCACTATTTTTCATAGTTTTTCTATCTTTAAAAGCAGTCTCAGTAACTCGTGAGGAACACCATTTCTCTCATTCTAATCATCTCTTCTTCCAATCTCCAACTGTGCGATGACCGACGCCGTAGTGGTCAGCCATCTTCTGCAGCGTTTCCCCTTTATCCAGTCTTTTTAATGCCTCAAGCTTGTCTTTTATTGATAAAACAACTTTCTTCCTTTTCGTAGCCATAATCGCAACACCATTAACAAGACTACACTACGACACTTTCACCAAAACTGCACTAGTCACTCACGGGCACACCCGTAAAAATAGCCTCACTGCTCACTACAGCACACAACAAGAAACTGCAGTCTACTAAGCGATGAGCATGTGAGTGATAGCGTTGGATGTTGGGGGTGGGGTGGGGTGAATGACACATGAGTCACAGCTAGGCTATAATAGGCGATGGGCAGTAGGCCAAATTCCTGCGGTACAGTCAGGAGCAATCACAAAGAGAGCAGGTACACTCACGCCCGCAAACTATTGGCACACTATTTTCGTTGCAGTAATTAAAGAAAATATTTTTTACGTTTACGTTTTTTTACGCCGCTTGTGCGGCGGATAACACGCAACGGCGGATAATCGAAGGGCGGATAACTGAGACTCTACTGTACTATTACTTTTACATGAATAATTTCATGCACTGTACTATTGCATGTGCGCACCCACACACACAGTACTATTTATATAATAATAATAATAATAATGGCTCCCATGTGTACCACCAAAGCAGCTTAGGAGTCAGGCAGGGTAGGCTGCCTTATGCAAGCCGTACAACATACAAGGAAGGCAGTGTGGACAGGACTATGCTTCAGCCGCCCATTATTATCCCCAGGATGTTATCCCAGGTACTCATTTTCAACAGGCTGAGTTGACCTGGGGGCTAAAAAACGCATCTTGATTTTATGGTGCGGGCCCAGAAATCGAACCCGGGACCTCTAGATTAGTAGCCAGGTGCCACACCCACTGGTCTACTGAGCCGCTAGTACTATTTATATATCTGTGTTAAAATCAAAGACTTTATCACTTCTATATATGTGAAGAGCTTCAATAAACCTAATCAGGCTTTTCAAATCACAAAGTTAAAAGACATTGTTATAATATATTAATTTTCTGCAACATTAATTATCAGATCATATGAAGCTTTATTGTACTTGTTTGAAATACATAGTATGTAACTGTTTAATTGTGAAACTTTTTGAATTAACATTATAAACTTACTTATGAAATGGCAATTTAAAGTAGGAAAATAAAACAGAAACTTGAAACCTTTGTACACTGTCTGGAATTGACATCAAAACTGGCATCAAAAATAGATACAAATGTTATCCAAGAATACTGATTGAGTTACTATATATAATACAATGTCCAGTAGAAATCTAAACACCATAAACATGATGCTTGCTTAGTGTTTGCACAAGCAATAAACATCACAGCTCACACACACACACACACACACACACACACACACACACACACACACACACACACACACACACACACACACACACATGTGTATATATATTTTTGTTTATTTATTATTACTACATCTGTGAAGACTTTGTAGTATAAAGCTACCTCTTAAATCCTACTGCTGTGTGTGTGTGTGTAACACTTATGTTGTCTGTAGAGTGATATTGTGCTATGCTATGCTGTAGATGCGTGGGGGTAAAAATGTATAGCTGTTGATGGAGTTATACATTATTCCCTACACACACTCTCATTGCATTTGAAACATATTTATGTGTCTAACTTCAGGTCAGTATCCAAAGTCCATAGATTTTGTTGCAAGAGATAATTAAAAGAAAAGTATATTTTTATAATGACTGGAGGAATTGAAGTAACTTACTTGAAATATAAATGGACTGTTTACAGAATACAGATTTTACTATTATTGCTGCTATTAAAAAGTTGAAGAATCGCTATTTCGATACGTGTAAATTACAAATTATTAGTATTGTTGGTACTTTCACTGTGAACTTACTTGTTGTATTTTCTCATACGTCGTTTCAGAGTGATGTTCTCCTTCTTCAGTGAGTTTGGATACGGAATGCGCAAACTGTCGGTAGTTTTATATATAACGGTTTTTAGTTAACAGGTTGTGTGTGGGTAGAGGTGGAGGGGATTGGCGCTGGAGTTTGAATACAGTGACAAGTGACAAGTAAGTTCACAGTGAAAGTACCAACAATACTAATAATTATTATAGTAAACAAGTAAGTTCGCAGTGAAAGTACCAACAATACTAATAATTATTATAGTAGTGAACAAAGAAGTGATGAACATTCAAAATAGTGTAAATTACAAGTTAGGAATAGTCAGAAACAATATGAAGAGCTCAATTTAGGTCTAGAATAAGTAGATAGTATTGTTAATAGTTTGTTAATAAATTGATTATTTAAAGCCAGAGCAGAGCTGTTGCAACTGAATAAATATCCTTATACATCTCATTCCAAATTATGTACTTTGTGCAATAGTAAAGAAGAGGAGGATGCTATGAGTTTCATTTGTAATTGTTCAGTATTAAAAAGCACCACTTAAAATATATTTTTAAATCTGCGTAAAATGTCAAAGAGGCAAAATACTTGCTAAATAGTAAAAACTGGATGTTACTGAGAGAATTTTGTAGATCAGCATGGCCATTTTGGTATGAACTAGTTCTTCTTCTTCTAGAATTATATTGTGCCAAAAGTAATATTAAATACTGTTCTTTCAGATACATATTTGACCATGTAGATATTGTTAAAGGAAAACGGGTGCTAGATGTTGGAAGTGGAAGCGGAGCTATTGCTATTGCAGCTGCTAAAGCTGGAGCAAAAACAGTTACTGCTAACGACATTGACGAAAGTATGCAACACTCTTTATGTTACATATTAATATAAAGTGAACTTGCATGTTTATTTCTGAACTTATTAGTATTATTAATTTTATAGTAGACTAATCAAACATTGTGAACCTCAACTAAGTTACCAGTAGACTAAATCAGATATTTGTAATTCTTTGGATACCGGTATTTAGTAATTAAATAAACGCTAATTAGAACTAACTAAAGGCAAACATTTCAAAAAGTGATAAATATTGATGCTGCTTAGCACATCTATTTGTTTATAATGAGGAATTGTTTCAACATAAAAAATTATTATTGTTCCATTTAGTAAAAATATGTAGAATTTTTTGTAAATTACAATTACTTATGTCATTCTATTTTGCCTGCTTTCACTAGAGTATGTTTCATTAAGCTAATGTTGATGCAAATTACGAGCAACTAACAGCCTTTTTTGCCAAACACTTCACAAATAAAAAATATTATCAAACACAAATTAAAAACTCATATAATGTAACAAGTTTTATAATTTGATATTAGTAAAACTTACATCAAATGAGGCAAATTAACACTAAAATTGATCTTTAGTACAGAGTATATATTTACAAACACACACACACACACACACACACACACACACACACACACACACACACACACACACACACACACACACACACACACACACACACATACACACACACCGTATAGATACTTGTACGCTTGTGTTTTTTACGCAAAACACTGACTGCATTTCATTTGTTTATAAGTTAATACACCTAAGTTACATACACAAACATACTGGGATAGTTAAATGCCACAACCGATTTGTAGTATAAGCTGTAAAAATTTAGACAATCTTTACTATTTAACTTTTAATTACTTACCACTTTTTTTTAACAAGGTTAACCCAGAGTTCGTGTAAGCGTTTATTTGGAGAACAGAAATTAGGTTGTCTGAAATAAATGCTTTGAGTCTACTTGTTTTCAAATAAATTCGGGTTTATTTGTCATATTCAAAATAATTGAAGTCAAATTACATACATTGAGTTACTTTTCCTTTACACAAAATACTCTTCTCCCTCCTCTCCACGTGTTCCTATTTAACGGTAATACAACATATTAAAAAGAAAAACAAACATTGAAAAGACACATTACAATCAGTATACCTTAAATAATTAACGCAACCCAGTGTTTTTGTTCATTACATCATTTTCACACACACACACACACACACACACACACACACACACACACACACACACACACACACACACACACACACACACACACACACACACACACACACACACACACACACACACACACACACACACACACACACACACACACACACAATTTCTTGAAATCCCCATTTTAATTAATAGCTTTTTCCGAATTCAATAGGTAACAGTTTAAAAGTTTAGTGTATCATTTATAATTATATAAAAGTGTTTATGAGCTACTCATCCCTTTTCCTGCTTCTCCTCATCATTGCGTCACTATTTTATATTCACTTTTTATCCATTTAACTTTCGAAACTGTTTTTACAAATTGTCACAGCTATATTGAGTCTCCACTCACATGTTTAACTACTGATTAATTAAGTGTTTTCCTTTTTTAATAGTCGGCCGACTTAGATTGGTTCGCAAACACTGTTTTACTGACCGCACGGTCTGAGGGAATTCCGTCGACTGCTTAATTATTCGTACACTGGTTACTGGAACCGCGCTCTCACTCACTGACCAGCGTGGCTCTATAGTTTCTCGTTGACTGCTTAATTATTTGTACTGGTTACTGGAACCGCGCGCTCACTGACTGACCCACGCGGCTCTATAGTTTCTCGTCGACTGAAGTTTTCAAAATGGCTAGGCATCCCTCTGCACCCGGCAACTTGGCTCGTGATTGGCGAGTAGCATCTCGTGGCGTTTCCGTCATCTCGTACATGGCGAGAAGGAATTCCTAAATGTGACTTTCACGTCGTGAACAACGGCACACACGTGCGCTCGTATGCATGAATACGCACCCTACTGGCAATACACATTCTTGTACCGTGCTGTGCCTTACACGGAGCTACAGTCAGTGACCAAAAAATACACTCTGGTTAAATAAAAAGATTACCTCAAAGGTTGTCCGCAGCTGGTTAACATGAAAAGCTTTAAATCATAAAATCTCCTTCAGTTTGTCACGTTACAATACCCCCCAATGAGAGATTTTCTGTCGAAACAGAAAAACTCTCATTGCCTAAAAAAAACCTAAGAGGACCACCAAGGATATGGCGCCACTAACCCCCCTTAACTCCTTACTAAAATCATGGGTAAATTACCCCCCTAGTCCGGTGACTATGGCTACACCTGAATGACCTTACTGGACTTCCCTCTCGAGATCCCAACACCGCAAAGTCAGACAGGCACCCACCACAGTATCACCAAACTCTGTAACATTCAATAAAAAATCAATAACTGGTCTTTTACCGTACCACATCCCCAACTGGTTTGTTTTCCTCTTAGCCCATACTGGTTTGCATTAAGAAGCACTGGTTGCATCTATACGTACATTATATATCTATAACATATTACATTTGTTTATACTACATTCCTAATCAAATAACCATCAAAATACATTACTAACCCTTCACTTTCTATTAACTATACATTTCAACTATTTATCTCGCATTATCATTTCAACTTGGAATTATTCTCAAATATTTTAAGCATTTAAATTTAATTGTCTACTGTTTATTATCCATTTCAAGTCAAAAAATAAACTATTCAAATTTATTACCCTTATTTCCATCTTTTAAATGAATTACAGTACTTTAATTGCTTTACTTGCAACCTTTTATATTAATTAAATCCTCTCACATAAATGTTAATTAACTCATAATTAAACACTGTAAATTATTTCAAAACAATTTTGATTCATTTAATTTCATCTTGTATTTATTAACTTTCATAATGAAATTTATTCATCATTTCTTTCATAACCTTTAAATCAAACTTTCCAATCTACTACCAAAATTTCTATCTTTTATATGAATTTAATTTTCATTATAAACATTCATAATTATATGCGGACAATTATTAAAAAATATAAACTCATCACTATCATAAAATAATCAATCTACTCCACTGCTTCAGTATTACAACAAGCATTACCATAAACTCCACCAGCACCATTACAATAAACATCAATCTTATCTTATTTATAAGATAAATAAAAGTTTGTAAGAACTTATTTATCAACAATTTAAAGACCTCCTTCCCCATCATTACTTAATATCCCCCCAATGGATCCCTTAACCCCTGATACCCCGCATTACAATTTGGTGTAACCCTGCGCTAGGCTTCTTGACCAGTGGCCTCATCCAAGCCGAAATTACACAAAGTCGCATAAATGAAGTTTCTCCCTCATGGCTTGTAATGTTGCCACCTCCTTTCCACACTCTCTATTTCTCCCCTTGGCTGGACTGTAGCGCCCAGTTGCTTCCACAAGAACTGAAGTTTTTTAGGGTGTAGACGCTGCCTACACCATTCTTGCTTCGTCGTAGCGTTCTTGCGCTACAAAACATTCGGCATTACTGATGACCGAGGACACCAGTAATCCTACTAAAATTTAGTTATATGCCCTTAAGACGGTCTACCATCCCATTCTATGGATAGCCGCTGTTCCATAGTTATGGTGATTGCCCTAATTCACCCCCCAGTTGATTTCTAAAGTCACCAATTTTGAAAATAATCACAAGTATGGTTAGATACAATAAGCCTACCCACACCTTGTTACCAATAATCCAAATCCACGGTCAGGGTTCGGTGACGCCATGACCGCCCGAAAGTGGGGAATCACATGTAAAATACACTACATACATGTTTTAGATCCCTACACTTACATAATCAACATAATAAACACTTTTTACCTTACTTCAATTTCATTATAAAATTCCTACCTACACATGGTCAATCATTCAATCAAATAAAACATGATTACTGTCATAGACTCAAAAATATAAACATTTATCACAACAAATATAACGTACATAACCATATGTACCTTCCGATACATTATAATAACCATATGACTCAATACCTCAACACATTTTACGTTTACTCACTTACCATTTATTATAAAGCATAATTCTCAGAAAATCATTTAAATTTTTACCAAAATTCATCTATCCAACATTTCAAATTAATTAAATCACCTCAAATTAATTCAACTATTTTATCAAACACATTTTAATTAGTTTAATTATCAAATTGCTTTAATTACTTTAACACAATTATTAAAGTTGAGTATACTTAACCTTACTACGTAAGTACATTTAACATCAACACAAAGTATATACAATCTACATTAGTATTTGTTATTGTTTACCATAAATCATTTCATAATTCAGTCCAGTCTAAAAACCACTACACTCATATAATTAAATGTTCATTAACAATACTCTTTACCCTCCATCATCAAACAATAATCTTTTCTTAATATAACACAATTCATTTTTAACTACTTTTATGTTGTTACTATTATCATAATAACTATTCTATATTTAAATTGTTCCGTTATACCCACACAATAATCTACTGGATTATCCCACATTATTATTCTTTCATAAAAACTGTCTACATTGGTATTTTTGGTCCAGTCTCGCTCAGTATTATTATTTGTCTTAAGTAAATAGTTTCTACTATTATCATCATAGTAATCAGCTGTTACTAGTATGTTAATTCTCCCAACAGGTAAGTGTATATCATCATCAACATCAATATAATCGTTTACTACTGCAGTGCTCATTTCTACAAAAGGTAAGTTTTTCATATAATTAACTCTCTCCCTATCTATTCTCTCTATTAATTCTTTATAACTTCTATTAACCTCAAATAACATCACCTCTCTCTCTCTCTCTCTCTCTCTCTCTCTCTCTCTCTCTCTCTCGTGAATAATTCTATCTCCCTCACCCTCTCATATTCGCTTACAGAACCCCATTTTCCTTTCTCTCGCTCAATCCACACAAAAGGCAATACAACGTTATCATAACACCTCTTGGCTTTTCCAGGGAATTTATGATACACAGGGGACCTACTTAGAGACACCTCGTCTCTCACACTGGAGGAAACTCTGTCCTCATAAATCACTAGTGGAGTCTTTACTCCACTTAAACAACAGGGGAAAATTTGCCCTTTGCCAACCTAACCTCTCATCACCACTATTTTATTACTACTCTCTATTTCCACTAAAACTTCATCACCACCATTATTCTCATTTACCTTTTCAACTACTACTTTATTTGCACTTAAACTACCATCATTATTATTTGTAATTATCTGCCCATTAAAATTATCACTTGTTTTAAAATCACTTATTTTGACCACATTACTCACCTTGTTCTCCGTTATTCCATTGTCTATATTCTCGTTAAACTTACCTGTATTTCTGTTACTCTCCTTTCTTTTTCTGATGTCATTTACATCGTCTTGTATTTGTTTTATAACCGCACTACAATGTTCGTCAATCTCATTCAGATGTTCATTAATATTAATTTCAAACTTAACACTTTGTTGTTTCATATCATACAAAAGCTTTTCAAACTTTGCATCAATATTATTTATGTCACCCTTTAATTCATTAAACTAGCTTTTGAACGTGTTACTTTGTACATCAAACTTATTATTTTGTTCTTTCAATTCATTAAATTGTTTTAGTAAAAAACTCATTACATCATTATCAAATTTACTATTACATTTTGTTGAGGTTGGGGTTAACTGAACTCCCAAGTCACCTGTAACATCTGACTCGTCTACTTTATTGTCTTGACCTACATTCGGAGTTGAGTGAACTTCAAGCCCGCTCATGACAGCTGACTCATTAACGCCAGTCACTCAATTACGTTGATCTCGATTTCATTATTATCTTCCATCTTTTTAAATTTACTTATTTTCAGTCAAATGATTCTCTTAACTTACAT
Organism: Magicicada septendecula; assembly: GCA_034769895.1. Taxonomy (NCBI): domain Eukaryota; kingdom Metazoa; phylum Arthropoda; class Insecta; order Hemiptera; family Cicadidae; genus Magicicada; species Magicicada septendecula. The sequence continues at coordinate 891,064,254 of CM068367.1, forward strand.
ATAAAAAATCTTACACTTAACTCAAAAAATTATTTTATCACTCACTTACGCATAACATAACCTGCGTCTATTCAGACATAACTGAAAGGTTTTTATCTATGTACTTCAAACACCCCTTCCGTTCTCCAAAACCGGCCAACGTTTACATAAATAATATTTATGTAAACGTCCCTGTTCGGGCGCCATTGAGACAATCTTTACTACTTAACTTTTAATTACTTACTACTTTTTTTACCAAGGTTAACCCAGAGTTCGTGTAAGGGTTTATTTGGAGAACAGAAATTAGGTTGTCTGAAATAAATGCTTTGAGTCTACTTGTTTTCAAATAAATTTGGGTTTATTTATCATATTCAAAATAATTGATGTCAAATTACATACATTGAGTTATTTTTCCTTTACACAAAATACTCTTCTCCCTCCTCTCCACGTGTTCCTATTTAACGGTAATACAACATATTAAAAAGAAAAACAAACATTGAAAATACACATTACAATTGGTATACCTTAAATAATTAACGCAACCCAGTGTTTTGTTCATTACGTAATTTTCACACACACACACACACACACACACACACACACACACACACACACACACACAGACTATTTCTTGAAATCCCCATTTTAATTAATAGCTTTTTCTGAATTCAATAGGTAACAGTTTAAAAGTTTAGTGTATCATTTATAATTATATAAAAATGTTTATGAGCTACTCATCCCTTTTCCTGCTTCTCCTCGTCGTTGTGTCACTATTTTATATTCAATTTTTATCCATTTAACTTTCGAAACTGTTTTTACAAATTGTCACTGCTATATCGAGTCTCCACTTACATGTTTAACTACTGATTAATTAAGTTTTTTCCTTTTTTAATAGTCGGCCGACTTAGATTGGTTCGCGAACACTGTTTTGCTGACCGTGCGGTCTGAGGGAATTCCGTCGACTGCTTAATTATTCGTACACTGGTTACTGGAACCGCGCGCTTAATCACTGACCCACGCGGCTCTATAGTTTCTCGTTGACTGAAGTTTTCAAAATGGCTAGGTGTCCCTCTGCGCCCGGCAACTTGGCTTGTGATTGGCGAGTAGCATCTTGCGGTGTTTCCGTCATCTCGTACATGGCGAGAAGGAATTCCTAAATGTGACTTTCACGTTGTGAACAGCGGCACACACGTGCGCTCGTATGCATGAATACGCACCCTACTGGCAATAAACATTCTTGTACCATGCTGTGCCTTACACGGAGCTACAGTCAGTGACTAGAAAATACACTCTGGTTAAGTAAAAAGGTTACATCAAAGGTTGTCCGCAGCTGGTTAACATGAAAAGCTTTAAATCATAAAATCCCCTTCAGTTTGTCCCGTTACAAAATGTATAAGAACGTTTGGAAATTACTATAAATTCAGTTCAGAACCTAAAAAAATTCTCAAGCCTTATGTAATAAATATATTCAATAACAGGAATTAAATAATTTTAAAATTATTATAAAATATAATAAAAATAATACTTTACTTTTGTCAGTACTATAAACAATGTTACTGTATTATCTGCCAAGAAATTAGCTATATGCCTTAGTGGTAGCCATAAACATCAGATTTAATTTATACAAGAAGGGAATATTAAGAAAATTATTTTAAATTACATGATTTTATGTGGATATTTTCATATAATTGTGTTATTTATTTACAGTTGCATGTATCGCCATATATTTGAATGCAAATTTAAATAACATCACTAATCTTCACATTGAGATTGGAAATTTAATTGGAATATCAGCAGAACACTATGATGTTTTATTCTTTGGGGATATGTTATATGATCAAGATACAGCACAGGATTTGGCAATATGGGTTAGAAAATTGTGTAAAGATGGAAAAGAGATATATATTGGCGATTCACAGAGGCTATTTATGGTAGAAAATATGAGTCAGCATGAAGTAAAGAGGCTTGCAGAATATAAATATTATTATGAAACAATGAAGGAGGAAAAAGGCATAGACAAGTCATATGTGTGGAAATTTATATGTTAAAGTCAAAATGCTTAAAAAATTCAAAAGAAACCGAAAGTCAGCCTTACATGTTGACTTGTTGGCTGCAATTACTGATTATTAGCATTTTCATGTATTGATGAGACTATTTATATTTTGATATTTTAAGTGCATACAATTTTCATTTTTATGAAATTATATCAGTGATATGACAATTTATTTATTAACTACATTGTCTATAATTATTATATACACAATACACACTGTTATTGTGTATATACACAATATACTGTTAAATAATGTTATACATTTTTTTAATTATATTATTAATATTGGCTGTTAGTAATTTATTAGTATTACTAATAATAAAGTTAAAATATAGTAATTAAAAATAACACTTTTATAAAGTAAAATGTACAATTGTTCTTAATTTTTAAAAAGGTAGACAAATATTTTTATACTTGATTGGATAGCAGGTAGGTAGTAGGCCTAGCTAGTATTACTTGTATAGTACTTATACAGTACAGTATTATTATTGTACACGATTTAATTCAGTTTTATTTATGTAACTGCTAGAATTCTTTGATGCAATTGTTATTATCTTTTATGACTCATGTTTACAAATTTCTTGAAAGATGGGTATATTTGTGTTTATTGAAAAATGTAAGAAATAAATTGAATCAGTCTTCTTTCAAAAAATGTTAAAAAGAAAATTAATTTGTTATACACACATCTTTATATAAATAGGACATTACATTTTGGGTAATGGCAAAAATTTTAATTAGTTAATAATTACCAGCTAGTGGTGTGTTACTGTTATGATAAGTAAATACTGAGCTTTAAAATGATATTGTCAAAAAATATATTTTTCTCTAAAATGTTGTTTGTTAGTTGACAATGAGCATTATATATTATATGTAATATCTGATAGTTCCATCTTAAAGCTATGACAGCATACATCTTGTTACTCATAAGTATGTTGTTATTTTTGTAATGAAGGAATTTTTGAAAAAAATGAAAGTATTCTCTGGCATAAGCTATTTTTTTCGTAATATATTCTGGGCACAGGAGAGTTCCTCACCCTCCCCTCAACAAATTTTCAATTGCAGCCATAACTGAAACCACCTTTTTTTACTTTTAAAAAAAATCTACTTTTATTGTTCTTTCTACAGTATTTTTTGAATATCATGGTGGTAGTTTTACATTAGATCTAACCAATAAAAGAATTTCTTTGTTACGAAGTTCTCTACAAATCTGTGCATGTTAGAACATCCCTAGATTATCCAAATAAATAAATAATACAATCCAATAAAATCACCAAATATAGAAAAAGTTCAAAAAATTGTAATAACAAAAATTTCTAATGAGTTTTTATGATATTTATTGGATATTTATTTATACTTCTAACACTAATAAATTTGTATTCTGTCTGTGATGCTAAAATATTAGATAGAATGACCACAAAACACAATTTTTCTTGAAAGTTGATTAATCAGTTAATCATGTTCCATTAATTGTACAAGAACATTTTTTTAATGCATTTTTATATACTTTATGGTGATTAAAAATACATTCCTAAAACATTCTTAGATTTTGTTGTGTATGACATGTCCGAGTATTAATAATATGTTCTGTACTATTTTTGACTACAGAACACAAATTTTTACTTTTCCGTAGTTGGGTAAATTTTTAACTCTCCTTGAGCTTTCACTGATTGTGAGCTTCAACAGAGGTGGGAGATGAAGCTTACAATGAACAAAACCTCCTTAATAAAAAAATGCAATACTTGCATCTGAAAAAAAAATTAAAAGGTAAAATTAAGAGTCTGAGAAACAAAACAGATAATACTGGCGAGGAATTTCCGAGATAGGTTCTCCTACTTCTCATTGGAATACCTTACCTTATGCCATAAGCTATTTATAAAATACGCATGTTATTAACGACCTTCTACTTTATGCGGAAATTGTAATTAGGTAGCAGCCTACTTCATAAGGTTTTATGAAATTTGAGATAAATGCAATCTTGTAATGCCATGTTAGTAGAGATAAACTAAGAATGTGTTTCCGGGAAACCCACTTCTACTAAGGGGTTGTGAATGTCTATGAGTCAAATCTCCAATGTAGATCTCCGAATGTCATACGAATATAGGTTATACGTTCCTATAACTGGTGGTAACATCATGTTGGTATCCAAGCGACGGATAAAGTAAATTTTAATTCGACTAGGCTACATCGAAATACAATAAACGCATTGTAGTGGTTATAACGAATAGAAGAGAAAGTGAGATCACATTGGGCGCGGGCTATAGTCGTGAATATGGCTAGCAGTGACCAGTTAAACTTCGGCGCTGCTATTGCAGGTTGTAGTTGAAACGGTAAGCTTATTAGCCATGTGCAAAAAAGAGCTGTGTTTTATGTGTGGTAAAACTGTGTTTGTGCGTCTTATTACTTATATCGTGTTCAGTTGCAATTAATTATAGGTTTGAGTGATTTACAAACATTCTGAGTAATAAACGTGTGATAATATATAGTAAAAATGCTCAGAATGTATGAATGGTTACAGTAATGATTTGTGTGTGCTATTTTTCATATACGAGTATTTTTTAGTATCAGTTAACAGAGCGTGTGAAAAATTTATGTAGTAGTGCAGTTATATAGAAGTTGTGTGTTAAAATATATAATAGAAATGCCGTCCTGTTTTGTACCTGGGTGTAGGAATGGCTATGGCAAAAATTCCGGGTCTTTTGCGTTATACGACCACAAAGAATTGGCATTGGCATTTTGTTCATCTTTCATTAAACTGAGTATAGTTCTCAGAATTTGCTATCTCTGTTTACTGATTAGTTAAAATGATATTCTCTCATTTACAGACTGTCGTACACTATACAAGAATAATTATAAGTTATCTTATCGCTCCACCGTCTGTAGTCGTAGGTCATTCCTGTCTTGTCGGTGCGTTCAGCAACATGTCTTTATTTCATTTAGTGCGGGAAATAAGTAGTAATGAGAAGGGAGTGCAGTTTTTGAAGGACAAAGTTGTTTTACACAAAAGACGATACTGTGCGAATGGTCATGAAATGACTCTTCAGCTGTCTGAAAAAATTTGTAGGTGGAGATGTGGTAAAACACAGTGTAGGACGACCGTCGGTTTACGTAACGGTACGTGGCTAGAGGGCAGCAGGCTGTCTTGTGACACCGTTGTATTGTTTATTTTTTCGTGGACTAAGGAATACACCACATCACAGTTTTGTGCAGACGAGCTCAACATGAGTACGCACACTATGACCGACTGGAAAAACTATTTGCGTGAAGTATGCGCGGACTCTCTGTTGAAGAATCCTATTAAAATTGGAGGGCCTAACATGACTGTAGAAATCGATGAGTCTTGTTTTTCTAGACGAAAGTACAACATCGGTAGAGTTTACCCGCAACAATGGGTGTTTGGCGGCATATGTCGCGAGAATAACCAATGCTTTTTGTATGCTGTTCCAGACCGCACTGCAGCAACTCTGCTAAGTGTAATACGGGAGTGTATTAATCCGGGCACGACCATCATGTCGGATTTGTGGGCATCATATCAGGGCATATCAAACATTCGTGGATTCAACTTTACGCATTTAACAGTAAATCATTCAGAAAATTTTGTCAATCCCGTCAGTGGCGCTCACACTCAGAAGGTCGAGTCAATGTGGTCGTCAGCCAAGCGTCGAAATAGGAAAGAGTGCGGAACTCATAGGGAAATGTTAGACTCTTACCTGTGTGAGTTTATGTGGCGGAAGCGACATGCAGGCACTGACTTATTTGAACAAATTATACATGACATCAAGGCCTTTTGGTCTCCTGAATTATAAACAATAACTTTCCAGTTCGTGAAATTAGGTTAGGTTAGGTTAGGTGTTTTTGGTGTATAAAATTTGTGTTTTTGATGAATAAAATATAAAACTACTTCAAAGTCTTCTATGCAGATCTACATCATTATTTTGGTAAGTTTTCACTATTATGATATTGTTACAAAACAGAAAAGACCCGCTGACTGCCTTTACCATTACTCGCGTTTGTTTCTATAATCAACTCGTATAAATCACACACACACACACACACAGAGAGAGAGAGAGAGAGAGAGAGAGAGAGAGAGAGAGAGAGAGAGGCGAGACTGGACGCAGCTTTAACTAATCAGTAAACAGAGATAGTAAATTCTGAGAACTATACTCAGTTTAATGAAAGATGAACAATGCCAATGCTTTGTGGTCGTATAACGCAAAAGACCCAAAAATTCCTACAAAGGAAATCATTTCTTTAGACCTCCCAGGGACGAAGATCAGTTTGCAAAGTGGGCGAGGGCAATTCCCAGGAAGGACAAATGTCTTACACATAAATCTTATATGTCAAGTACATTTTTCTGAAGATTTGATTTTGAAAGTAAATTCATTTGTTGTAAACAATAAAAAGGTCGAAATTCCAAGACTGAGATGGAACTTAAAGCCTGGCGCGGCACTTCATATCTTTCCGAATTTGCCTACACATTTGACAAAGCCTCTAAAACTCAGAAAGTCACCCGCAAAAGGCAAATACAGCAAGTACAAACAGGCCAAGAAAAAAGCAATTCGACAAACTGTTCTGTGATAGAAACAGAGTTCAGACCAGTGGCGGCGATAAGGCCCCCGCAGCGCGGGGGCCCCCGACCTTCATGGGGGGCCCCAGTTGGCCCAGTCATGGGACATAACTTGTAACATGAAAAATAAGCGTAAACGAGTTGTAAAACGCTTCTTTGTTGAATTATCAGTTGACCATAGAATTGACGACCCAGTGAAATCATTTGAAGTAAAAGTTTTCAATGCAACACTAGATATTGTAATAGCTCAGCTACAAATGAGATTCGAAGGATTGCGTTGCATTGTTGATAGGTTTTCATTCCTGACGCCTCAGAATTTAGTAAACTTCTCACAAGAGACAATAGTGGAGAAAAGTAAGGCTCTGGTAAATGTGTATCCTGGTGACCTTTCCACATCACTGCCTGACCAAGTAATATCCTTCAAAGCTCTGATGGCCAAAGAAATTGTACACAAGAAAAGAATTCGAGAAATGATGAATTTACTGGTTGAAGAAAACAGATGCCTTATGAGTTGCCTCCGAGACTTAACTACAGCTTTGCAGCTTTATTTAACCATACCTGTCACAACAGCTACAGCGGAAAGAAGCTTTTCAAAACTTAAATTAATTAAGTCATACTTAAGAAGTACCATGGCCCAAACTCGGTTGAGTGACTTGGCACTGTTAAGCATTGAGCATGAAGAGACACAGAAAACTAATATCAACGAAGTGGTTGAAAAGTTCTTAGCTATTAAAAAAAGAAGACTAGGCTTAGGAAAACAGTGAACTTTGGTTGATCCTCATCTGTAAATATTGTACATTACTTGAGTTCGAGTGTTATTGAATTGGATTAGACTTAAGGAGAACTTGTATAGAGTATATTCAAGAATTTTACAAATTCAGTTACAAACTAATTTAAATGTTTGAAAAAAGCTAGAATGTTACTTTGATATTCGTTTTTAAATAATAAATTTTTAACACTGTGTGCGGTACTGTTTCATAGTCTGAATTTAGATCTTTGACGTAAAAATAAATCATTCATTTTATTTTGGTTTTTTTATAGTTTGTATAAAACTTTGTCTGTTTAGCAACAATGAATTTTAAGAGTTTGTACACGTGTAAAACGTCCTTTGCAAATTGCAAACGCTTTGTGATAGACGAGAAAGTATTCACAAACCATTGTTGTGAAACACACGTAAATAGAAACTCATTTGAGTGTTTTCCCCTATTACGTATACAAAATTTAACCATTTTTATAGGGCCTCCTAATTAGTTTCGTTAGCGCCGCCACTGGTTCAGACCACCCCCAGACTAGAACACACCAAGACGATCAACTGGATGAACAAAACCAAATCATGTTGCTGAAACGGAAAATACAAAATCTAACTTGTACTTTGATACGAACTAAAAATAAACTGCGTTGTGAGAAAGCAAAAGTTGTTTTACTAGAAAAGAAACTTGCCAGGAAGGAATGTGACTCATATGAAAGAGGGATGAAGAATTTAAGTAAAAGTCGGAACATGATTGTAGATGGTATGGTTAAAAAGTATAATTTGTCAAATTCCAAAGGAATGAGGTACTGTAATGAGCTAATACTGGAAAGTTTGCTGCTTAAAATCAAATCCCCAAAAGGATACAGACATTGCTTGCAACATGATTTATTGCCACTTCCGTCGGAAAGCCATATAGTGATCAAAATTTTAAAAATTTATAATTTCTTGATCTAGTGGCACTCTCACACACTCAAGTTGACAAACCCAGGCCCGAGTCGTAAATAAGAACGAATTAGGGACACGTCAGACCCGACGCCAGTGGGAAGACAATGAAAAAACGTCTGAATACACGCTACAATAGAAAATAGGGTACGCCGTTGACAGCACGAAGTTAGCTACGATTTACAACGCCAAACATCGCAGACAAAAAAAGGCATAGTCCAGTAGCCTGGTTACGCAGAAGTGAAATGGAACACATGCTGTGGGGTTAAGTTGTAACGAGCACATGTATGAATGCAACACTCAGTAACAAAGGGTGCAGAGAAATCTTGACAAGTATGTAGACAATAGGACGGATATTCAATGAATACTAGAGATATACACAGCCCAGCAGGAAAGCACGCCCTGACGTCCAGTCAGATTTACAACTAGAAACCGTGGGACCCGTCCAGGGATGACACCCAACGAAGAGTTGATAATTGGCGGAACGAGCGAAGGGTAAATGAACAATTGACCAAGACGCTGCAGACTCTTAACAAAAGCTATATCGGAGTGCCTCGACAACGTGGAAACAAAGGTTGATAGACAGGCGGGGAATTGCTCTAGTTTCTGAGAATCAGCACAACGTTCGTCGCTGGGATATTCCGGGGATGCCCGTCGGCCAACCAGAGTTTGGCATCTTCCAAAGGAACTGGTGGAGAGAGTAGTGACAACTTGAACGACGAATCAGGAAACCGATGACAAAAATCTACAAGGTGGTAGGAAATTAGGAACCTATCAACAACGGCCGAAGGCGTAGAGATGAGAAAATTGCCTTCTGGGAGAGAATGATTGATAAAAACTGTTTGTGAGGACGCGGAGCCCAGTAGTAGTAGAAGAGTAATTGAATAACAGTAGTAATATAGTAGAAGTAGTAGTAATTGAAATAGTTTACACGACTTACTCAACTTTTAACTCGGTTAATCAATCAGTGAAATTGTAACCAAGTCGCGGTCTTAATCGGACTTAGACATTCAACTCAATCGCAGTTCTACAAAATGTATGTTCGATAGTTTATACGAGTTACCGAACTTACTGTAGTAATCAACGGTGCGAATAGACATAACTATCGTTAATACCAGCGTATACGTGACTCTAGACTACGACCGACACGCAACATAATGCAATACGAGTGAGTAACAATCCGAGAGTAAAACAGTGGGTGACGATTTCAGACACTATTCAACCATAATGATACTCAATTTTGGGCATCTGAACTGAGTGAATTAACACGAACACTAATACGCACATTGCATACATTACGTCCAAGGTAGACAGAATAGTTAGCTACATGAACACGCACACAGCAAACTCTAAAAGCAAACCACTTCATTGACGATGATTGCATCTTAACACTTGAAGCCATAAAACACTTAACGCCAGCGGAGAGTCCAACACCACACTATACATAACGAGAGTGGGGAAATTCAGTGAAGTGAAAGTGAAGTGTTCTTCGATCAACAGAGATTACGATGTACAAGGAACCCACCAACGGATGTAATCTTACACCGATGGAATTTGTGGATAAGCCTTTTGCAAGATAAGTCTTTATGTTTCTTAAATGCTAGTTGATACATACTACTGCACTGTCTCTCCTTTTCAAAGAACTACTCCCAAGAGATCTATATAAATCTATATAAATCATAAATCTAATAATGTTAATATTAAAGTCATTCATCTGAGCATAATGAACGCATTTAGCTAGGGATAAAATATATTTGATTGCTTATTGTTTGTATATGTATATTATTGTGTTGTACTTGATTGTATTATATGTCTTGTTTTCAGGAAACAACGAACAAATATTATTGTGATTTATGTTATTATGTGTTTTATTATGTATTTACAGGACATAATTTCATTTGTGGTTCAGTAATTTACTTAATCAATGATGTAATAAATAATTAATTATTACATATATACATATATCTTACGTTCATTATTGCGATTAACCTTGACAATTAATTTATCACGTTTCAAGTGATCTTATCTTGTAACTTACAAAGACTCTCAAGAGTTATGCTAATTATCAATGGACACACCCAAAACGACCATTGAAATGTCAGATTAACATGCTCATGTAAATCATATTAATTTGATAACTATATTGAGTCAAATCCGACAAATATAATTTACTTTTCCATATGTGTATTAAATATAAATGATACCCAAGGAAAGTGGGGCTTTATAAATGTCAATTACAACCCTATTCAGTTAAATATAAATGGCATACGAATTTAATTAGACCCAATCCATCAATTTATAATTGGATAATTTAATAATTCATAATAATTAGCATAATCGCATTAAATATAAATGGCGCTCCAAGATCGTGGGGCACGGCAAACACAATTAAATAATTAATTGCCAATTCCATTAAATATATATTAAAGCCACCTGAAAAGACTGTAAAGGTTTAAAATGCCCATACGGGGTAAACGCTAACGCTGTAAATGCCATATCAGAGTTTCTACAAGAAGAAACTGATGAAAATAGACGTCTCGGAGTAGTAACATTCGACGAAGTGAAGCCAAGGGAGGAAATTCAGTTTAATGCGACCTCTTTAAAAGTTGATGGCTTTGTAGACTTTGGTGATTATACACCTACGGACATGAAAAATTCTCTGGCGAACCATGCCCTGGTATTCATGTTTGTGCCTCTGTTTTCAACTGGGTACAGCCTGTAGCAGTGTACGTAAGCAGGAATGCAACCCCGGGTGATATTCTGGCAAAAATTTTGATACAGGTTATCTTGCAGTTAGAACAGGGAGGTGTAAGAATAATTGGATTTACATCAGATGGTAGTCAATCTAATAAAAAGGCGTGGGCGAACTTAGGAATCTGTGGGAAAAGGGGTATGATTAAATGTAGTATTCCGAATCCGGCGGACGAAGATAGGAGGATTTGGGCATTCTCAGATGCTGTCCATATAATAAAATGTGTGAAAAAATGTTTTCCATGACAAAGTCTCAGTATTGTACAACAACGATATTGTCAGCTATGAATTCTTTAGACTAGTTTACAAACTGGACACTACTGCTGAAAACACAGGACTTAGGACATGCCCTAAAGTGACAGCTGCCCATCTTGATCCTACATCATTCCAACGTATGAATGCAAGGTTGGCGTTCCAGTTATTTACTAACAGTATAGCCGAAGCAATTAAATTTTATCGTGACGCGAACTGTTTAGGGTTTGTAGGTAGTGAGAAAACAGAAAGCTTCAGCAAAGACATGAATGACCTTGTCGATGCATTAAATTCATCAATTCCTACAAAGGGACTTTACAATGGATCAGCGTCTCATCATATATTATTGAAATTTCTACAAATTCTTAATTCAGAAAGCAACACTTTCGCCTCAGAGAGAACTCTAGAATCACTCAGGGTTACTCTAAAAAGTACTATGTTGCAGTCTGTATATGTTCCAATTAAACTTACGTTGTCAAAAGGAGCAAACTGTGAACCGAAAAGTAAATCTCCACTCACTTCTTTTGTAAATCAAATCCGTGAAATCTGTAAGGAGGTAGAAAATGAAAACAAAGCCCTCAAGAAATAATGGAGTTGCTCATCAAAGAAAAGGTAGTTTTAAAGGACTCGGAATGCTACAATTGTGCAGAGGAACTACCTGAGCTTAAAACTGGTGCTCCGAAAGAATGTCTCGTGTATCATTTGGCAGCGTACATAGTGAGAAAACTATCCAGAATTACTGACCGTGGTGGTGACTGTGCTGTTACACTGAGGAACGATCGTCCTCCTAATCTACCTGCTGCTGTGTGGACAAAAATAAAAGGTTACGGAACTATCAAAGAAACATCTTATTTAACGCACCCTTCAAATGGTGTTTATCATGTACTATTGCAAGCAGAAACAACTGTTACAATAAAACTTAGTTCACCAAACAGTATGTGGGGGGATATTTTTTATGAATGTTTGGATGAAATCAAAGAAATTAATGTGCCCGCAACGGACAGCATAGGATATTGTCGTGAACACACACTAGTCATTGTAGGCAAGCTAATTTTCAAATATATCCAGTGGCGATTCTTTTTCCATACGAAGGAAATACGTAGAGAAACGACCAGTACAAAATCGGCTAAATTCTCTCGGAAAATTTCAAAGGTTTCGAACTGCTGACATCCTAGGGTGAGTACACTGTTTAAATCTTATATCCTTTTGTATTTGTACGCATTGCAGTGTATCGTAAATATAATTTTAATTGTTACAACATGTAAAAACATTTCACGACAGTTTCAAATAAGTATTATTTAATACAGAATTGTGTTTGTATTAAAACTTATTTGCGTGCTTCACGCTGGTGTACACAACAACGGGCGATACTAGCGCCATGCTGCGGCGAACCACAGTAACTAGCTAAGTGATCTCACTTTCTCTTCTACTCGCTATGCAGTGGCGTTTAAAACGCGCGTGATAAAGTTCGCGGAAGAAAGTGGCAATCGTCGTCCTTTACGAGGACTAAAGGATGAAAAGTATCTTGATTTAGTAAAGGATCTTGTGTAATACGTTCATGAGTCGGGAAACAACTTCTGTGCCGTCACTTATAAAATGCTTATGTGACGTGTTTTAGAAATACCCAAAACTTAAATATTTCTTTAACAGATTTTAAAGCAGGTAGAGAGCGGGTTACAAGGTTTACGAACCGTAACAAATTTAATGATGAGAAGATGTAGGCCTCGCTTTGTCAAAGACTCCGAGGATTACTCGGACAAATTGATTTCATTTTCAAAATTATACCATTCCACAATATAAATTCTACGATTTACGACCTATTGGCAACGCGGATCAAACCCTCGTTTTATTGGATATGCCGCGGAACACAAGGATAGACAAGAAGGGATCGTCGTCTACCGTATTAATCGGCACTCCAGGAGCAGGAAAGTTACGCTGCACCGTTATTCTTGCTATAACAGAAGACGGCAACAAACTTCCGCCTTATGTAATCTTTAAACGGAAAACAATACCGAAAGGATTTCAATTTCTGTCAAGAATACATGTTGTCGTTCAAGACAAAGGATGGGTAGAAGACAAATTTGTAATTGATGTGGAAGAGACGTCCTGGCGGACTAATGGGACGTCCATCTCTTCTTGTTCTTGATAGTTTCCATGGACATTTAATGGAAAATGTGAAGGATTTTTTGAAGGAAACGAAGGCTGATGTTGCCTTTATCCCGGGAGGTTTGACTTCAATGCTGCAATCACTTGACGTGTCAGTCAACAAGTTTTTTAAAGAAAATACAAAAAGATTTTTTTTGCCAAGTGGATGTGCGAAGCAGGACAAATGTTTACGCCTACCGGGAGAATGAAATGTGCCAATGGATCGTGAAATCAAGGAATATGATATATGTGGGTACAGTGGAAAACGTTTTAAGATATGCATCGCAAACACACTGAAGGGAAACGCGTGTTAACGCACTGGATGACGTGTGTTGGACAGCGACGTTAAACTGGAGTCCCAGACACAGACGGACTACGGAATAACGTCGATGTTGACTGTTAAGGTAAGTTACATTGCATACTCATTAACACAAAAGTAAAAACACAATCGTAAGTGTGGTAATTACGTACGTGAATTAATTTGAAATTCTTATCCATGTAACTATTCGATTTTATGAGCAAATAAATTCGTCCCTGTTCGCGCGTCAATTGTAACAATTCACTTTGTATGATCAAATAAATTTTTACACAAATATCATAAAATACGTCTTTTTCTTCTTACCTTAGGGTCACTCCCAGGATTCTATAGACGAACGGTCACAGAGATGATTATTTAGGTTTGATTGACGAAATAATTACGCTAACACAAGTTACTGTTTTTAACAAATGAATTATCTTTTATTAAACAAAATCTTTACTTTACTTCGTTAGTCAATAACATAAAGTATTAATATTTTTTACTGTCTCTACTTCCTGTCGCTAGTCCAAAGTCAACTCTTGCATCACATAGAAAAAAGCATATGGTTTTGTTCTACTATTTTACATTCTATAAAAATAATTACAAAAAGCAAACAATAATATCTCAAAACAACTTTCCTTAACTAATTTATGTTTATTATGTTTCTACTAGACGAACCAGTACTCATTAGATCTTTAACACACACTCTCTTTCTTTCATAATCCCTCTTTACTTTAGAGATCTCTATTTATAAGTTGATACTTTAAAATTTCATTTTAAAACGGGAAATTAACATCTGCTTAAAATTGGGTCAATTATTAGTCTAGTATTCTGTGCGGTTAGTTACCCATCCGCCACGTGCTCCTTTGTATTGTTGCCCAGCCTCGTGTTAACCCTTCCTTTTCTTCTTTCTGGCCCACTCCGACACTCGTTTTCCGCGGTTTAACTTTCGTTTAATTGTTATTTGTTTTATCACACTTTCTTACGTTGGTTTCAACATGCATGCATTATAATTTACAGTCGGCCGACTTTAATTTGCTCGAGCACTGGTTAGTGGAACCGCGCGCTATTTTACTGAACCGTGCGGTTCTGTAGTTTCTAGTCCACTGTCACTCTAAACTGGCGTTAGGGTGTGCACTACTTTGCGGGTGATCGGTCACGTGACCACAAATTCGAGCTCTGATTGGTTGGTTCCATTGAAGCTCCTAGACGCTCGGCCAACAAAATCTGCGAACGGCTTGCCAATGTGAAATTGGGGTTTTACACTCACATTGTCCGTGATTTACGGACGCCCTGAATTGTCAGTGATTGAGTAACTCGTCTGGACGAGCTGACGCCAGACGCAAACAGACTGATGTTTCATAATAATTGTAAGCATGTGGGTTAAAAAACAGGTTCCCCAAAGGTTGTAGGGTAGGACTGCCTAAGAGTACGTACTTTTTATTTGTAATAACATTTCTTTAACTTTAGTCCAAATTAGAGTTGTGGAAATTAGCTTAATCTCTTCCTTGTTAAGTTAGTGAAACAATATTAAGGTGTTAACTCAATGAAAAGACCTATTTAAATACTAGGCTGCCTTTAGTTAAATATGCAAATGCGTACTCTTAGGCATACAGCGTCCCAAGAGTAGCCTACGCATTTAGTGAGCACAAGAGTACGCACTAAATAAAAACAATAAAAATGAAGTTCTATAAGGAAGAAAATTATTTATTATTGAAACCAAAAACTTTTACATACACAGTTCACATTTATACATTTTTGTTTGACGTTCAACGCCGGCACATTCAGTATGGGCCCACAATTGGCAGCTCTGGCACTGGATCCAACCTTCGCGAAACTTGGATTTAGAATACAGACTGTTACAATAAATGCAGGCTGGATCATCATGTTGTTCGTCGTCGAAACATTCCCCATCATCATCGTCGTCACCTTCTTCCAATGTGAAAGTTAGTTTTTTCGCCGCATTTCTCTTGGGTTTCTTTTTTGCAATAGTTTCTTCCTCAAGAGTCTTCTTGAAAGGGGTGGAAGTCATTATTGTGGATGATTTTGATCTTCCCCCTCTTTTATTTTCTCTACATCCTTTGGGGCTAGGAAGAAGGTCTTTAGCTGACAAACTACTTGTAAGACTTTGAATTTCTGTGGCTGCAGACTTGCTTTGATCTTGAAATCCATTCTGGTTTCATGGTGGGATGTTGGCTTCCTGATTTTGGCCATTTGTTACATTATTCTCCCTCTCATATGATGGCCCAGCCTCGTTTCCCAAATCAGATTCTTGAGAGGGCATTGGACCTTCTAACTCCCTCTCAGTCACTGATGCAGGCATGAAGTCTTGATCCCTAAAAACTGAGGGATTTTGTGGGAAAACTCCAGTGCATTGGAATTATTTTACAGCTCTTTCAACAGAAGCAGTCTTGGAGTAGCCGAGCAAAAAATCTCACCCACTTGATAAATTGTTATAGGTCGACCTGGATGTTCCGTGACCCACCGATCACATTCTTCTGACAGGAACTTCTTCAAGGGTCCGAAAAATGCCACATCAAGGGGCTGTAGTTTGTGGCTGGCATGGGGTGGCAAAGACAACAACATGATGCCTTTTCCTCGGCAATATTCAATTGCTGACAAAGTACAATGTGATATATGGTTGTCAAGTAGTAACAATTTCTTCTTTTCGAGAGATGGATTCAAATATTTTGTGAAGTGTTGTAACCAGGTCATAAACAACTCTGAATTTATGAAACCTGAATCAGATACCATTCCCAAAGTGTCTGGTGGTGTTCTATCACAAAATTCTGGTTTGAATCGCTTTCGTGGAAAGATGAGAGCAGGTGGAACATAGTAACCCGCAGCGCTGACACAGCAAACTGCAGTCACCGACTCTCCTCATTCTTGGGAGACAACCTTTGACACGAGCCGTTTCCCTTTTGGAGAAATTACTTTTGGAAGCTTGTTGGGAACAGTTGACACATTTGTTTCGTCCATATTAAAGATGTCGCTTGCAGAAAGTGCAGGGTTCTCATCTAAGATTATTTTAAGGTTTTTATGGAACTTGTCAAATTGTACTCTATTAAACCCACCCAATGGCTCTTCATAGAGAGCATTTCTCCGGCTGCCGTAATGTTAATGTAAATTTCGCAGAAATTTCTCACCCATTTATCACCTGCCATCTTCTTATTCTTGTTGAATGGATGAGCAATATTATTCTGTGTAGCATATTGGAACACTACAGCCATTAATTGTTTCCTTGTTATGCCAAAAAATTTGCTGTCTAAAATCTTAATACGAGCCACCAAGGATTCCTCTTCCTGCTTCGAAAATGTTTGTTTAAATCTGCCCAAGGAAGTTGGTATTGTTCCCTGAAAATAACATTTAAAAATTAATATTCATTCCTAAAGGATACATTTGTTATTATTATTAAAAATCTGTGGCTCAACAGCTTCAAGGAGTCTAGGCTGGTCGGCCAAGTTGCCACCACTGTCTAGCAGCTGGTGGATAGAGGGGTGATGTGGTTAGCACCACGCACCTCTCAACCTGTTAAGATGCCAACCTTCTTAACCAGATCCGCTACCCATTTGTCCTCACTAGGCTGGGTGGACCCCGTTCCAGATCCATTTCCCTCGGAAAAATTTCCGGGGGGTGCCAGGGATTGAACGTGGAACCTCCGGATTAGTAGTCAGACGTGCTGACCACTATATAACGGAGGCGGTCATTATTATTATTATTATTGTTATTATTATTATTATTATCAAAAATAATTAATAGGCTATCACCATAATTATTATTAGGCCTTTTTATTATTTTAGGGATAGTAGGCCTAGGCCTACTATTGTTAGTATGCCATAAGACAACCAAATGAATAAATATATTGAACTTACTGATTTCAATCTCTTTCGCAGCATTGCCTCATGTACTCCCACAAATTTCGCTGCAGCTCTCACACTACTCCCTGCTGCAATTTTATCTTGAGCTGTGGTCAATTGCGCTTGAGTGAACAACTGCCTATCACTTTTACGTTTATATTTTGATGACATGGTACCTGGAATGAAGAAAACTCATTGAAGGCACAATCTCATATGAAGTGTCCCAAGAGTACGCATTAAAGAAGCCAGTGCGTACTCTTATGACATCGCGCCATTTTGATTTTTGGACATCTTAATATCGAAACTACTTCATGTATTAAATAAATTTGCCAATAAATATGAACCAGGAACATGTAATAATAAAATATAAAAAATACAATTTAAAATATTAACATTTACATGTAAAAACAATATACTACTTTGCGACAAATATAAGAACAAAATAGTAGTAACGCAACAAATTCAACATACCTCCTCTCTTGGTGAAATAATCTCGACTGCCGCGTGCCAACGGGATTCGGCTGGTTAAGGAGCACATCCCCTGGTTGCGACAGATGCTGAAATCTATCGGTTAAAAATTGAAGCTCAATGCGTACTCTTGAGCAGTGTGTACTCTTGGGCAGTCTTACCCTACATTAAAACTGGTTAAAATTATTTATTCCCCTAATCTGTCCCGTTACATCCACTTACAGGGATCCACTTTATGTTACGGCATGTAGGTTGGAAGCCATCCAGAAAATTCTAATACTTATCCGGACTTAATAAAGAAATTCATAATTATATTTTAAATTTTATAATACTTTGAAAAATAAAATTTCAGTTCCGCTTAATGTTTGTATCATTTAGTTATATAATTTTGAAACACTATAAAGTACCAGTCAACATAGTTCCCCGCGTAATTTAGGCCTACGTACCATATTTTCTGCTGGTTAAAAACGGCAAAAAGTGCGTAAATTACGCGAGTAAATACGGTGTGTGTGTGTGTGTGTGTGTGTGTGTGTGTGTGTGTGTGTGTGTGTGTGTGATACTGACAGTGATGATATTAAGTAGTCACATATCGATACATTTAAAATATAAATTAATGTAAATTAATTTCTGGAGAAAACAGCAGAAGCGTCCAAGTTTTGTTGTAGGGGAAAACCTAAGGGGGGATATATCCCCCCCAAAATCCAAAAAAATTAAAAACTGCTGGAACAAAAAATTTAAACTGGCTGTGTTTTTGAAATGTAAATTGACTTCCAAGTTTTGTCAATTTAAAAAAATTACTATTTAGGTCAATGACAAGTTTAAATAATCTATAAATAGGCCTTATCCTCAATAATAAATATAACAGATGAAAAAAAGTATAAATAAAAATGAAAAGAAGTCGGCTTGAAATATAACAAAGTAGACTACGTATACAGTAATATTTATTTCTTCGGTGTTTTTACCTTCCGTTCTTTTTCTATTTTTCCTTTTAAAAAAGACTGGCAATCATTATATTTTTTAACAAAATTATTTAACATTATTTTATATGCCTTAAAATTTATATCCACAACCCTCTTATATACATGTTTTTTGGTATCCAAGTTGCGTAAATGTTAATAATTAAAAATTACCTTAATAAACGTCTTGCGACTTCTCTTTATTTTGTCCTGACGCGTTTCAAAACCTAGGGTTTCATCTTCAGAGGATAATCACTCTTTCGTCGTTAATTTTGTCATTAATTTTTAATGTTTGACGACGAAAGAGTGATTATCCTCTGAAGATGAAACCCTAGGTTTTGAAACGCGTCAGGACAAAATAAGGAGAAGTCGCAAGACGTTTATTAAGGTAATTTTTAATTATTAACTCTTATATACATTTATATCCACAGCATTTATATAGCCTACATGCTGTTAACCCTCAATTTCTTAATTTTAACGTTCTCTTTAAAGTATTTTTATATTCCACAGAAAGGTATTATTAAATAATTATAAGTATAATATGTACTACTGACCATGGGCGCCCATACAAAATTTTCCAGGGGGGCCAAGACCAGGGGGTTTGGGGGTATGGAATACCCCCAAGGCAAACGGGGGTCCGGGAAAATTTTTTAAATTTAAGGTCTCAGCAGTGCGTTTTGGGGATATCTTAGGTGTATGATAGTGTTCTAAATTTGTTACTAAAATATTACTTTAATCCTGCAAAAAATGTAAAAAACCACTCAAATTCATTCAAGGTGTTAAATGAAGGTGTATCAATAAAATGAACAAAAAAATTTGCAATATAAAAACTACTTTATTTACCTTATTAGAAATCGACCACTAAATAAACTTATAAATTAATGTATTCATTACATTTTGGAAATTTAAAACATTGGTTTTAAATAGTGAAATGCTAAAAAAACTCTCAGTAAGACATTTGTTTAAATACCTTGCAATATATTTTAAAATAAAAATTGTATTAAAAAATTGGATAAATGTGTTTTCGTTTACTGAAGGCATCTGCTAGAACGAATAACTGAAGTTGATATAGGCTAACTTGATTTTATTAATTAACATTATTAGCAGAGGCCTACATAAAAAAAACTGATAAGGAAATTTACACAACAGACACTAAAACATGTATAGCTTATTAGCTTAGGCCCTAGTATTTTTCAGAAAAAGCAAACTGTAAATTTCTCTTCTTCTTTCCGAATATGTCAATCACTTTCTCCTGAAAACTAGGAGAGTTTACTCTATTTCTGTGAACACTAAGAAGACACAAGTTGGACAGACGATCCTCACCGATAGTGCTTCTTAGCCAGGTCTTCACACGGCGAAGTGTGCTAAAGGAACGCTCCACAGTGCAGGTTGTTGGGGGTATGGTTTGGTAGTATATGATCATTCTCCTTACTGCTGGATAGAAAGTAGTTTCTGGAAGAAGATCATGCAGTTTTGTTTTTTCCAAACACTCTTTATTTGTCCAAACATCATACCACAATCTGGCCTCTGCTTCCAAGTTGTCGATTTGATAGAATTGTTCCAACTTTTTTATGTCTCTCATAAAATTTTCTTTCTTTTTATTCTTCATTAAATGTGGATGAAGAATCCCACCTTTGAACGGTGTTTCATTACTTTTTTCAAATCTTGTGGTTAGTGACATGAGTAGTGAATCCATGTAAGGGTTATAAATTGAGGCTCTGAAATAGTCTTCAGGCGAAGAAGAGTGGACATTGACTCTCTGGGTCTGCCTTCTAGCCAGTCTTGGGAATTTAATATCAATGTCAAGTTTCCCACAAGTCTCTTTAATGTCTTCAAATATGTTTGAGAACTCATCGTTGCTTTGCTCTCTATGCTTCTGAAATGTATCTAGGAGGTCGGTATTTATGTATCTGTAGACTGTGTGTAAGTCCATATCAATATACTGGAGTTTGTTCACTATTGGCTCCAAGTACGAAGAATATCTTGAAATTATGTGAAGGCAAATAATAAATGTGCTATTTAAGCAAAGCTTTTAAGCTATTTAAGCGAAGCTTTTAAGCTATATAGAGAACTAATAAATTTAATGTACGAATAAGACAACATTCATAGGAAATTAATTATTTTTCAATTATTTATTGTAATTTAGAATAAAGAAAACATGTTTTAGAAAAAAGAATATTAAAGTAGTTCATTCGATACGTGCAAGGCGAGGAGATGTTACTATCTTTTCGACACACTGAGATAAATATTCAGTAAATTTTATCGTTTATAAATTAATCTTTTTAAGTTTATTGTGAATACTTTCATTACATACTTCATACTCGTCAAGTTCAGTGAAGCATTCATTCAATCTGATCATTAATTTTCTAATAAATGTTGCTAATTCTTCTGAACAAGACAACATATATCATTGTTGTAACTTGGAACTATGATACACAGTAGTTATCATACAGTTTTATATTAAATGTTTCTAAAAATTCAGACTTGTTGTTTATAGGTTAACAAGGCATCAAGAATTCTTCAATAAGATTATTACTACTATTATTACTCACCAGCAAATATGTTGGTTGGAAATTGATGATAAGATCGTAAAGAGTAGATTATAACTGATAATAAACTATTTAAAAGTTTTGATGAAGCGTTAAATATTTATTTTAAGATACACTTTGTAACAAACACTCACAGTATGAAATCCAAATAGAAGCAAGTTGGTCACGTGACTAAAACGCGCCAGGGCCACCCGATCTAAACATCCGGCTTCCGCATCTTCTTTTGCCATTCTGATTCACCTCAAATTTTCCTACCCCAACTTTGTATTGAAAAAACGTTCAATTGAAAAAAAAACCATGCGAAATCATGACAGGGGTCTTGGACTTTAAGTAAAACAAGAAAACCAATAAAAGAAATATTATAAGGCAAAATTATACATCGTGTGTTTCAATAACTTTCTGAAAATAATGTATATATTTACAAAATTCTAAAATATCAGATATTTTTTTCTTTCCCTTTTTTATTTTTCCCGGGAGCCAGGGGGGCCACGCCCCCCTGCCCCTCCGTATGGGTGCCCATGCTACTGACTCGGAACACAAAGTTTTTTTGGTAAAAATGTAAAATATTTACCTTGTACCCTGAACCAGTTTTCGTTTATTGTAAGCTTCATCAGAGGCTGGCACTAGAAGCGCTGTCCGTCTTGTTCTTGGTGACGGCGCCGTCGTTTGAAAGATCGATGTTGTGTGTGTGCGGTGTGATATGTTCGATTAGTATGGTAATACTACCATACCTGTGATAGCCTAAAGGTCTGTGTTATCAGCTATAACAAAGGCAATGTGAGAATACGTTGTTCTTTACTAGAATGTATTAATATAATAAAGAAGTTAAATTTATGTACAACATAAATGATATTCAAACGTAGGTATATATTCTACATTTCTGTAATAAACAGAAATTGTAATAAACATATTTTACTGTGCTAATGAAATGTAAAATAGGCTATCAGCAGCTTGATGATGTCATTAGTTAGCGTGAAAGTCTATTAATTACAGCATATGGCCACGGACTATCGTTTATCATAAGTTAGGAACTCATTTTCCTACCTTTTCAGATAATAAAGAAAAAAGTTATTTTTACTTCTTTAACATCAGGCGAAGCGATCCTTAGAAAAATACGCACAATAAAATATATTTCAGAAATGCCTACTGAGATTTATTTCAAACAGAATTAACACTGTTGCACACCACTATAGAAAACTCATTCCGATTAGCGCTTTCAAGCTTTACAGCTCGTCGTCAGATTGGAAATAACCCGATCGGAAATAAATTATTTCCGATCTGACGATGAGCTGTAAAGCTTGAAAGCGCTAATTGGAATAATTTTTCTATAGTGGTGTGCAACCGTGATAATTCTGTTTGTGATTATAACCACTAACACAACTTTCTTAATTAAATTTGAGATTTGTTTATTTTTATCTCGTCTCACCAAACGGTGTTTATAAAAACATTAGTGTGATCATCCAAAAAATCGATTTTGAAATTCCAGTAGAAATAATTATTTTGAGCATAAAATTTATTTGATGTATTGACATTATAGTTTTAGCATATGTACAAATGTGTAGCAATCTCTCTCTCTCTCTCTCTCTCTCTCTCTCTCTCTCTCTCTCTCTCTCTCTCTCTCACACACACACACACACACACTTATTCAGATATATATATATTGTAAGTACTCTATCGCGTCACCTAATTAGGTTCCACGTTATGAGCGTCAATTTGTAATCAACCAAGTACGTACGGTCTAAATTCCCACTGTTGGGTTTGTCAATTTGTTTTGTATTACTTTAATTATATAAATCTCGGAGATATTTAGAGTTGTGGAATATATGGATGTAATTAATTAATATTAACTTAACTCTTTAATAATTATCAGTGTTAGTGTACCTAGAACTTAAACAACTTAATCGTTATTCTACAATTTCATCCAACCCTATTATACCTTGAAGAGAGATCTGTCTAATTTCATAATTTTACGATCCCTCTTTGGTGTCAGATAATTACGCTATAAGCGCTGCAGTATCGGCTCAACGAAACTTATTGGTTATTTCGATGTTTATATTAACCATTTATTCTATACTTATTCAGTTACTTTTTGTTCCCAGTTCACTAAACCATACTCCAAATAACAAGATTTGACAAATATATAAAGGTTCTTTATTTGTTTACTTAATTCACATTAAATAAGATATGTTCTAATTAACATATGCTTGGACTATAGACTTCAGGTATCGATTGTTGATTATTTTAATCCTTTATTTATATTTGGTTATATATTATGTTTTGATTTGTATTTAATTTATTTCAGGGTGTGAAGGTTCTTGTAACTGTGGGGAAGACTAAAAATACATAGATAAGAATGCAAGATTTACAAAATTTATGTGTTGTGTATTTAGTATGATTAATATAATATAATTTACCAGACTCGAACGAAGCAAATCGTGTAGGCGGTTGATCGCTAAATTTAATGTTTGGATGATTATGCAGTACGGTTTTTCTTTCTTCGGTTTAATAAGAGTAATTCTTGTCCTGTCCACTTCGGAATACAGCTTCTGGATTGATTTACAGCCCGATTGATGTTTCTTCTGCACCGCCAGGATCCAAATAAGTTCTTCCTTCGGTTGAAGCAATTAGTGTTGTTCCGTGTATTTGCAAGGTTATAATTTCTGGTGTAGTGAATATTATTAATTGTTTTATTGTTAATTCTTTCTATTTGATTAATATCTCATCCATTCCCTTCGGATATGGGACAGTTCAAGTTCTTTCTTGTAGACTTCAATTATTTACTCTCTATTATCATTTCATATTGTAGTGTTATTTTGTTTATCTGTATTGGTAGTAGACGTAAATATTGTAATTAGAATTTTGTATTTTTTTAATCGTATCTGGTAATTTCGAATATTACAATTAAATAGATTATTCTTGGGTTTTTAATCTCATCACTTTTTGTTCATTCCAAGCAATTCTTGTCTTGTCCAAAATCAAAAACTTCTTTTTCTTATTTGTCGTCCCTAGCAACATATAATAATTTCTGCCTTCCACATGTTTTGAATATATAGTGTTTCTTTCATATATTTTTTGTCTATTCTTTATCAATTAGCTGTCCTATCGGAATGTAACTTTACCGATAGTTGGTTTATTATTTTATACACATATTCTACTGGTTTTTTGATATAAGTCCGTTTTTTCTTTTTTATTATATTTAATCCACCTTCGATATTATATTTTACCAATCGATATTATGGCATTATGGTATTATTATAATTTGTATAAATTTTATTAAATATTATTATTAATTTAATGTTTTTTTTTTCTAGCTCTTCATAGCGTATTTATTAATTATTATTAATTGATGCACCTAATCTTTATGTTATGAGTGTTTATATAGTAGTTTTGCCTGTTAGGCCTTTTATTGTAAACTGATCTACCTGTGGTTATGTCTGTTAGGCATCTATAGTCCCTTTTATATAAATTCATACATACAATCAAATCTTAATTATTAGCACTTATATAAACAATTATTTTTCTATATCTAATAACAATTTTATCTTGATCTCTTGATCACATACAACAAAATTCGAATTTATGAACATTGATTAACTGCCTCACACTTCATTCTACAACAGTCATTGAATAATACAACTTGTTTCATTATTTTTCATTAACTCAACACATATTTGATATAACATTACATAAACTTTATCATAACATTTTTGTCATAAAATAATACTTCTTAACTTAAAATTCTTATTTGTTATTACCATAAATTAAGTCATTGTTTCATTTTTTTGTTTTGCTTTTCATTAAACATATATCATTAGCTATTATTTATCTTACAGGTTCGTTTATTCTAGTCAACACTACCTTGCATCCTTATTTAATTTTGTCTATGATTAGAATTGTAATTATTGGATCTCTGTTCTATTATGGGTTTAAATATCAATTTGTTTATTATTCTGTGAACCGTCTTTTATGTAACATGAATGCTAGCATTTCTGTTGCGTTACAATATATATACTCAATTACATACCTGTTTATCTAATAATCTACTCATATACTTACTGAATTATTTATCTATATATCCATCTACCCATCCTTTAGTTGCTAGTCAGTAGTGATTTTGTGTGTGTTTACATTAGATTTATAATTATTAAGTTCACTGAAATAGTTCTAAAATCTTATCGTATGTATTTTTCCAAATTGTTCTTATAACAATAGATTAAAATAAACAAATAAATAAATTTCTCTTCAAACCAGCCAGGAAGTTAAATCTGGGCATAAAGATAATATGTTTTTTGATTGTATTTTTACTGTGTCAGTTTTTTGCTTAACAAATTTTGAAAACTTTTTTTGTTCTATTAGCTGTAGGTTCTTATAAAATCGTGCATGTCTGTCTGTAACATATAGGTGGCCTGTAAGTCATCTGACTAGTAGTTACCAAAAAGTGCATTTTTGTCAAACAACTTATGGTCCACACTGTATTTCTGATGTCCACATTAGGAATTTTAAAGTTATGAAACTTGATAGTTCGTTAAAAAAATACTGGCTCATAGTAAGAAGACTAGAACATTAGTAGTAGGCTTAGGTCAATAAAACGGTTATTTTCAGAAAATGAGGAGGCAAATATTTTTTAAAATAAACCATCTCCTTAGTAAAAAAAATGTAACATTACACTAATTAGGAATGTGTATTTTCGAAAACTTCAATGAGGGGACAGTGGCAAGATAATAAGGTAATCCTTGTGTCTATTCTATTTAATTTCTACATAAAACGTCCATAAAGTTTTTATTATTTTTAAGTTAAGTGACTGTAAAAAAATTTTATAAATAGACATTAACGATGTTTTTGAATTTTAATATCTATATATTAATACGTGAAGAGAAAACTTTGTACCCCCTTTTAAGCATATTGCGCGCATGGAGGAGTGTGAGATTTGGCATAGTTAAAGTTTATATGGAGAAGGAGTGCAGAAAGCTAAAATTTATATATAATATGTGTTACAAATACATTAAATAAAATAAAATAAAACATTCATTTGCACTTGAAAATTCATTTAAACTTTTTCAAACAATGGTAATTGTTAAAAATAAAATAATTTTGTTGCCAGGCAATAAAATTATAATTTTTTCATTTTAGTGTACGTTCATCTGCCAATGTCAAACACATAATAGTCTGTCGTTTATTTACGTTCATACTGCCAATGTCAAACACATAATAGTCTGTGGTCAAACAGTCGCACAGAGTAGAGATTGTCGCCAAAGAATTTTAAAATGTTGCCAACAAATAATTACTGACAGATTGACTGAATGAGCTGTGAATTTTGTGTGATTTCAAATGTTCCTTTTTCAATAGTCTGTGGAGTGTATGTCAAGGCAAAAAAGCGTTTATTTTATATTTTGTATATTAGATATCTGTGTTTTATATATTAATGTGCAGTTGAAAGTGAAATACAGCTTGCTTAATATACACCTGTTGCAAAAGGAAAATTTTGTAGCAGCAATTTGAATTGACTTACTCTCGCCTAATTATTATTGGTGGTTTCAAAAAAGTGAGTACATTTTATTATTTTTAAATTAAACCCTGTCTAATCTTAGTTTCAGTAATTTCATTACATTTTTTTTTTACATTCAGATATTCGCACCTACTTCCATTATGCCTCGACATAGAACATTCACGGGTCGGAGTGAGAGACAAAGAAGAAGGAATATATATTCGCGTGAAAGTCAAAATGATAATAGACCAAATGCAAATTTAAATAGTATAACCTTGACGGGTCGGAGTGAGAGACAAAGAAGAAGGAATATATATTCGCGTGAAAGTCAAAATGATAATAGACCAAATGCAAATTTAAATAGTGTAAATAGTATACAAAATGATGAAATTATTTTGAGGAATACATTTAAATGCGCACTGAATGTCATTCCAAGAAATTTTAATACTTTTGATTG
This sequence comes from Magicicada septendecula, assembly GCA_034769895.1. Classification (NCBI taxonomy): domain Eukaryota; kingdom Metazoa; phylum Arthropoda; class Insecta; order Hemiptera; family Cicadidae; genus Magicicada; species Magicicada septendecula. The sequence goes on from CM068367.1 coordinate 891,091,761, forward strand.
TGGATTAATGCATTTACAATGCAGGTTTTGCAATGCAAAACATTTCGAATCTGAGGTCACTTTAGGTGAAAGGACTGCATTCACTTCATGTTGTCATAAGGGTAAAGCAATATTACTGGCCTTAAGTCAAAATGAATACTTTAAATCATTGTATGATGGACTTACTTCAAATGAACCTTCAATAAAAAGAAAGTCAAAAAATTATTTTGAAAACATTCGTAAATACAATTCATCATTTGCTATGGTTAGCTCAGAAGGTAAAATTTCGGATACAGTTACGCGTGGAGTGTATCATTTTAAAATACATGATGTTTTTTATCACAGATCAGGTCCAATGACTGCTGGATATGGTCGCTCACCATGTTATGCGCAATTATATTTTTATGATGTTGACACTGCTGTCAATTATAGATTACGTGAACACTATAATCAAACATGAAATAACAATATAATGCGCGAAATCTCTCTTGAATTGGAACGCATTAATCCTTTCGTTCGATCATTCATTGCAATGAAAGATCATTGTCAGAGAGTTGAAAATCAAAATAAAGAAATATGTATGCTCATTAAAGTAAATCGTGATTTAGATCTACGCCGTTATAATGATGCAGTTCAAACTGATGTAGCAGTAATATTTAGTACAGTTGATGGTGAGCCACCCTTTGAACGAAATAGGGTTTCGTTTTCAAAAGTTAATGGTACCGGTACCATTAAAAATATCTCTGTTTTGGATTCATCATTGGACCCTTTAGCGTATCCATTACTTTTTCCAAATGGTGATACTGGGTGGCATATCAATATTGCTCATAATGTACCAACTACATCTAATTCAAGAGCGCCTAGAAATTAACCATGCTTCAGTATGCAGCCTATCGACTTGCAATTAGAGAAGATTTTAGCATGTTGCACCATTCACAAAAATTATTTCTGCAGTGGATAGTTGATATGTATGTGAGAATAGAGGGCACAAGGTTACATTTCATTCGACAAAATCAAACAAGTCTTAGGTCTGAAGTTTACAACAATTTAACAGATTATTTAGAATTGAACCCCAATGCCAATAATGTTGGCCGTAGAGTAATTTTACCATCTTCATTCAATGGATCTCCAAGAAATATGTATCAGAATTATTTAGATGCAATGTCAATTGTACAACATTTCGGAAAGCCTTCTTTGTTTATTACAATGACTTGCAATCCAAGTTGGCCTGAAATAGTTAGCAATATTGGTGTAGGTGAGTCAGCTAATTTTCGACCTGATATTGTTGTGCGTGTATTCAAGTCCAAACTGAAAGCATTAATTGAGGGCCTTACACTAAAAAAAATCTTCGGTAAAGTTGAAGCACTCATTTATACAACTGAGTTTCAAAAGAGAGGATTGCCTCATGCTCACATTTTACTCTCTTTAAATGAGCAAGATAAAATTGTTAACGCTACCGATATTGATAAAGTTGTATCTGCGGGGATTCCTAACATTCAAACACATCCTACATTACATGAATATGTTGTAAAACACATGATGCATGGTCCATGCGGTGTACTTAATCCAAATTCTGTATGTATGAGAGATGGAAAATGCATAAAAGATTATCCAAAACGATTTAATGAATTTACATGTGAATCATTAAATGGATATCCATTATACAGAAGGCGTGATAATGGTATTAATGCTGAAGTTCGCGGTAGTTGCCTCGACAATCGTTATGTTGTACCATACAATCCATATTTACTTGCCAAATTTAATTGCCATATAAATGTTGAAGTATGCACTACAGTGCATACATTTGGCATTGCTTCAAATGATAATGAATGGCACGAATGTTTAAATGAAGCAAAAGAATTACATTCACCAAAACAAATGCAAAATTTATTTGGTTACATTTGTGCATTAAATGTGCCAGCCAATGCATTGGCGTTATGGAATGAATTTAAAGTATATCTTAGTGAAGATTTTTTGAGAGATTACAACGAAGAAGTATCCTTTAACGCAGCTCTATTAGAAATTGAAGATATTTTGAATGTTCATAATTTGTCATGTCAAGAACTTGGTTTACCAGTTCCCACGTATTCGCAGAGAACAGACGAAGCAAATGCTATTGATCCAATAGAACAAGAGTTTCTGTTTTGTGCGCATTATGAAACTGCAAATATTGAACAGCGTAATCTAATTGATCGTGTGATTCGTGAAGTTTTGCACCATGATACTGTATCTAATGTTTTTTGTTTAACCGCTCATGCAGGTTGTGGAAAAACATTCACACAAACAGCAATCATTCACAAATTAAATTCGCTTAATCTTAGTTGCATTGCAACAGCGTTCAGTGGCATAGTTTCAACTCTATTACTTGGAGGTAGAACTTTACACAATGTGTTTAAATTGCCTATACCCATTTTGGAAAATTCTTTAGCGAATATTACCGCAAATAGGATGTTACATAAATTCATCATCATTGATAATTATTGATGAAATTTCTATGTCCCCACTGCAAGTGTTGAAAATCATAGATAGATTATTGCAGGATCTATGCGATGAAAATGATAAACATAAACCATTTGGAGTGAAAACGATACTTCTGTGCGGTGATTTTCGGCAAATCTTACCAGTTGTCCCACATGGATCACGTGCAACTTTAATTGAAAATTGTGTCACGAGTTGGCATAAATTTGTTTATTTTCATAAAGTAACGTTTACTCAAAATATGAGAGCCTTACCAAGTGAAATAGAATTTGTCGAATTCTTGAAAAAAATTGGTAATGATGAAGCCCCACAATTCCCTCAGTTTGGTGAAAATATTATTGAAATACCTCAGCAATTAATAGGAGATGAAAATAATATTATTAATGAGGTGTATGGAAATATTTCCGAAAACATACTCTCAGATAACATATTGAAGTCAGTTATTTTAGCACCTAAAAATGATGATTGTACTTTTATTAATACTGATATACTTAATCGAATACCAGGTGAACAGAAAACATATCATAGCTACGATAAAATAATTTGTGATGATGACAATGAAATCAATAACTATCCAGTAGAGTTTTTGAATTCTTTGACTATTAGTGGTTTGCCACCACATAAGTTAGTATTGCAAGTTAATTGCATCGTTTTACTGATCAGAAACTTAAATACAAAGGAAGCATTAGTCAATGGAACAAGAATGCGCATCAAGTGTATGCATCGTAATGCTATTGATTGTGAAGTTTTAACTGGAGCCGCACGCAATAAGAGAATTTTGATTCCACGTATAAATTTAACATATTCTGGTACTGTTTTACCATTTAACTTTCAAAGAACTCAATTTCCAATTATACCTGCATTTGCGATGACAATAAATAAGTCTCAAGGACAAACATTCGAAAAAAATGGAATTTTATTGAGGCAGCCAGTTTTTACACATGGTCAATTGTACGTCGCAGCAAGTAGAGTTCGATCATTCGATGGTTTGAGATTTTATATTTCCGAATATAATGGCCAAGGGCATTTAGCAAATGATGAAAGAGTTTTTACAAAAAACATCGTTTACACAGAAGTTCTGAATCATTAAATTCACTTTCAAACTATTTTACAGTAAGTTCAATGGACAACATTTATTTTTTTAACCGCCCGGTTTTTTTGATTTAATGAAAAATATATGAAAAAATACAAGGCACGTATTTTTTATTTCATTTTTTATTTTGTATTAATTTTTTATTTAAATTTTATATAATTCGAAAAAGATAGGGAAATAACTGTGTAGCCTTGGCGAAACCTGGTCAGTATGGCAATAAAAAAAACCCAAGGAAATGTCAAAAAACGCGTTATTGCTTTTTAAATATGGCTTAGCCAAGCTAAACCTCATTTTTCCTATATTTCATATTTTTCAAATAACTCGAAAATTAATGCATAGAAAAAAAAATTATATAAGCTTTGTAGCAGATAATCTTCAAACTGTTTTCGAATTTTGTACCTTACCAAAAATGAAATGTAATCCACTGGAATTGAAAACAATGTATCTTATACTTCTATGAATGTCAAGTCTCATTTTTATTAGCGTTTATTTGATTCAATAATAACATGAAAAAATTAAAACTGACAATGAATTATATCAAAAAATAAATACGAATGCAAGCTGTAATTTTTTTTTCAACTGTTACTAACATTAAATTTTAAATTTCATAGGTATTGCAGGGAATTAAGGCAAACAACACACGCTAATGACGTATTTGTACATGCTCGCAGCTGACGTATTAGAACAAAATTCAAAAAAAATATATGAAATGGTTATAGATTCTTTTGCTCTTTGACAAAAGAACCTCAATAACGCTCAAACTTAAAAATTTAATGAATTACGGTCGAATTTCGACCACTGGGCGACCACTAGTTATAATTAAACTCACAAATGATTTAGGATGTTTCATTCTTTTTTTTTTCATTATTCCCTTCAAAGAATTTTACTAATTTCTATGTCAGGAGCACTTTCACTTGGCCTTTACTTCACGGTACGATTTACATTACGTTTCACATAATGGGTCCTTGATTTTTGAAAATTACAGTAAGTTGGTTTCATTAAGTGAACTCTTGTTACCTCAAATAAATCCACACTTAGAGCTGACGAAGCCAATGTGATTAGTTTGGGAGTACTACGCGCGGGAAATGTTTATTTTAAACTACGCATAATGAGAGCTAGATGTAGTTAGTCAGATGTTATTTTGTAATATTTCATAAGTTTACTTTGTAGGTCGCGTGCGATATACCGCCAAACGCAGATGTTATGAAACAGAGGCCCTTTAAGGCCACAAGAAAGTTGTCGAAAGAGACAACAAAGTCCATGGAAGACATCCAGGCAATCGCCTTGGATTTGGTGACAGCTCAACAGGGGGGAACCTAGGTTTCATTTTGGGGGGGAGGGGATTTTTTCAACCACATCGTTATCGTATAGTATTGTTTTTCACTTGTTATAATGAAAATCGTACCAAAAATTAAAACTAATAAGCAGATAATAGCTGTAATCACTAATTTCATTAAAATAAATTAAAAACATACATAAGATAGACTGCCAGTTTGTCTTGCGAGCCTAATAATACCTTTCTGTGGAATATAAATAATTTTAAGAGAACGTAAAAATTACGAAAGTGAGGGTTACCAGCATGTATATAATTGCTGTGGATATAAATGTATCCAACAGGGTTGTGGATATAAGTTTTACAGCATGTAAATTAATGTTAAATAATTTTGTTTAAAAATATAATGATTGTCAGTCTTTTTCAATTAATTACATTAAAAAAACACGCAACCAGTTTAAAATTTTTGCTCCAACATTTTAGGATTTCGGGGGAGGATATATCCCCCGATATATCCTCTAGGTTCGTCCCTGCATCACAACTGGATTAGCATATTAAGGAATTACTTAAAATTAAAATTATTATTATTATTAAATGTAATAATATAATAAATATTATAATTGATATTAAAATATGATTACATTAAGGTAATATTTAATATTAAAAAAATCGTTATGATAAGAAATAGTTTAGGGCATATACTGTACTAACTGCACTCATGTGCTTTGCTGCGCGTGGCAACCAACTAAATTTCTTATAAAACCGCCAATATCTCGATAACGGAAAGGTGGATATTATTGAAACAAAAACCAACATAAAATTTTGACTTTCTCTAAATTTCACTCGCTGACACTATATAGATGTGTCTCATAAAACGAAAGATTATCGCATGCCTATTTCACTACACACAAATTAAAAAAGAAATTTCATGACGTGGAACCGTCTGATGGCTATGTTTTTGAAAATTGTTAAAACTATCGGTTAAATTTTATATCTAAAACCATCCTCAAACTTCAAGGAACACGGTAGTGAAAGAATTTTAAAAATCGGATTACCAGTTTCTGAGGTTATCTCGGGCAATGAAACAAACTTTACCTGTTTATAATAGTAGTAGTATAGATTCAAATTACCAAATGCCTGCCCGCTCGCGCTCTCTTCCCCCACCATGATTTACGGCTTATCACATCACAAGTCAAGTCTATTCCCGGGGCTACTCTGTTATTTTAAAATAATAGGTATGAAAATACCGTTCCAAAAAAACTAACAGGTACAAATACCTGTTATTATATACTATTTATACATAACCTATATTATTCTTTGTAACTCGTTTTGAGTTTCCTGCAGGTCTCCTATGTAATATCTTCAAATAAATACACTGCAAGTAGATTTATTTTCACCTAGAGAAACCTATTAATATATTAATAAACCTACTTGCAATATATTTATTTGAAGATATTATATAACCTACGGTATACTATATAATTTGTTAGAAGAAATAAATTGAAACTAAAAGTATTAACAGTGTTACTTTACACTGTGACTTTATTAAACTATTACTGTTTAAAAGAAAATAAGAAACAAGAGAATTTATAGGCCTATCTCCCTTTGGGAATACCAATTTAAGTTTTCACTAGGAGTAAACAAACTAACATTGGTTAGACTTTAGAAAAATCAGTTGCGAAACTCGGGGCAATGAAATAATTTAGAGTACCGGTACACGTAATACCATAACAAATAATGTGATAAAAACATCAGAAACATATAATAAAAACATAACAGTAAGCCACAAGAGTGAATGAGAATAAACAAAATTTTACAAATAAAAATAATAAAAACAACTGTAATAAAATAAATATAAATAAATAAATAAATGCATTACATACCTGGATAATCTTCAGATTCATTCCCTAATGTACACAGAATATACAAGTCATGAAATGCCACACCTATTTACATTACAATCTGCTTCACTTAACACATTATAAATAAAAATAAACAAATTGAATTGTTTTTAAAATACTGGGATTTCAGTTATTCAAACACTATTTTAAATTCACATTCAAAAATATTAGCTGTTGCACTTTCCTTGATGTTAATCGTGTTCATGTTCTTCGTTCAAATATTTAAGGAACAGGACTAGATAAATTGCATAAATATCCATTACAGCAATCTCATCATTTATGTGAGATGTGTAGTGAAGTTAAAATCACATTAATAAAAAGTATAATATACCAGTTGTCTTGATTGTTCATCATCTTCTTTCACAGCACTACACTTTATCTAATGAAACTTTTACTTGTGAACTTACTGTTTTATCTTCTCGTCGAACGCGTTTCGGCATCGTATTCGCCTTCTTCAGCTTAGAGACAGATTGCCAGTATTTAGTAACGGTTGTTGTATGGAAGGTCATTAATAAATGAAAAAAATTCATCCTGATGTTACATTTATTCTCGTGTGATATGCAGATATATAATACAGATTATATGCTAATAAATTATATATTATCCTCCTATGGCGCTACAGCACAAGTCGGGCCCTGGCCTCCACCAATCTCCGCCTCCAATGCACTTTTACCATCTTCATTCAATGGATCTCCAAGAAATATGTATCAGAATTATTTAGATGCAATGTCAATTGTACAACATTTCGGAAAGCCTTCTTTGTTTATTACAATGACTTGCAATCCAAGTTGGCCTGAAATAGTTAGCAATATTGGTGTAGGTGAGTCAGCTAATTTTCGACCTGATATTGTTGTGCGTGTATTCAAGTCCAAACTGAAAGCATTAATTGAGGGCCTTACACTAAAAAAAATCTTCGGTAAAGTTGAAGCACTCATTTATACAACTGAGTTTCAAAAGAGAGGATTGCCTCATGCTCACATTTTACTCTCTTTAAATGAGCAAGATAAAATTGTTAACGCTACCGATATTGATAAAGTTGTATCTGCGGAGATTCCTAACATTCAAACACATCCTACATTACATGAATATGTTGTAAAACACATGATGCATGGTCCATGCGGTGTACTTAATCCAAATTCTGTATGTATGAGAGATGGAAAATGCATAAAAGATTATCCAAAACGATTTAATGAATTTACATGTGAATCATTAAATGGATATCCATTATACAGAAGGCGTGATAATGGTATTAATGCTGAAGTTCGCGGTAGTTGCCTCGACAATCGTTATGTTGTACCATACAATCCATATTTACTTGCCAAATTTAATTGCCATATAAATGTTGAAGTATGCACTACAGTTAAAAGTGTTAAATACATTTATAAATACATGTATAAAGGCTATGACAGTGCATCTGTTGAATTAGGTTCAGAGAGAAATGAACCAGGTCAAGAAATACAAATTGATGAAGTTAAAAATTTTTTAAATGGCCGTTATGTCGGATCAACTGAAGCTGTATGGCGCATCTATGAATTACCAATGCATTTTCAATCACATGTCATTGTTAGACTTGACATTCATTTACCGTGTAGACAGAATGTTTACTTTCGAGAAGGGTAAGAACGTCAAGCAATTGAAAATGCAAGACAAACAAAATTATTAGCATTTTTTGAATTGAATCGATCAGATCCATCAGCGCATGAATATAAGTATATTGAAATTCCTTTGCATTATGTGTGGGAAGATTCCTGAAAAAATGGAAGAAGAGAAGGTGTGGAGGTGATAAAATCATTACACGCATATATGTAGTATCACCAAAAGACATCGAACTTTTCCATTTACGATTGCTTTTATTACATGTCTGTGGTCCAAAATCATTTGAGGATGTTAGACCATACAATGGAATTATACACACTTCTTTTGTTGAAGTGTTCCATGCTCGCGGCATTGCTTCAAATGATAATGAATGGCGCGAATGTTTAAATGAAGCAAAAGAATTACATTCACCAAAACAAATGCAAAATTTATTTGGTTACATTTGTGCATTAAATGTGCCAGCCAATGCATTGGCGTTATGGAATGAATTTAAAGTATATCTTAGTGAAGATTTTTTGAGAGATTACAACGAAGAAGTATCCTTTAACACAGCTCTATTAGAAATTGAAGATATTTTGAATGTTCATAATTTGTCATGTCAAGAACTTGGTTTACCAGTTCCCACGTATTCGCAGAGAACAGACGAAGCAAATGCTATTGATCCAATAGAACAAGAGTTTCTGTTTTGTGCGCATTATGAAACTGCAAATATTGAACAGCATAATCTAATTGATCTTGTGATTCGTGAAGTTTTGCACCATGATACTGGATCTAATGTTTTTTGTTTAACCGCTCATGCAGGTTGTGGAAAAACATTCACACAAACAGCAATCATTCACAAATTAAATTCGCTTTATCTTAGTTGCATTGCAACAGCGTTCAGTGGCATAGCTTCAACTCTATTACTTGGAGGTAGAACTTTACACAATGTGTTTAAATTGCCTATACCCATTTTGGAAAATTCTGTAGCGAATATTACCGCAAATAGGATGTTACATAAATTCATCATCATTGATAATTATTGATGAAATTTCTATGTCCCCACTGCAAGTGTTGAAAATCATAGATAGATTATTGCAGGATCTATGCAATGAAAATGATAAACATAAACCATTTGGAGTGAAAACGATACTTCTGTGTGGTGATTTTCGGCAAATCTTACCAGTTGTCCCACATGGATCACGTGCAACTTTAATTGAAAATTGTGTCACGAGTTGGCATAAATTTGTTTATTTTCATAAAGTAACGTTTACTCAAAATATGAGAGCCTTACCAAGTGAAATAGAATTTGTCGAATTCTTGAAAAAAATTGGTAATGATGAAGCCCCACAATTCCCTCAGTTTGGTGAAAATATTATTGAAATACCTCAGCAATTAATAGGAGATGAAAATAATATTATTAATGAGGTGTATGGAAATATTTCCGAAAACATACTCTCAGATAACATATTGAAGTCAGTTATTTTAGCACCTAAAAATGATGATTGTACTTTTATTAATACTGATATACTTAATCGAATACCAGGTGAACAGAAAACATATCATAGCTACAATAAAATAATTTGTGATGATGACAATGAAATCAATAACTATCCAGTAGAGTTTTTGAATTCTTTGACTATTAGTGGTTTGCCACCACATAAGTTAGTATTGCAAGTTAATTGCATCGTTTTACTGATCAGAAACTTAAATACAAAGGAAGCATTAGTCAATGGAACAAGAATGCGCATCAAGTGTATGCATCGTAATGCTATTGATTGTGAAGTTTTAACTGGAGCCGCACGCAATAAGAGAATTTTGATTCCACGTATAAATTTAACATATTCTGGTACTGTTTTACCATTTAACTTTCAAAGAACTCAATTTCCAATTAAACCTGCATTTGCGATGACAATAAATAAGTCTCAAGGACAAACATTCGAAAAAAATGGAATTTTATTGAGGCAGCCAGTTTTTACACATGGTCAATTGTACGTCGCAGCAAGTAGAGTTCGATCATTCGATGGTTTGAGATTTTATATTTCCGAATATAATGGCCAAGGGCATTTAGCAAATGATGAAAGAGTTTTTACAAAAAACATCGTTTACACAGAAGTTCTGAATCATTAAATTCACTTTCAAACTATTTTACAGTAAGTTCAATGGACAACATTTATTTTTTTAACCGCCCGGTTTTTTTGATTTAATGAAAAATATATGAAAAAATAAAAGGCACGTATTTTTTAATTCATTTTTTATTTTGTATTAATTTTTTATTTAAATTTTATATAATTCGAAAAAGATAGGGAAATAACTGTGTAGCCTTGGCGAAACCTGGTCAGTATGGCAATAAAAAAAACCCAAGGAAATGTCAAAAAACGCGTTATTGCTTTTTAAATATGGCTTAGCCAAGCTAAACCTCATTTTTCCTATATTTCATATTTTTCAAATAACTCGAAAATTAATGCATAGAAAAAAAAATTATATAAGCTTTGTAGCAGATAATCTTCAAACTGTTTTCGAATTTTGTACCTTACCAAAAATGAAATGTAATCCACTGGAATTGAAAACAATGTATCTTATACTTCTATGAATGTCAAGTCTCATTTTTATTAGCGTTTATTTGATTCAATAATAACATGAAAAAATTAAAACTGACAATGAATTATATCAAAAAATAAATACGAATGCAAGCTGTAATTTTTTTTTCAACTGTTACTAACATTAAATTTTAAATTTCATAGGTATTGCAGGGAATTAAGGCAAACAACACACGCTAATGACGTATTTGTACATGCTCGCAGCTGACGTATTAGAACAAAATTCAAAAAAAATATATGAAATGGTTATAGATTCTTTTGCTCTTTGACAAAAGAACCTCAATAACGCTCAAACTTAAAAATTTAATGAATTACGGTCGAATTTCGACCACTGGGCGACCACTAGTTATAATTAAACTCACAAATGATTTAGGATGTTTCATTCTTTTTTTTTTCATTATTCCCTTCAAAGAATTTTACTAATTTCTATGTCAGGAGCACTTTCACTTGGCCTTTACTTCACGGTACGATTTACATTACGTTTCACATAATGGGTCCTTGATTTTTGAAAATTACAGTAAGTTGGTTTCATTAAGTGAACTCTTGTTACCTCAAATAAATCCACACTTAGAGCTGACGAAGCCAATGTGATTAGTTTGGGAGTACTACGCACGGGAAATGTTTATTTTAAACTACGCATAATGAGAGCTAGATGTAGTTAGTCAGATGTTATTTTGTAATATTTCATAAGTTTACTTTGTAGGTCGCGTGCGATATACCGCCAAACGCAGATGTTATGAAACAGAGGCCCTTTAAGGCCACAAGAAAGTTGTCGAAAGAGACAACAAAGTCCATGGAAGACATCCAGGCAATCGCCTTGGATTTGGTGACAGCTCAACAGGGGGGAACCTAGGTTTCATTTTGGGGGGGAGGGGATTTTTTCAACCACATCGTTATCGTATAGTATTGTTTTTCACTTGTTATAATGAAAATCGTACCAAAAATTAAAACTAATAAGCAGATAATAGCTATAATCACTAATTTCATTAAAATAAATTAAAAACATACATAAGATAGACTGCCAGTTTGTCTTGCGAGCCTAATAATACCTTTCTGTGGAATATAAATAATTTTAAGAGAACGTAAAAATTACGAAAGTGAGGGTTACCAGCATGTATATAATTGCTGTGGATATAAATGTATCCAACAGGGTTGTGGATATAAATTTTACAGCATGTAAATTAATGTTAAATAATTTTGTTTAAAAATATAATGATTGTCAGTCTTTTTCAATTAATTACATTAAAAAAACACGCAACCAGTTTAAAATTTTTGCTCCAACATTTTAGGATTTCGGGGGAGGATATATCCCCCGATATATCCTCTAGGTTCGTCCCTGCATCACAACTGGATTAGCATATTAAGGAATTACTTGAAATTAAAATTATTATTATTATTAAATGTAATAATATAATAAATATTATAATTGATATTAAAATATGATTACATTAAGGTAATATTTAATATTAAAAAAATCGTTATGATAAGAAATAGTTTAGGGCATATACTGCACTAACTGCACTCATGTGCTTTGCTGCGCGTGGCAACCAACTAAATTTCTTATAAAACCGCCAATATCTCGATAACGGAAAGGTGGATTTTATTGAAACAAAAACCAACATAAAATTTTGACTTTCTCTAAATTTCACTCGCTGACACTATATAGATGTGTCTCATAAAACGAAAGTTTATCGCATGCCGATTTCACTACACACAAATTAAAAAAGAAATTTCATGACGTGGAACCGTCTGATGGCTATGTTTCTGAAAATTGTTAAAACTATCGGTTAAATTTTATATCTAAAACCATCCTGAAACTTCAAGGAACACGGTAGTGAAAGAATTTTAAAAATCGGATTAACAGTTTCTGAGGTTATCTCGGGCAATGAAACAAACTTTACCTGTTTATAATAGTAGTAGTATAGATTCAAATTACCAAATGCCTGCCCGCTCGCGCTCTCTTCCCCCACCATGATTTACGGCTTATCACATCACAAGTCAAGTCTATTCCCGGGGCTACTCTGTTATTTTAAAATAATAGGTATGAAAATACCGTTCCAAAAAACTAACAGGTACAAATACCTGTTATTATATACTATTTATACATAACCTATATTATTCTTTGTAACTCGTTTTGAGTTTCCTGCAGGTCTCCTATGTAATATCTTCAAATAAATACACTGCAAGTAGATTTATTTTCACCTAGATAAACCTATTAATATATTAATAAACCTACTTGCAATATATTTATTTGAAGATATTATATAACCTACGGTATACTATATAATTTGTTAGAAGAAATAAATTGAAACTAAAAGTATTAACAGTGTTACTTTACACTGTGACTTTATTAAACTATTACTGTTTAAAAGAAAATAAGAAACAAGAGAATTTATAGGCCTATCTCCCTTTGGGAATACCAATTTAAGTTTTCACTAGGAGTAAACAAACTAACATTTAGACTTTAGAAAAATCAGTTGCGAAACTCGGGGCAATGAAATAATTTAGAGTACCGGTACACGTAATACCATAACAAATAATGTGATAAAAACATCAGAAACATATAATAAAAACATAACAGTAAGCCACAAGAGTGAATGAGAATAAACAAAATTTTACAAATAAAAATAATAAAAACAACTGTAATAAAATAAATATAAATAAATAAATAAATGCATTACATACCTGGATAATCTTCAGATTCATTCCCTAATGTACACAGAATATACAAGTCATGAAATGCCACACCTATTTACATTACAATCTGCTTCACTTAACACATTATAAATAAAAATAAACAAATTGAATTGTTTTTAAAATACTGGGATTTCAGTTATTCAAACACTATTTTAAATTCACATTCAAAAATATCAGCTGTTGCACTTTCCTTGATGTTAATCGTGTTCATGTTCTTCGTTCAAATATTTAAGGAACAGGACTAGATAAATTGCATAAATATCCATTACAGCAATCTCATCATTTATGTGAGATGTGTAGTGAAGTTAAAATCACATTAATAAAAAGTATAATATACCAGTTGTCTTGATTGTTCATCATCTTCTTTCACAGCACTACACTTTATCTAATGAAACTTTTACTTGTGAACTTACTGTTTTATCTTCTCGTCGAACGCGTTTCGGCATCGTATTCGCCTTCTTCAGCTTAGAGACAGATTGCCAGTATTTAGTAACGGTTGTTGTATGGAAGGTCATTAATAAATGAAAAAAATTCATCCTGATGTTACATTTATTCTCGTGTGATATGCAGATATATAATACAGATTATATGCTAATAAATTATATATTATCCTCCTATGGCGCTACAGCACAAGTCGGGCCCTGGCCTCCACCAATCTCCGCCTCCAATGCACTTTTACCATCTTCATTCAATGGATCTCCAAGAAATATGTATCAGAATTATTTAGATGCAATGTCAATTGTACAACATTTCGGAAAGCCTTCTTTGTTTATTACAATGACTTGCAATCCAAGTTGGCCTGAAATAGTTAGCAATATTGGTGTAGGTGAGTCAGCTAATTTTCGACCTGATATTGTTGTGCGTGTATTCAAGTCCAAACTGAAAGCATTAATTGAGGGCCTTACACTAAAAAAAATCTTCGGTAAAGTTGAAGCACTCATTTATACAACTGAGTTTCAAAAGAGAGGATTGCCTCATGCTCACATTTTACTCTCTTTAAATGAGCAAGATAAAATTGTTAACGCTACCGATATTGATAAAGTTGTATCTGCGGAGATTCCTAACATTCAAACACATCCTACATTACATGAATATGTTGTAAAACACATGATGCATGGTCCATGCGGTGTACTTAATCCAAATTCTGTATGTATGAGAGATGGAAAATGCATAAAAGATTATCCAAAACGATTTAATGAATTTACATGTGAATCATTAAATGGATATCCATTATACAGAAGGCGTGATAATGGTATTAATGCTGAAGTTCGCGGTAGTTGCCTCGACAATCGTTATGTTGTACCATACAATCCATATTTACTTGCCAAATTTAATTGCCATATAAATGTTGAAGTATGCACTACAGTTAAAAGTGTTAAATACATTTATAAATACATGTATAAAGGCTATGACAGTGCATCTGTTGAATTAGGTTCAGAGAGAAATGAACCAGGTCAAGAAATACAAATTGATGAAGTTAAAAATTTTTTAAATGGCCGTTATGTCGGATCAACTGAAGCTGTATGGCGCATCTATGAATTACCAATGCATTTTCAATCACATGTCATCGTTAGACTTGACATTCATTTACCGTGTAGACAGAATGTTTACTTTCGAGAAGGGTAAGAACGTCAAGCAATTGAAAATGCAAGACAAACAAAATTATTAGCATTTTTTGAATTGAATCGATCAGATCCATCAGCGCATGAATATAAGTATATTGAAATTCCTTTGCATTATGTGTGGGAAGATTCCTGAAAAAATGGAAGAAGAGAAGGCGTGGAGGTGATAAAATCATTACACGCATATATGTAGTATCACCAAAAGACATCGAACTTTTCCATTTACGATTGCTTTTATTACATGTCTGTGGTCCAAAATCATTTGAGGATGTTAGACCATACAATGGAATTATACACACTTCTTTTGTTGAAGTGTTCCATGCTCGCGGCATTGCTTCAAATGATAATGAATGGCGCGAATGTTTAAATGAAGCAAAAGAATTACATTCACCAAAACAAATGCAAAATTTATTTGGTTACATTTGTGCATTAAATGTGCCAGCCAATGCATTGGCGTTATGGAATGAATTTAAAGTATATCTTAGTGAAGATTTTTTGAGAGATTACAACGAAGAAGTATCCTTTAACACAGCTCTATTAGAAATTGAAGATATTTTGAATGTTCATAATTTGTCATGTCAAGAACTTGGTTTACCAGTTCCCACGTATTCGCAGAGAACAGACGAAGCAAATGCTATTGATCCAATAGAACAAGAGTTTCTGTTTTGTGCGCATTATGAAACTGCAAATATTGAACAGCATAATCTAATTGATCTTGTGATTCGTGAAGTTTTGCACCATGATACTGGATCTAATGTTTTTTGTTTAACCGCTCATGCAGGTTGTGGAAAAACATTCACACAAACAGCAATCATTCACAAATTAAATTCGCTTTATCTTAGTTGCATTGCAACAGCGTTCAGTGGCATAGCTTCAACTCTATTACTTGGAGGTAGAACTTTACACAATGTGTTTAAATTGCCTATACCCATTTTGGAAAATTCTGTAGCGAATATTACCGCAAATAGGATGTTACATAAATTCATCATCATTGATAATTATTGATGAAATTTCTATGTCCCCACTGCAAGTGTTGAAAATCATAGATAGATTATTGCAGGATCTATGCAATGAAAATGATAAACATAAACCATTTGGAGTGAAAACGATACTTCTGTGTGGTGATTTTCGGCAAATCTTACCAGTTGTCCCACATGGATCACGTGCAACTTTAATTGAAAATTGTGTCACGAGTTGGCATAAATTTGTTTATTTTCATAAAGTAACGTTTACTCAAAATATGAGAGCCTTACCAAGTGAAATAGAATTTGTCGAATTCTTGAAAAAAATTGGTAATGATGAAGCCCCACAATTCCCTCAGTTTGGTGAAAATATTATTGAAATACCTCAGCAATTAATAGGAGATGAAAATAATATTATTAATGAGGTGTATGGAAATATTTCCGAAAACATACTCTCAGATAACATATTGAAGTCAGTTATTTTAGCACCTAAAAATGATGATTGTACTTTTATTAATACTGATATACTTAATCGAATACCAGGTGAACAGAAAACATATCATAGCTACAATAAAATAATTTGTGATGATGACAATGAAATCAATAACTATCCAGTAGAGTTTTTGAATTCTTTGACTATTAGTGGTTTGCCACCACATAAGTTAGTATTGCAAGTTAATTGCATCGTTTTACTGATCAGAAACTTAAATACAAAGGAAGCATTAGTCAATGGAACAAGAATGCGCATCAAGTGTATGCATCGTAATGCTATTGATTGTGAAGTTTTAACTGGAGCCGCACGCAATAAGAGAATTTTGATTCCACGTATAAATTTAACATATTCTGGTACTGTTTTACCATTTAACTTTCAAAGAACTCAATTTCCAATTAAACCTGCATTTGCGATGACAATAAATAAGTCTCAAGGACAAACATTCGAAAAAAATGGAATTTTATTGAGGCAGCCAGTTTTTACACATGGTCAATTGTACGTCGCAGCAAGTAGAGTTCGATCATTCGATGGTTTGAGATTTTATATTTCCGAATATAATGGCCAAGGGCATTTAGCAAATGATGAAAGAGTTTTTACAAAAAACATCGTTTACACAGAAGTTCTGAATCATTAAATTCACTTTCAAACTATTTTACAGTAAGTTCAATGGACAACATTTATTTTTTTAACCGCCCGGTTTTTTTGATTTAATGAAAAATATATGAAAAAATAAAAGGCACGTATTTTTTAATTCATTTTTTATTTTGTATTAATTTTTTATTTAAATTTTATATAATTCGAAAAAGATAGGGAAATAACTGTGTAGCCTTGGCGAAACCTGGTCAGTATGGCAATAAAAAAAACCCAAGGAAATGTCAAAAAACGCGTTATTGCTTTTTAAATATGGCTTAGCCAAGCTAAACCTCATTTTTCCTATATTTCATATTTTTCAAATAACTCGAAAATTAATGCATAGAAAAAAAAATTATATAAGCTTTGTAGCAGATAATCTTCAAACTGTTTTCGAATTTTGTACCTTACCAAAAATGAAATGTAATCCACTGGAATTGAAAACAATGTATCTTATACTTCTATGAATGTCAAGTCTCATTTTTATTAGCGTTTATTTGATTCAATAATAACATGAAAAAATTAAAACTGACAATGAATTATATCAAAAAATAAATACGAATGCAAGCTGTAATTTTTTTTTCAACTGTTACTAACATTAAATTTTAAATTTCATAGGTATTGCAGGGAATTAAGGCAAACAACACACGCTAATGACGTATTTGTACATGCTCGCAGCTGACGTATTAGAACAAAATTCAAAAAAAATATATGAAATGGTTATAGATTCTTTTGCTCTTTGACAAAAGAACCTCAATAACGCTCAAACTTAAAAATTTAATGAATTACGGTCGAATTTCGACCACTGGGCGACCACTAGTTATAATTAAACTCACAAATGATTTAGGATGTTTCATTCTTTTTTTTTTCATTATTCCCTTCAAAGAATTTTACTAATTTCTATGTCAGGAGCACTTTCACTTGGCCTTTACTTCACGGTACGATTTACATTACGTTTCACATAATGGGTCCTTGATTTTTGAAAATTACAGTAAGTTGGTTTCATTAAGTGAACTCTTGTTACCTCAAATAAATCCACACTTAGAGCTGACGAAGCCAATGTGATTAGTTTGGGAGTACTACGCACGGGAAATGTTTATTTTAAACTACGCATAATGAGAGCTAGATGTAGTTAGTCAGATGTTATTTTGTAATATTTCATAAGTTTACTTTGTAGGTCGCGTGCGATATACCGCCAAACGCAGATGTTATGAAACAGAGGCCCTTTAAGGCCACAAGAAAGTTGTCGAAAGAGACAACAAAGTCCATGGAAGACATCCAGGCAATCGCCTTGGATTTGGTGACAGCTCAACAGGGGGGAACCTAGGTTTCATTTTGGGGGGGAGGGGATTTTTTCAACCACATCGTTATCGTATAGTATTGTTTTTCACTTGTTATAATGAAAATCGTACCAAAAATTAAAACTAATAAGCAGATAATAGCTATAATCACTAATTTCATTAAAATAAATTAAAAACATACATAAGATAGACTGCCAGTTTGTCTTGCGAGCCTAATAATACCTTTCTGTGGAATATAAATAATTTTAAGAGAACGTAAAAATTACGAAAGTGAGGGTTACCAGCATGTATATAATTGCTGTGGATATAAATGTATCCAACAGGGTTGTGGATATAAATTTTACAGCATGTAAATTAATGTTAAATAATTTTGTTTAAAAATATAATGATTGTCAGTCTTTTTCAATTAATTACATTAAAAAAACACGCAACCAGTTTAAAATTTTTGCTCCAACATTTTAGGATTTCGGGGGAGGATATATCCCCCGATATATCCTCTAGGTTCGTCCCTGCATCACAACTGGATTAGCATATTAAGGAATTACTTAAAATTAAAATTATTATTATTATTAAATGTAATAATATAATAAATATTATAATTGATATTAAAATATGATTACATTAAGGTAATATTTAATATTAAAAAAATCGTTATGATAAGAAATAGTTTAGGGCATATACTGCACTAACTGCACTCATGTGCTTTGCTGCGCGTGGCAACCAACTAAATTTCTTATAAAACCGCCAATATCTCGATAACGGAAAGGTGGATTTTATTGAAACAAAAACCAACATAAAATTTTGACTTTCTCTAAATTTCACTCGCTGACACTATATAGATGTGTCTCATAAAACGAAAGATTATCGCATGCCGATTTCACTACACACAAATTAAAAAAGAAATTTCATGACGTGGAACCGTCTGATGGCTATGTTTCTGAAAATTGTTAAAACTATCGGTTAAATTTTATATCTAAAACCATCCTCAAACTTCAAGGAACACGGTAGTGAAAGAATTTTAAAAATCGGATTAACAGTTTCTGAGGTTATCTCGGGCAATGAAACAAACTTTACCTGTTTATAATAGTAGTAGTATAGATTCAAATTACCAAATGCCTGCCCGCTCGCGCTCTCTTCCCCCACCATGATTTACGGCTTATCACATCACAAGTCAAGTCTATTCCCGGGGCTACTCTGTTATTTTAAAATAATAGGTATGAAAATACCGTTCCAAAAAACTAACAGGTACAAATACCTGTTATTATATACTATTTATACATAACCTATATTATTCTTTGTAACTCGTTTTGAGTTTCCTGCAGGTCTCCTATGTAATATCTTCAAATAAATACACTGCAAGTAGATTTATTTTCACCTAGATAAACCTATTAATATATTAATAAACCTACTTGCAATATATTTATTTGAAGATATTATATAACCTACGGTATACTATATAATTTGTTAGAAGAAATAAATTGAAACTAAAAGTATTAACAGTGTTACTTTACACTGTGACTTTATTAAACTATTACTGTTTAAAAGAAAATAAGAAACAAGAGAATTTATAGGCCTATCTCCCTTTGGGAATACCAATTTAAGTTTTCACTAGGAGTAAACAAACTAACATTTAGACTTTAGAAAAATCAGTTGCGAAACTCGGGGCAATGAAATAATTTAGAGTACCGGTACACGTAATACCATAACAAATAATGTGATAAAAACATCAGAAACATATAATAAAAACATAACAGTAAGCCACAAGAGTGAATGAGAATAAACAAAATTTTACAAATAAAAATAATAAAAACAACTGTAATAAAATAAATATAAATAAATAAATAAATGCATTACATACCTGGATAATCTTCAGATTCATTCCCTAATGTACACAGAATATACAAGTCATGAAATGCCACACCTATTTACATTACAATCTGCTTCACTTAACACATTATAAATAAAAATAAACAAATTGAATTGTTTTTAAAATACTGGGATTTCAGTTATTCAAACACTATTTTAAATTCACATTCAAAAATATCAGCTGTTGCACTTTCCTTGATGTTAATCGTGTTCATGTTCTTCGTTCAAATATTTAAGGAACAGGACTAGATAAATTGCATAAATATCCATTACAGCAATCTCATCATTTATGTGAGATGTGTAGTGAAGTTAAAATCACATTAATAAAAAGTATAATATACCAGTTGTCTTGATTGTTCATCATCTTCTTTCACAGCACTACACTTTATCTAATGAAACTTTTACTTGTGAACTTACTGTTTTATCTTCTCGTCGAACGCGTTTCGGCATCGTATTCGCCTTCTTCAGCTTAGAGACAGATTGCCAGTATTTAGTAACGGTTGTTGTATGGAAGGTCATTAATAAATGAAAAAAATTCATCCTGATGTTACATTTATTCTCGTGTGATATGCAGATATATAATACAGATTATATGCTAATAAATTATATATTATCCTCCTATGGCGCTACAGCACAAGTCGGGCCCTGGCCTCCACCAATCTCCGCCTCCAATGCACTTTTACCATCTTCATTCAATGGATCTCCAAGAAATATGTATCAGAATTATTTAGATGCAATGTCAATTGTACAACATTTCGGAAAGCCTTCTTTGTTTATTACAATGACTTGCAATCCAAGTTGGCCTGAAATAGTTAGCAATATTGGTGTAGGTGAGTCAGCTAATTTTCGACCTGATATTGTTGTGCGTGTATTCAAGTCCAAACTGAAAGCATTAATTGAGGGCCTTACACTAAAAAAAATCTTCGGTAAAGTTGAAGCACTCATTTATACAACTGAGTTTCAAAAGAGAGGATTGCCTCATGCTCACATTTTACTCTCTTTAAATGAGCAAGATAAAATTGTTAACGCTACCGATATTGATAAAGTTGTATCTGCGGAGATTCCTAACATTCAAACACATCCTACATTACATGAATATGTTGTAAAACACATGATGCATGGTCCATGCGGTGTACTTAATCCAAATTCTGTATGTATGAGAGATGGAAAATGCATAAAAGATTATCCAAAACGATTTAATGAATTTACATGTGAATCATTAAATGGATATCCATTATACAGAAGGCGTGATAATGGTATTAATGCTGAAGTTCGCGGTAGTTGCCTCGACAATTGTTATGTTGTACCATACAATCCATATTTACTTGCCAAATTTAATTGCCATATAAATGTTGAAGTATGCACTACAGTTAAAAGTGTTAAATACATTTATAAATACATGTATAAAGGCTATGACAGTGCATCTGTTGAATTAGGTTCAGAGAGAAATGAACCAGGTCAAGAAATACAAATTGATGAAGTTAAAAATTTTTTAAATGGCCGTTATGTCGGATCAACTGAAGCTGTATGGCGCATCTATGAATTACCAATGCATTTTCAATCACATGTCATCGTTAGACTTGACATTCATTTACCGTGTAGACAGAATGTTTACTTTCGAGAAGGGTAAGAACGTCAAGCAATTGAAAATGCAAGACAAACAAAATTATTAGCATTTTTTGAATTGAATCGATCAGATCCATCAGCGCATGAATATAAGTATATTGAAATTCCTTTGCATTATGTGTGGGAAGATTCCTGAAAAAATGGAAGAAGAGAAGGCGTGGAGGTGATAAAATCATTACACGCATATATGTAGTATCACCAAAAGACATCGAACTTTTCCATTTACGATTGCTTTTATTACATGTCTGTGGTCCAAAATCATTTGAGGATGTTAGACCATACAATGGAATTATACACACTTCTTTTGTTGAAGTGTTCCATGCTCGCGGCATTGCTTCAAATGATAATGAATGGCGCGAATGTTTAAATGAAGCAAAAGAATTACATTCACCAAAACAAATGCAAAATTTATTTGGTTACATTTGTGCATTAAATGTGCCAGCCAATGCATTGGCGTTATGGAATGAATTTAAAGTATATCTTAGTGAAGATTTTTTGAGAGATTACAACGAAGAAGTATCCTTTAACACAGCTCTATTAGAAATTGAAGATATTTTGAATGTTCATAATTTGTCATGTCAAGAACTTGGTTTACCAGTTCCCACGTATTCGCAGAGAACAGACGAAGCAAATGCTATTGATCCAATAGAACAAGAGTTTCTGTTTTGTGCGCATTATGAAACTGCAAATATTGAACAGCATAATCTAATTGATCTTGTGATTCGTGAAGTTTTGCACCATGATACTGGATCTAATGTTTTTTGTTTAACCGCTCATGCAGGTTGTGGAAAAACATTCACACAAACAGCAATCATTCACAAATTAAATTCGCTTTATCTTAGTTGCATTGCAACAGCGTTCAGTGGCATAGCTTCAACTCTATTACTTGGAGGTAGAACTTTACACAATGTGTTTAAATTGCCTATACCCATTTTGGAAAATTCTGTAGCGAATATTACCGCAAATAGGATGTTACATAAATTCATCATCATTGATAATTATTGATGAAATTTCTATGTCCCCACTGCAAGTGTTGAAAATCATAGATAGATTATTGCAGGATCTATGCAATGAAAATGATAAACATAAACCATTTGGAGTGAAAACGATACTTCTGTGTGGTGATTTTCGGCAAATCTTACCAGTTGTCCCACATGGATCACGTGCAACTTTAATTGAAAATTGTGTCACGAGTTGGCATAAATTTGTTTATTTTCATAAAGTAACGTTTACTCAAAATATGAGAGCCTTACCAAGTGAAATAGAATTTGTCGAATTCTTGAAAAAAATTGGTAATGATGAAGCCCCACAATTCCCTCAGTTTGGTGAAAATATTATTGAAATACCTCAGCAATTAATAGGAGATGAAAATAATATTATTAATGAGGTGTATGGAAATATTTCCGAAAACATACTCTCAGATAACATATTGAAGTCAGTTATTTTAGCACCTAAAAATGATGATTGTACTTTTATTAATACTGATATACTTAATCGAATACCAGGTGAACAGAAAACATATCATAGCTACGATAAAATAATTTGTGATGATGACAATGAAATCAATAACTATCCAGTAGAGTTTTTGAATTCTTTGACTATTAGTGGTTTGCCACCACATAAGTTAGTATTGCAAGTTAATTGCATCGTTTTACTGATCAGAAACTTAAATACAAAGGAAGCATTAGTCAATGGAACAAGAATGCGCATCAAGTGTATGCATCGTAATGCTATTGATTGTGAAGTTTTAACTGGAGCCGCACGCAATAAGAGAATTTTGATTCCACGTATAAATTTAACATATTCTGGTACTGTTTTACCATTTAACTTTCAAAGAACTCAATTTCCAATTATACCTGCATTTGCGATGACAATAAATAAGTCTCAAGGACAAACATTCGAAAAAAATGGAATTTTATTGAGGCAGCCAGTTTTTACACATGGTCAATTGTACGTCGCAGCAAGTAGAGTTCAATCATTCGATGGTTTGAGATTTTATATTTCCGAATATAATGGCCAAGGGCATTTAGCAAATGATGAAAGAGTTTTTACAAAAAACATCGTTTACACAGAAGTTCTGAATCATTAAATTCACTTTCAAACTATTTTACAGTAAGTTCAATGGACAACATTTATTTTTTTAACCGCCCGGTTTTTTTGATTTAATGAAAAATATATGAAAAAATAAAAGGCACGTATTTTTTAATTCATTTTTTATTTTGTATTAATTTTTTATTTAAATTTTATATAATTCGAAAAAGATAGGCAAAATAACTGTGTAGCCTTGGCGAAACCTGGTCAGTATGGCAATAAAAAAAACCCCAAGGAAATGTCAAAAAACGCGTTATTGCTTTTTAAATATGGCTTAGCCAAGCTAAACCTCATTTTTCCTATCTTTCATATTTTTCAAATAACTCGAAAATTAATGCATAGAAAAAAAAATTATATAAGCTTTGTAGCAGATAATCTTCAAACTGTTTTCGAATTTTGTACCTTACCAAAAATGAAATGTAATCCACTGGAATTGAAAACAATGTATCTTATACTTCTATGAATGTCAAGTCTCATTTTTATTAGCGTTTATTTGATTCAATAATAACATGAAAAAATTTAAACTGACAATGAATTATATCAAAAAATTAATACGAATACAAGCTGTAATTGTGTTTTTTTTTCAACTGTTACTAACATTAAATTTTAAATTTCATAGGTATTGTAGGGAATTAAGGCAAACAACACACGCTAATGACGTATTTGTACACGCTCGCAGCTGACGTAATAGAACAAAATTCAAAAAAAATATATGCAATGATTATAGATTCTTTTGCTCTTTGACAAAAGAACCTCAATAATGTTTAAACTTAAAAATTTAATGAATTAAGGTCGAATTTCGACCACTGGGCGACCACTAGTTATAATTAAACTCACAAATGATTTAGGATGTTTCATTCTTTTTTTTTTTTCATTATTCCCTTCAAAGAATTTTACTAATTTCTATGTCAGGAGCACTTTCACTTGGCCTTTACTTCACGGTACGATTTACATTACGTTTCACATAATGGGTCCTTGATTTTTGAAAATTATAGTAAGTTGGTTTCATTAAGTGAACTCTTGTTACCTGAAATAAATCCACACTTAGAGCTGACGAAGCCAATGTGATTAGTTTGGGAGTACTACGCGCGGGAAATGTTTATTTTAAACTACGCATAATGAGAGCTAGATGTAGTTAGTCAGATGTTATTTTGTAATATTTCATAAGTTTACTTTGTAGGTCGCGTGCGATATACCGCCAAACGCAGATGTTATGAAACAGAGGCCCTTTAAGGCCACAAGAAAGTTGTCGAAAGAGACAACAAAGTCCATGGAAGACATCCAGGCAATCGCCTTGGATTTGGTGACAGCTCAACAGGGGGGAACCTAGGTTTCATTACGGGGGGGGGGATTTTTTCAACCACATCGTTATCGTATAGTATTGTTTTTCACTTGTTATAATGAAAATCGTACCAAAAATTAAAACTAATAGGCAGATAATAGCTGTAATCACTAATTTCATTAAAATAAATTAAAAACATACATAAGATAGACTGCCAGTTTGTCTTGCGAGCCTAATAATACCTTTCTGTGGAATATAAATAATTTTAAGAGAACGTAAAAATTATGAAAGTGAGGGTTACCAGCATGTATATAATTGCTGTGGATATAAATGTATCCAACAGGGTTGTGGATATAAGTTTTACAGCATGTAAATTAATGTTAAATAATTTTGTTTAAAAATATAATGATTGTCAGTCTTTTTCAAGTAATTACATTAAAAAAACACGCAACCAGTTTAAAATTTTTGCTCCAACATTTTAGGATTTCGGGGGAGGATATATCCCCGATATATCCTCTAGGTTCGTCCCTGCATCACAACTGGATTAGCATATTAAGGAATTACTTAAAATTAAAATTATTATTATTATTAAATGTAATAATATAATAAATATTATAATTGATATTAAAATATGATTACATTAAGGTAATATTTAATATTAAAAGAATCGTTATGATAAGAAATAGTTTAGGGCATATACTGTACTAACTGCACTCATGTGCTTTGCTGCGTGTGGCAACCAACTAAATTTCTTATAAAACCGCCAATATCTCGATAACGGAAAGGTGGATTTTATTGAAACAAAAACCAACATAAAATTTTGACTTTCTCTAAATTTCACTCGCTGACACTATATAGATGTGTCTCATAAAACGAAAGTTTATCGCATGCCGATTTCACTACACACAAATTAAAAAAGAATTTCATGACGTGGAACCGTCTGAAGGCTATGTTTTTGAAAATTGTTAAAACTATCGGTTAAATTTTATATCTAAAACCATCCTCAAACTTCAAGGAACACGGTAGTGAAAGAATTTTAAAAATCGGATTACCAGTTTCTGAGGTTATCTCGGGCAATGAAACAAACTTTACCTGTTTATAATAGTAGTAGTATAGATTCAAATTACCAAATGCCTGCCCGCTCGCGCTCTCTTCCCCCACCATGATTTACGGCTCATCACATCACAAGTCAAGTCTATTCCCGGGGCTACTCTGTTATTTTAAAATAATAGGTATGAAAATACAGTTCCAAAAAAACTAACAGGTACAAATACCTGTTATATACTATTTATACATAACCTATATTATTCTTTGTAACTCGTTTTGAGTTTCCTGCAGGTCTCCTATGTAATATCTTCAAATAAATACACTGCAAGTAGATTTATTTTCACCTAGATAAACCTATTAATATATTAATAAACCTACTTGCAATATATTTATTTGAAGATATTATATAACCTACGGTATACTATACAATTTGTTAGAAGAAATAAATTGAAACTAAAAGTATTAACAGTGTTACTTTACACTGTGACTTTATTAAACTATTACTGTTTAAAAGAAAATAAGAAACAAGAGAATTTATAGGCCTATCTCCCTTTGGGAATACCAATTTAAGTTTTCACTAGGAGTAAACAAACTAACATTGGTTAGACTTTAGAAAAATCAGTTGCGAAACTCGGGGCAATGAAATAATTTAGAGTACCGGTACACGTAATACCATAACAAATAATGTGATAAAAACATCAGAAACATATAATAAAAACATAACAGTAAGCCACAAGAGTGAATGAGAATAAACAAAATTTTACAAATAAAAATAATAAAAACACTGTAATAAAATAAATATAAATAAATAAATAAATGCATTACATACCTGGATAATCTTCAGATTCATTCCCTAATGTACACAGAATATACAAGTCATGAAATGCCACACCTATTTACATTACAATCTGCTTCACTTAACACATTATAAATAAAAATAAACAAATTGAATTGTTTTTAAAATACTGGGATTTCAGTTATTCAAACACTATTTTAAATTCGCATTCAAAAATATCAGCTGTTGCACTTTCCTTGATGTTAATCGTGTTCGTGTTCTTCGTTCAAATATTTAAGGAACAGGACTAGATAAATTGCATAAATATCCATTACAGCAATCTCATCATTTACGTGAGATGTGTAGTGAAGTTAAAATCACATTAATAAAAAGTATAATATACCAGTTGTCTTGATTGTTCATCATCTTCTTTCACAGCACTACACTTTATCTAATGAAACTTTTACTTGTGAACTTACTGTTTTATCTTCTTGTCGAACGCGTTTCGGCATCGTATTCGCCTTCTTCAGCTTAGAGACAGATTGCCAGTATTTAGTAACGGTTGTTGTATGGAAGGTCATTAATAAATGAAAAAAATTCATCCTGATGTTACATTTATTCTTGTGTGATATGCAGATATATAATACAGATTATATGCTAATAAATTATATATTATCCTCCTCCTATGGCGCTACAGCCCAAGTCGGGCCCTGGCCTCCACCAATCTCCGCCTCCAATCCACTCTATCCACTGCAACCCTCCTCTTCCTCTTCCACTGGAACCCTACACCTTCCATACAACAACCGTTACTAAATACTGGCAATCTGTCTCTAAGCTGAAGAAGGCGAATACGACGCCGAAACGCGTTCGACGAGAAGATAAAACAGTAAGTTCACAAGTAAAAGTTTCATTAGATAAAGTATAATATACCCTATCAACATCAGCCACTCTATAGGTTATAACACAATATAATTCGTTATTTCAAAATTTACCAAGCTGGTGACTAATATAATATATAATTTGGCTAATGGAGACTGAGATACAACAACGAACTGTACAAATATATAAAGAGATACCAGTCTCAAAATTTATAAGAATACAAAGATTGCGTTGGGCCGGACATGTTATGAGAATGGAGGATGGCAGGAACCCCAAGAGGGCTTTGCTGGGTACATGGGAGGGAACGAGACCTAGAGGTATACCGAGGAAGAGGTGGGAAGATGGCGTTGCAGAGGACGCGAGAGACATGGGGATAAGAAACTGGAGGAGGGTTGCAGTGGATAGAGTGGATTGGAGGCGGAGATTGGTGGAGGCCAGGGCCCGACTTGGGCTGTGGCGCCATAGGAGGAGGATAATATATAATTTATTAGCATATAATCTGTATTATATATCTGCATATAACACGAGAATAAATGTAACATCAGGATGAATTTTTTTCATTTATTAAAAACAACTTCGTCTCTTTGCGCAGAATGCTGGGAGTATTCAAGACCAAAAAGTGGCTTCTTCGTACTAGTTCGTACTCGAAATACGCTTGATACTACTTGTTCCTAAAATACTACTGTTCTCTGATACGCTTAGTAGTTGTAATACGCGTTGTTCCTTGTGTATCGGTGATACCCCTAGTATTTGAAATACTCGTGTACTGGTTGTTCCTTCCGTACCAGCGATATTTTTGTACGCTTAGTATTTAGGCTTGGCGTATTCGTTTACTTGTTACTTGCGTACTTTGTGTGTGTGTGTAGTAGCCAACATCCATGATAGTAGCGTAGGGGGCGTGCCTCGACTCGGAACAGCGACGGGGGCGTGTCTCGAATCGGAACAGCGAGGCCGCGAATAACAGGTATTTCAACTTTTCAGTCACTGTTACATCTGTTCCACAAAAATATCGTTCCAAAATACCTGTTACAGGTATATTGGCCCACCTTTGGCAAGCGTAGATAAGGCGTAGATGCTTGTTCGCATAGCGTGGCTTCAGGCCATGAGTGTTTATATTATATGTTTGACATCAAAATTACCAGTATCAGTCGATATTTAAAGTAAAAAGGTCATGTAGAATAAACAAATGTTGGGTACCCCAAATGATCTTAAGAAAATCCTATTTTGAATATAATATGGATAAAAATTTCCTATTAATACTGTTATCTATAGACATTAAAATTCAATGTTAATTTCAAATAAAAAATAAGAGATAAAGAAACAAATTGTCCAGCTGATGGTAATGTGAGGCAAGTGATCTACGGTATACATTTGTATACTTGTAGTTGAAAGTCAACAGGCAACGTAATGCGTGTTTGTAATAGGTGTATAGTACGTAACCTTGCGTGCTTAGTATTGTTCTTGGTATGTAAGTTTGTTGACATTTAATTTATGTTTCCTGTCATATAATATGTGATATTTACTACCGCATACAGGTCATACATACATGAACTGTTATTACCTTAATTCTAGAAAAATTTAAGGGCTCTGCATGTTTATATTAAATTCTTGGATTTCGTTGTCCATGACGTGTCCGTTACTTAACTAAATATAACTATTACATTAACGACTGGGAACAATTGTGTTTATATTAAATTATTTATGTATAAAGCCCGTTCCATGAAATTGTGTAAATTAGTTATTATGTTCTTAGCTTTGCTTTTTTCTTCCCGGAATACAGATATTTAAGGAATGTAGAACGGTCTTGAAGACTTGATTCGAAATTTTGTATTGGATTCGATTGAGATCTTACACTTCGGAGTTAAAACGCTGTCCCCTAGAGTAATTACTGCTGTTACAGGGAGGAAATTTATGTTCTTAACTGAACATTTAATTATGATATTGTCTGTGTTACGAGTGTTGGTTTAATAAATGGCGAGATCAGCGGACAGGTTTATACTAAAAATTAAAAAAAAATGAAAGGACCCTAACCTCTCCGAATGCTCAGATGCAATGCAAGACTTATTCAATCAGCCCAAATAATGTTTGGAAGTAATATTCCGACCATAAATTATATTACTTGACAAAACAAAACGGCTCCTGCCTTCCTAGTACGATAGTAGAGAAAATCATTGTGTAAAGTAAGGGCTAATTTTGTTTGAAAACGAGAAGAGTATTCTCTCTAAGGTTAATCGGAGTTCTTTTTAACAGAAAAGTTAACTTTCCCACCATATTTTTCATATCGAATTTCTGGAACCAGAGAAAAATATTTGCAATCAGGCTGGCCAGCGTACTTAACCCTAGACAGTCCAAAAGAAGAAAATCTTATTCTGGACTCATTTTATACAAATCCATGAGCATTTTCAGGCAGTATCTTGCTGTTTACCGCTGATTGTTAAATGGTATTCACAATTAAACTATTTAAATGCCATGGCAAAAATTGTGAACCGGGTTTCTTAACCTAATACAGATCAACTGGTATACCGATCAACTTTACTATCGAGGAAAAGTAATTTGTGTGCGTAATAAAGTAATATAAACATTTAAAGCATCGTAATCTGTAACTGCAGGCCTGTACATATACGTTGGTTTAAAGCATTATTATTATTACCTTATCATCTTTAAATGGTGGTTTTTGTTCACTGTAAGTGTAGCTGGAATGTAAATAGTTTGGTTATTAATAATAAACACTACGAATAGCGAGGAAGGATCAAAACTATGTATCAAGAAAATATGTGTAAGGACATTTTCGTAATTTTTACACCCACATCAAAATATGATTCACAGTATTATTGTTTTGAAGGCTTAGGGTGAATCATAACCTAGAAAATTTCTTCTAGCCTTCATTAACCTAGGAACTAGGCTTGTTTAATATTTTCTTAATTCTAGTTGAAACCATCACTAATTGGATTTTTTATATGGTTTAATTGTTTTTGCGGACCACATAAAAATAAAAGTTAACCACATTCTTTATTAAGTTAAAAGAATTTCAGTTAATGAATAGAAATTGTTCAAAATTAAGTGACATGTAATATCGGTTAATTTACATTTATTTAAAATGTAATGAATGCTTTTATAATAATTGAATTTGTTGCTTTGAAGCACATGTTTTTATTGGTTAATTTTTGTTGGTTTATAATCATATTTGCAAATGGTAACCAGTTCTTGATGAACAAAAAACAGAGATGCAATTTTTAAAATAAGTTAAATACAGCATTAGCAAATAAATTCTTATAAATGCCTCAGAATTACTGTTTAGCGTAGGCTGGTATCTGGTATAAGTACTTTGACATAGAGGTCGTCCATTTTTTTCATTTGATTCTCATGTAGCCTATTATATTGATAATATATGGTGTAATATATATATTATTAAATTATATAATAAAAACAATATTTATCCATATACAGTATACTTAAATAACCATGCCCAGCATGGTGATTCCAAGTACTGATTATCATAAAGTGAATAGCAAACCATATTGCTTGGTTTTGGTTCCTTATTGGTGTAACCTATCTTTTTATGCAAGACTTTCACATCGTAGAGCTCACATCCAGTAGGTTACCAATTGAATTCCAGCTGTGAACTGATAAAGGTTTATTTCATATAATTGACCTGTCACTCAATATTAGTGATAGGAATATTAGTGAATATTAGTGACTCAGACAAGGTAGGCCTATGTCATTTATTATTGTCTTTATCAAAAGAGTATGATACAGTTGTAACTGCTCTAGAGTATTAGTGATAGTAGTGATATTAGTAAATCCACATGAGGATAGCTTATATGGTATAATTTATAATTTTCTTTGCTTCTCTCTCTCTCTCTCTCTCTCTCTCTCTCTCTCTCTCTCTCTCTCTCTCTCTCTCTCTCTCTCTCTCTCTAATGTTGAGTAACTCAGTCATTTTCAGCGCATTGTTGTGGTCTTTATAATGCTGCCATCTTGTGTTGAATAAGAGTTTTGAGTGATTTGTAATGAGTTCTGTAATAAATAACACTGCCACTTGTGAAGATCATGCTGTGATAGCATTTTTACTTGCCAAAACCAATACTGCTGTATTATTCTATGAGGTAACTCTGAGATGTTAGGTCCTAATATTATGAATAACAATAAAGTTAGACATTTCTTGCTTGTTTAAAGTCATTGTCCATGTTGATGAGCATAGTGACCTACCAAGTGCGATGATAGATGGCTTATTGAAAAATTGAATGCAAAAGTTAATGAGAATCATTGATTTAAATTTCTAAGCTTTCCATTGTATTTCCTCAGGCTCCTTGCATATTCATTATTGAAATTTTGACTGAATATCTGGGCTTATAAGAAGAAACTTCAAGCTAGATGGATGCTTAATATGTTTACAATGTTCATGTTAGTTATTGATATGGGTATCGATGTTTATGTAATGTATCGATACCGTACGTCGGAAGTTGTCTTGTTCCGTACCGTTGAATAGCATTGGTAATACATAATGTAATCTTATGTTTGTTTGTTCATTATTAAATATATATATATATATATAACACTCACAGTCTTTAATAATTATTGAGCTCAACCTTTAACAGGTTATGGGCCCAGAAACGTAAAAGTAGTCACAAAAATTTGTGCGTAGTCGTAGTGTTTTTGGATAAGTGTTGCACGTGGTTAACCTACAATTAGGTTATCGTGAAATTGTGAATTTCTCAGTAACTGGAATCATGTCGGGCTTTAATATCAATGTTCCTGTGCTATCGGGCAATAATTTTAACAACTGGAAATTCCGTATCAGATCGGTATTGGAAAAGGAACAAATAATTGATGTCTTGGATATGGATCCGCCTACCAACACCACTAAGAAGAAAGAGTTTATCATTAATGATGCGAAAGCAAAAGCAATAATTATACAAGGGGTGTCAGATAAACATCTAGACATAATTAAAGACACAAAAACTGCGAAAGACATGTTGATTGCTATTCAAGCTATATTTGTCCGTTCAAGTACGTTTTCGAAGTTGACATTGTGAAGAAAATTGTTTAATCTCAAATGTGGATATAGAGATAAGTTAGAAGACCATTTCTTAAAATTCGATTCAATTATTAGAGAACTAGAAGACCTAGGTTCGAAGATTGATGACTCAGACAAGGTAGGCCTATGTCATTTATTATTGTCTTTATCAAAAGAGTATGATACAGTTGTAACTGCTCTAGAGACATTGCCTGACATTAAAATAGATTTTGTCAAAGCTCGGTTGTTAGATGAGGAAATGAAAATTAAAACAAAATGTAATAATAATAATAATAATAATAATAATAATGTTAAAAGTGATTCGATGGAAGTAAGCTTCAAAGCAGCCAGTACTGGCAGTGGTTGCTATAATTGTGGTGATAAGCGTCATTTTATTGCTCATTGTCCAAAGAAAAATTCTCGTGGTCGTGGAAGAGGACCTAGAGGTTATAGCCGAGGAGGTAAGAGTAGATTTTTGCATTTTAATAAAGTTAAAAGTGAAGCGGCCAAAACTTCATCTGAAATTACCTTTGTGGCCATAAATAATAATAAGAACACTAATATTAAATTAGCTAGCAGTGATATTTTTATTATTGATTCAGGAGCAAGTTAAAGATCATGAAGAAAGAAGAACTTGTAAGTAAAATGACCCATGTTGAAAAATTAGATCATGAAGTGACTATTTTCATTGCTAACGGAGATGAAATGAAATCTTCTATGAAGGGAGTGTTGCGCTTATTTTGCCAGAATAGGGTGATAAATGTTGAGGCATTAGTCGTGCCTGGGTTGAAACACAACCTGTTGGCCATTAGCAAATTAGTTTCCAAAAGTTATCAAATAATTTTTGATGAAAAACATCTAGTAATAAAAGAAAAGAATTTCAAAATTTGTAGTGATTATGAAAAAGGGTTATATCTATTGAAGGGTGATATGCTTGAAAGTGAACAATGTACTTTTGGACAGTCAGTTATCTCTGAAAATACTTGGCATTGGCGTTTAGGTCACCTAAGCAACGAGGGATTGAGACAACTTGGTTTGCCTCAAATAAAAGATAAATGTGCTCCGTGCATGGAAGGAAAAGCAACAAGACTGCCTTTCTATAAGAAATTTAAAACTTCCAATTACATAGGTGAACTAATTCATTCTGACATTTGTGGGCCAGTTACTCCAGCTACTATAGATGATGAAAAATATTTTCAAGTAATAATAGATGATTTTTCACTGTTTGTGGTCATACGTTTATTGAAGACAAAAGATGAGGCAGGAGAAAATCTTGTAGAGTGTATTGCTGAATTAGAAAGACAGCATGGAATATTTGTTAAACGTTTGAGAATGGACAATGGAGGGGAGTTCATTTCAAATAATTTTAAAACTTTTGCAAGATCTAAAGGAATTAAATTAGAATATACCATGAGCTACAGCCCACAAATGAATGGTAAATCAGAGAGGATGAACCGTACTTTGCTAAATATGGTTAGAACTAAATTGATAAATTCAAGTGTACCTAAACCATTATGGGGAGAGGCTTTAAGATGTAGTGCTTATGAATTAAACAGATCACCAACTGTAACTCTTGAAAGAGGCAAAACTCCAGCGCTTACATGGCATGGCAGGAACGATATATCTAAACTGAAAATCTTTGGTTGCAGAGTTACAGTAATAGTTACACACTACTACCTAAAAATAGAAAGCTTGATCCGAGAGCAGAGAAAGCAGTTATGATTGGTTATTGTGGTGGAGGATACAGATTGTGGTTACCAGAAAAAAAAGGTTATTCGCTCCAGAGATGTAAGATTTGATGAGAACATTATGTATTACCAAGATCTTGGATTTAATACACTGGTACCAGACTTGAGTAACCCTGAAAGTGAGTCGACAGCTGATCAAAGCAAGGCCGAAATTAAAGAAGAAACTAGTATAACTGAAGGCGAGTCAGAAGCAAGAAAAATGCAAACTTTAGATGATGATGATGATGATGAAAGTATAACTACAAGATCAGGAAGAAAAATAACAGCACCTTCTTATTTACAAGTTTTTGAGTTGTATACAGCCTACTGTATGTTAACGCGGACAGAGGAACCTCAAAGTACGAAGAAGCAATTGAATCAGAAGACTGGAAGGATGCTATAAGTTCTGAATTAGACTCTCACGAGAGACTCGGTACATGGACTCCTACTAAATTACCCGATGGACAAATAGCAATTGATACAAAGTGGATCTTTAAAATCAAAGAAGATGGGACCAAGAAGGCGAGGTTAGTAGCAAGAGGATTTCAGATACCATTTGATGAAAATGACAAGTATATATATGCTCCAGTATGCAGAATGTCAACGCTTAGAATATTTCTGTCTCAAGCAGCTAACAATGACTGGGTGTTAAGACAAGTAGATGTACCTACAGCATTTTTAAATGGAGTTCTGCAATCAGATGTCTATATTAAAAAACCTAAAGGTGTTAAAACATCAGAAGAAACTTTTAAATTAAACCGTGTATTATATGGTTTAAAAGTTGCTCTTAAATGCTGGAATGACAACTTTAATCAAATTATGGAACAAAGTGGTTTTCGTAGATCAAAATATGATTGTTGTCTATATTGTTCAAATAATGTGTACTTATTATTGTTTGTTGATTATGCTATCATAACAGGCAATCTTGTTGAAGTAAATAAACTAATACAAATTCTGTTTGAGAATTTTAAAGTTAAAGATTTGGGCGAAGCCAATTGTTTTCTAGGCATGCAAATTCATAGAAATAAAGATGGTGTTATGGTAACTCAAAGTAAAATAATTGACAGTGTGCTGAATGAATTTAATATGAAGAATTGTCGCAGTGTGGTCACACCAATGGAAGTTGGTTTTCAAATTGAAGAAACTGATTTGAATTTACGTGTTCCATATCAACAATTGGTATGTAGTCTAATGTATATCGCTGTAACAACAAGACCAGATTTGTCGTTCGCCGTCTCATGCTTGAGTCGTGTTTTGGACAAGCCAACGGATCAAACCTGGAAAGCAGCAAAGCGAGTATTGAGATATTTGAGTAATACTAAGGATTTGGAATTAAAATTTGAAAAAGAAAATAATTCAAGTTTGCAGTGCTTCAGTGATGCTGATTGGGCTAGTGATAAGACTTCAAGAAAAAGTGAAAGTGGATTTATAGCTTTCGATGGTTCGAATCCAATTTCATGGTTTTCCAAAAAACAGACTTGTGTCGCATTGTCAACAATGGAAGCTGAGTATTGTGCAGCATCCGCAGCAGCTCAAGAGACTGTAAATTTAAAAGGAATACTGTGTGAGTTTGGTGAAAGATATAATCAACCAGCTACAACTTTAAAGTAGATAAATGTAGTGCAATATCTATGATTAAAACTTTTGAGAACTCTAAACGAGGTAAGCACATTGATATTAGAACTCATTTTAGTAAAGACTTGTATATTAAAAAAGAAATTGATATAGAATATGTGAGTACAGACTTTAATGTAGCTGATATGTTGACTAAGCCATTGCGTAAAGACAAATTTATTATTCATAGAAATGCAGCTTTGAACAATAAGTAGTTTATATTTTTTTTATGTAATTTTTGTTTGGTTTGGTAAAGTTAATGCTACTAAGTGTCATTTTTTTAGCAATAATTAATGAGAATAGTTTGTTAATTATCTAAGTTAGGTGATTAAAAATAAAATTATAAACAATGATATATTTGTTAGTTTGTAGGTTATGTGCATTTGGATTTGTGTTGTTGTATGCTAATAATGTAACTTGATAATGTTATTTAACCAATGAATGCTTTATATCAATGCAATTTTGTGTAAGTGTTAGGTTTAGGTGTTAGGTGTAAGAAACTTTAGTTTTTCTTTTGTGAAAGGGGGTTTGAGCTGTAACTAAGTAGTGTAATGAAATTTAATGTTGTTTGAAGTATAACAAAATCATTTTGAGTTACTAGGATTAGGATTATGTTTTAACGATTTATTATTTTTGTAAACAAAACTATAAATCGAGAGGGGGTGTTAGTTATTGACATTGATATGGGTATCGATGTTTATGTAATGTATCGATACCGTACGTCGGAAGTTGTCTTGTTCCGTACCGTTGAATAGCATTGGTAATACATAATGTAATGTTATGTTTGTTTGTTCATTATTATATATATATTGTAACGTAACGAAAATATGGTCCCCTACGTTACATAAATCAATTTATAAGTTTTAAAATAAAATAAAAATAATAATTGTCCATACTCGTAAAAGGTCAGAAACCCAACCCATTATTGAATAAATGAATTATCCCCAATAAGAATACAAGGTAGAAAGAAAAAAAATTAATAATGTTAATAAATACAAACTTCAAAGTTCAGTGAAAGGTGTAAACAATAGACATTAACAAATGATGTAAAAAACTAACTTAGACTGTTTTATAATAATTGATGTTTTAAATGAGAGGAGAATGAGTAATTCTTACATGACTTATTTCATAAAAATGTACCTGTTATTACGTTGTATCATGTTGTATTATTATCATGATAGTTATGTTATTTTTTGTGTGTAGCAAGTGGAGCAATTCTTTTAATAGAATACCAATTAACTAATTATTATATGTTGTCAATATATCATTATAGAACTGTTGTTAAACTCATTAATTAATTACCAATTAATTTCATTTTTAGGTGTTATAAATATATCATTATAGAGCTGTTGTTAGACTTTATATAGTTAAATGTTTGTATACATGTAATTAGATAGTAGGCTGATTATAATTGTAAACAGGGCAGAAAGGCTATAATTGTTAACGAGATACAAAAGGGTTTAGTATAATCATATCATAAACAAATGAAGGATTCTATAATAATGCAGGTAGTAACAAATTAAAATCAGAAGTAGATAAAAGTGTAATGATAGGCCTAAAAACCAGTAACATTGTATAGTAAGTCAGGTCAGAAAGGCTAGGTAAAGAAATTTGTAAAAAATACTAAATAGAATCTAATGAGTTAGGAGAAGTTAATAATAATTGCTAATAACAGGTAAATAAATTAAATTTAAATAAAATCTGAAAATGCAATAGTGCAATGATACTGATAGGTAATGTTTTGTAACAGAAAAATAATACTTGTTAGAGTAAGTAGAGTAAGAGGAAACGATAGCAAAATATATAAAATTTAGTAACAAACAATATGTAAAATTATAATAGGATATAATGGAAATTTAGTAAAGGATTATTTTGATGAGTGTAAGAACATTGTATGATAATGGTTATAGTATAATATAATATCCAATAAGAGTAGACAGGATGGTTGTCAAGGACGACGAGAGATAAAATTTGTTGATTCGATTATTGAATAAAGATACATGAACGAAGACGGTTTAGTTTGGATGCACTCAGAAAAGAATTGATAAAATTGAATTAAAACAATACAATTGGGAAACAAATTAAGTAATAAATCACCATAGTATGGTTCACTGACGTTCAACCGTCTTTTATAACCGAACAATCATAAACCTGTATATGAAAATTGACAGAAAATCTAAGTGAAGAACTCTAATAGTAAAACTCGATATAATGAGCAAATATTAACTTAATTAATCAACCAAAGCAGAGAAATAACTACCTGAATAGAGTTATATAATCCAGTAACATAAAGAACGAAAATAAAACACAAAATTATCCTTGAACATCAGTTTCCACAATTTAATAGAAAAAGCGTAGTTGGACACGAAATTTGTTGAATCACGTAACCACCAAAACTCGGACATTGGTGAACAAAAGGAGCGGCATTTCTGCATCATCCCAGGACCAAGAATTCAACTTTTATTTCAAACTTGGAGCGAAGACTGGCGAGGATTAATTCATCTGTATTTGTTATTGACCAAACACTATGACGAGGTTAGCTGTACACTGCCTTACCGAGTCACGATGCCCAGCGGACGGTAAACTACAATTATTTTAAATAATATTTAATAAGAACTTGATACTATATTGTAATACCTTGTAATCCTATTTATGCATTTTCTGACCTTACTAACAGTTGAAAGAACCTTCACTCCCTGTGTTTAAAGAAATATAAAATCATAACTAAAATAATATATAACCCTGAATCCGATCGATAATCGATTAGGGTCAACCGGGGCTATTATGATACAAAAAACTAAACTTTTGACTTTAACTCTAAAACTAACCATAATTGAGCCACACAAAAAGTACCTAAATATGAAGTTTAAGGCCCCTTATCCATTTATGGATGGAAAATAAGTGTACCGTGCAGTAGAAAATAAGAAGAAAAAAAACAGTGTATCACATTAGCCCCGCCCAATGGGACACGTGCATGGGGCTAAACTGATACACTATTATATCTCAGTACTATTTACAATGAAAAGTTGAGGGGGCTATTATGATACTCCCTAGGGTCTAGTGTATCACCAGTTTTTTTTAAAATTTTTTTCAACTAACCGTTTAGGAGTTATAGGAGTTTGTTTACTGACGCATACTGGACGCCAACAAATTCACGAAAAATACCAAGGTGTTAAATTAGTTTACAATGCATGAAAAATCTTAAAAATGGATATAAATTTACTTTATATATATCAGGATGAAAAAAATTGTCCTGCTTGATGATGGCTATTAAACTTTATTTGCAATTAGCTGTTATCTTGAGAACAGGTTTTTATCGACTAATTCCAATACAATAGGTAGCTGTTAATTAAACAAAACTTTTACTCAATATTAACACAATAGTCAATCAAATGATGAAACAATAAAAAACTTGAGTTTTAGGTTAGGCTATGTACACTATTTAGGTACAATCTTCTTTTTCTTCTTATTTCATGTTGAAACGATTGAATGTTAAAGGGAAAATGAGTTCCCCTCTTCGTCCAGGCAGAGGTTCCGGTAACTTTTCTACTATGTCAGTTGCATCTACTACTGAAATGTCCTCTGGGTCTTTCCAATGGAAAGAGGTGTTAGATTTGTTCCTTTTGCCAATTCTTGTGAATTTTACTGGGGATCACTATCGATAACATCGGTAATTTGTCCCACAAAGTGAATCACTGACTTCTTTAATGAAAACTGGACTATCACCCAATCATTCACTTTAGGCTTGTTCAATTCAGGACTGTTTTTTGGGCTGCTGATCAATGCTTCAAATTCAAGATCTTCTTTCTCTTCAAGTTCAGCCTCTCTCCGTAGTTCTTCTTGATCACAGTCAGTTTCATCTTGGCAGAGGAGATCATCGTCTATAGGCCTATCTGATTCACTGTCTGACGAAGAATTTTTCTTATTTATGGGTTTCTTTCGCTTAGGCACAGGGCATTTACTTTCTTGTTTTCTTTTATTATTTTCAATCGAGGAATCAAAACTAGTTTTGGTCTTCAACTTAGGCTTATTTGCTTTGTTTTTCAGTTTTTTTTCTCGCCTTGGCTTCTTTTTGTTTCTCTTCTTGATCTCGTCTTTGTTTCTCCGCTTCTAACCATTCATCACTAGTAAGCACTGCTGCTTTAGTATCTAAACGCTTCCTGACTTGTTTTGGACGTGTTGTTTTGTTTATTCTCTGCAAAAGCAGTGACTCAAAGGATAAAGCAGGGGAAACGCAACAGCAGGGGGCTGCTGAAGTGGAGGGTATGCTTACATTTAAACCCACCTGCAATTGTAAGGATGAGTCAACATTTTCTTGTGTTATTTTTTTTTCACCAGAAGTACCAGACTTAGAATCATGTAAAGAATCTAATGCTAGTTCTTGAGAACCTGTTGTGAGAAGGGTGTTGTTGAACTCATCTTGTTGCTTTTGTTGTTCAGCTTTGTATCTAGTCAATTTTTCAGGGTCGAAGCGACTTACTGGATACTTATTACGATCATATGGATACAAACCCACAGATTCAAAACCAGCTTTGATGTTTTCAGATGGCATATTTTCATACCATGTAGTGCAAAGCTTATCCACAAACTCATCTTTACCCATCTTTCTTTGATTTTGCCGATACCATTTGAGAATTGACACATCCCAGTTGTACTTTAATGTCTTGAAACAGGATTTGTCAAGAGGTTGCAGGATGTCTGTTGTATGTGCAGGAAGCTTGATAATGTCAACTTGGTTTTGCCTGGCAAAATTTGTAAGATGACCATCAAAAAGCAAGAGAAGTGGTCGCTCCTTTACTTCTCGACAGAACTTAATGAAATAGTCGTTAAAAATGGATGTCGTCATCCATCCCTTTTCACTGCAGGCGTAAAAAGTGCCCGGTAAATCATGTGTTCCTTTCCAATTAGACCACAAATTACTGCCTTGAAATACTATTAATGGAGGAAGAACTTTTCCTGCTGCATTACAACAACCCAATATGGTTGTATTCTCTCGTCCGCTACCCTCTTGAATTCTGTGGGCTTTTTGCCCAACTCCAGAAACTAACTTTACTCGGGAAGGGTCAGAACAAAGAGAAGTTTCATCAAGGTTCCAAATGTGAGTAGGTTTATCTTCAATTTTAAGTTCCTTGATTTTCTTTTCATACAGGTCATAAAACTCATGTATAATAAACGGGTCACTGGTGAATAACTTCCTACATTTTTCTAAAGCCTCCATTTTTTTTAAACTCAACCTGTGCCTTGTACAGAAACCTTTGTACCAATCATGACCAGGACGGTTATGTTTGAAAGGCACTATCAATGAATTTTGTTCGACATATTCTTTCACAACATCCAGCACTTCTTCTTTGCTTAAAGCAAATCCGTTTTTAGCCATATATCTAAGATGTTCAGCTAATGTAGCCTCTGCTTCCTCAGATAAAGCAGGCTTATGTCCAGCTTTTGGTTTTTTTATAGAAGCATCATCAGGGCTATGTTGTTTGCTCATATAACGAGACAAAAACATTTTCTCTTTTTTAAGTTCTATGGGCACTTTACGCAAACTCTTACCTTCAACAATCATTTTGTTAGCTTGATCTAATAATTCTTGAGAGTACTTTTTCCTTGTACCTTTAGTTTTGTAATGTCGCACCATTTTTAAAGTTTTTAGTTTTTTCACAAAGCTAACAATAATTAAAAGTCTTTAACATAACACAACCTTTATAGACACTGACACACAAGAATTAATTTAAGGTTAGTGCTCATTTCTTTGTTTATCAGATGGTAACAAAACCTGCAACAAAACAAAATAAAAACAGTGTTGCCATTTCTTTTTTTATCAGATAATCACAAAACCTGCAACAAAAAAAAAAAAAAAAAAATAAAAACAGTGTTGTCATAATACTACAGTGGTATTTAAACTTTCTTTTAGTATTCTGTTTCTATTTTCTTCTGTATCACAATAGCCCCACATGCTGTATCACAATAGCCCCTTCGACTGTATCATAATAGCCCCACCACTTTGAAGGTTAATAACTTCAATTAGAATTGACATATTTTAAGTTTGAAAACAGAAAAATTTACCTTTAATCTTCCTCTTATACAATGCTGTTCTTGGAGCACACTAAAATCAAATCGTTAATGCAAGGTGATAAAAGTTTCAACTTGCCGCAGAAAAGTTTTTGCGCCAAAAAAAAGGTAACTTTACATTTGAATTTTTTTTATCAAGTTAATATTTTATTTGAACCTTCTTTGTTTTGTCAATACTAATATATAGTATATGCTAACAGAAAAATTTTTTTAAAATAATATTTACATTAATTTGATTACTTTTTTTACATGTATCAAAATAGCCCCGAGTTTTTGGGTGTATCATAATAGCC
Source organism: Magicicada septendecula (assembly GCA_034769895.1). Classification (NCBI taxonomy): domain Eukaryota; kingdom Metazoa; phylum Arthropoda; class Insecta; order Hemiptera; family Cicadidae; genus Magicicada; species Magicicada septendecula. The sequence continues at coordinate 891,134,651 of CM068367.1, forward strand.
CCGTTGACCCTACTTCTAATACTATAGACTTTTGTATCTCCGTAAAGAAAAAACTTTGTTGGCAAGAAATATTAAAATCTTAATAAAGAATCCTTTCAGAATTTAACGATATCTTCTCATTTATATAATATTTAGTGTAGTGTGAACAAGGTATAATATAAGTAGAGAGTGTAACTTAGGAATTATTGTACGCGGGTAACTAACCTACAATTTTTCAGCTGTCTGGAAACCACAGCGCTAGTCGCGGACTGCTTTTGTATTAAAGAGAATGAGAAACCAATAAAAATTCCTTCTCTTCTCTTCAAACACGGGCTAGGCTTGAACGAAGAAATTAGAATTACACACTCAATACATAAATTTAACCACAACAACACAAATATATTAAATAGGGAGGAACTGGGGTATATTTAAACATTATTATACCTTCCCATATTGAGATAAGATATAATATAAATTGGCACTCACAACAGTGGGGTCTAGAAAAGATTGATACGGGTAAACCGTTAAGTTATAAATTGACGCTTCCATCGTGAGGCGAATTAAATAGAGACGAAAGGGTTAAGTTATAATATATATATCTATATATATAAAAGCCAAATACCACTGACTGACTCACTGATCACGATATCTCTGAAACCACTGAATGGATTACAATGAAACTTTGAACATAGCTTCAAAAGAATTACTTTAGTTTATATATTATTTTAGTCTTAGGTGCTCACTAAGAAACGGTTTTAAAAACTTTCACTCCTAAGGGGCAAAAAACCCCCCGGTACTAGGTATGTATATATCTATGTATGTATGTTCCACATCTCCTCCTAAACCACTGGACCGATTTCAACCAAACTTTGCACAAATATTTTACGCAACGGGAGAACCAACATAGGATAGGTGTTTTTTTCGATGGGGTTTTGGGGGGGGGTTCTTTGGGGTCTTCCACATCTCCTCCTAAACCACTGGACCGATTTCAACCAAACTTGGCACAAATATTTTACGCAACGGGAGAACCAACATAGCATAGGTGTTTTTTCGATTGGGTCCTTTGGGGGTTCTTTGGAGTCTTCCACATCTCCTCCTAAACCACTGGACCAATTTCAACCAAACATGGCACAAATATTTTACGCAACAGGAGAACCAACATAGGATATGTGTTTTTTTTTATACGATCCTTTGGGGGTCCTTTGGGGTCTTCCACATCTCCTCCTAAACCACTGGACCGATTTCAACTAAACTTGGCACAAATATTTTACGCAACGGGAGAACCAACATAGGACAGGTGTTTTTTTTCGATATGATCCTCTGGGGAGTCCTTTGGGTCTTAAAAAACTATTAGATCTGGTTACTATGGCAACCCAATAGAATAGATTCTGGTTACCATAGCATCGGTGGAAGTCTCCCGCATAGGAAATAGCGCGGGAGTCGTCCGACGGGCCTTCCCCCGGAGTCCATCCACGGAACCCGGGGAGTCTTAGGTCGGATCCCACAAAAGACGTCGGGGCCACAGTCCACGGTTCTTATAAATAAAGATATAGGTTATGATATCAAAAGTGGTGTATGCAAAGCGGTGAGAAAATACAATGAAAAGTGGTCACTTATTCCCTGGAAGATAAAATCTTTGTCGGGCTTTAAATATGACTGTAATACTGACTACAACAATGACAAGATTTTATCTATTGGTGATTTTATACAGTGTAAATGGTGTAATGCTAAAAAGTGGAAAGAGGAAAGTCCTGCGTTATGTTGTAGCAACGGAAAAGTCCACCTTCCTCTCATTAAAGAACTACCAGAACCTCTCCACAGCCTTCTCACAAGTGAACATCCAGAGTCTGAACACTTTTTGGTAAACATAAGAAAATATAATGGTTGTTTCCAAATGACATCTTTCGGAGCCAAAGAAATAAAAGAAGGGAAATTCACGCCAACTTTTAAAGTACAAGGTCAAGTCTACCACAGGATAGGGAGTTTGTTTTTACAAATATATTTCCTTGGAGACGACGAAAAGGAGATAAACACTAGATGTAACAATTTTCCAAACGTAAAGCCTTGGTTAGTTGCCAGACTTCAAAAAGTGCTTCACAATCACAATTCTTACATAAACGATTTCAAAACAGCATTGGAAAGTGTTCCTGAAGGGCAGGAGTTCAAAGTAGTAATCCATGCAGACAGAAAGCCCGTAGATGGACATAGGGGTCAGTTCAATGCACCCACAACAAGCGAGGTGGCTTTAGTGATTGTAGGCCAGGAGTTTGCAAAGAGGGACATCATTCTCCACAGCAGAGACCCTAAGTTACAGCGCATAAGTGAAACTCATCGATCTTATGACGCTTTGCAGTATCCACTTATGTTCTGTTGTGGGGAAGATGGTTACTCCATTGCCATTCCACAGTGCGACCCAAACACTAAAGCCCCTCTAAAAAAAACTGTTTCAGCTTCAGAATTTTACTCATTCCGCATAATGGAGAGAGATGGCCAGCAAAATTATTTGTTACTTTATCGCAGTCTCCTGAATCAATTTTTGGTTGACATGCACGCCAAAATTGAGACAGAAAGACTCAACTTCGTAAGGAACAATCAGAGTAAGCTGCGGACCGAAAACTGTGTGCATCTGCGGGACTCCATGTGCAAAAATGATGGGAAAGCCAATAATATAGGCAAAATGGTTGTTTTACCTTCCAGCTTTACAGGTGGACCCCGTTAAATGCACGAGCGGACTCAGGACGCCATGACATATGTACGCAAGTACGGCCATCCTGATCTGTTCATCACATTTACATGTAACCCTAAATGGACTGGAATACAAGAAGCATTAAGTGCATGACAAAAGCCTCAAGACAGACACGATATTATTGCCAGAATATTTCACCTCAAAGTAAAGAAAATGATGCATGTCTTGACAAAAGGCAATGTTTTCGGTCCAACAAGGTGTTACATGTTAACTGTGGAATGGCAAAAAAGAGGTTTACCCCACGTGCACATACTGCTCTGGCTGCAGGATAGGATCATGCCCCATCAAATTGACAGTGTGATAAGTGCAGAGATCCCTGATTCTGAAGTCGATCCTGCCCTTCATGACATTGTTAAGTCCACAATGATTCATGGCCCTTGTGGAAATGTTAACAGAATCTCGCCCTGCATGGTAAACGGCCAATGCACCAAGCGATATCCGCGGCCTTTAGCAACACAAACTCAAACTGCGGATGACGGTTACCCCCAGTATCGCCGACGGTCTCCTGCCGATGGTGGTTTCTCGGTCAACATTAAAGGAGTTGATCTTGACAACCAATGGGTGGTACCGTACAATCCTGTTCTTTCCTGCTCTTTCTTAGCCCACATAAATGTTGAACTGTGCAACTCCGTCAAGTCGATAAAGTATATTTGTAAATATGTGAACAAAGGCAGTGATCAGGCAGCGTTTAGGTTGAAGAATGAGTGGGATGAAGTTTCTAAGTACGAATCAGGTCGCTACATCAGCACTTCCGAAGTGGCTTGGCGTATTTTCTGTTTTCCTATTCATGAAAGGTTCCCACCAGTAGTGCAGTTAGCAGTCCACCTTGAGAACGGCTGGAGGGTATTTTTCACTTCCGACAACCTTCTGGACAAAATCCAACATCCACCAAAAACCACATTAACAGCATTTTTCGAACTCTGCAAAACCATTTTATTTGCCAGAGGCCTTCTTTACTGTGAGGTCCCAACATACTACAGTATGTCTGGAAAAATAACCAGTTTTGCAGAAGAAAGCAAGGAAAAGGCGTTCCAGGACATCCAGGAGTAAAAAAAGATCATGTACTTGGGAGGGTATATACTGTACATCCTAACAATGTTGAGTGTTTCTATCTGTGTCTCCTGCTACACGAGATTCGAGGACCAACGTGTATCAATGATCTTAAAAAGGTATCAGGTATAGTTCATCCTACGTACCAGTCTGCCAGTAGAGCATTAGGGTTGTTGGAAGACGACATGCAATGGGACCTAACCCTGCAAGAAGCTTCCATTTCAGATTCGCCTCACAAGATCCGAGAGCTGTTTGCTGTAATATTGGTGTTTTGCCAAGTTGCAGATCCCTTAGCACTTTGGGAAAAACACAAAGAAAGTCTAATAGAGGACATAAGAAGGCAGATTGAGATTGAAAGCCATGGTTTAGAGATTGAACTTTGCAAGGACACAGTTTATAATAAAGGCTTACTATGTCTTGAAAATATGATCTTTTCTATGACAAACCAATCTCTCCAAGACTTCAGTTTACCTCCACCAACTCAAGACACAAACCTTATTACAGTCAATCGCGAGTACCTGAAAGAGCTCTCCTACAATACAGTTCAGCTTTCTGATATGGTTGCTGAGAACTTTCCTAAACTTAATGTGGATCAGAAGAACGCTTACAATGAGCTCATTGCCAACATTGATGATGGACTCGGTCAGCTGTTTTTTCTCGACGCACCTGGTGGCACTGGAAAAACGTTCCTACTAAACCTACTTCTTGCCAGCGTTAGGAAAGACAGAAAAATTGCCATCTCTGTGGCTTCTTCAGGTATATCAGCTAAATTGCTGGATGGAGGTAAAACAGCTCACTCTGCCTTCAAACTGCCTCTGAATTTAAACATCTCCCAGACTCCACTTTGCAACATTTCAAAACAAAGTGACACAGCCAAGGTCTTGAAAGAGTGCAAGTTGATAGTTTGGGATGAATGCACCATGGCTCACAAACGAGGAATAGAAGCCCTAGACAGAACTTTACAGGACATTCGTAGCAGTAAAAACCTGATGGGTGGAATAACAGTACTACTGGCCGGAGACTTTTGACAGACTTTACCTGTTGTGCCTTGGGGAACACGAGCAGATGAAGTTGAAGCCTGACTGAAGTCGTCTTACCTCTGGCCCAAAGTTCAAGTTCGTTCCTTAAGAGTAAACATGCGGGTACATCTTAAAGGTGATTTTAAAGCGGAAGAGTTTTCAAGCTTACTGTTACAGATTGGCGATGGAAAGTTAAAAGAGGAAGATGGAAAAGTTAACATTCCAAACAACCTATGTGATGTTGTAAAAGACCTTAAGACTTTGACAGATAAAATATACCCAGACTTAATGAATGTAAGTGACTCATCTTGGCTCAAAGAAAGAGCTATTCTAACTCCAAGAAATGAGACAGCAGCAATCATTAACAACTTATTGTTAGACAAACTTCCAGCTGATGTAAAATATCAGTAGGTAGATTCCGTAGTAGAGGTAGAAGACGCTGTGCATTATCCGGTAGAGTTCCTCCACATGCTCAACCCTCCAGGAATACCCCCACATAACCTTCACCTAAACGTTGGGGCTCCCATTATGCTGCTGCGGAACTTAATACCACCGAAACTTTGCAACGGTACCAGACTGCAGGTAAAATCTTTACATAAGAACGTTGTTGAGGCAACTATATTCACTGGCTGTGGTTCTGGAGAAACAGTTTTCATACCTCGCATTCCTTTGATCCCATCAGACTACCATTTTCAGTTTAAAAGACTACAATTCCCATCAAAATCTGTTTTGCAATGACAATCAACAAAGCTCAAGGACAGTCTTTGAAAAATGTTGTTTGAAGTATAACAAATTCATTTTGAGTTACTAGGATTAGGATTATGTTTTAACGATTTATTATTTTTGTAAACAAAACTATAAATCGGGAGGGGGTGTTAGTTATTGACATTGATATGGGTATCGATGTTTATGTAATGTATCGATACCGTACGTCGGAAGTTGTCTTGTTCCGTACCGTTGAATAGCATTGGTAATACATAATGTAATGTTATGTTTGTTTGTTCATTATTATATATATATTGTAACGTAACGAAAATATGGTCCCCTACGTTACATAAATCAATTTATAAGTTTTAAAATAAAATAAAAATAATAATTGTCCATACTCGTAAAAGGTCAGAAACCCAACCCATTATTGAATAAATGAATTATCCCCAATAAGAATACAAGGTAGAAAGAAAAAAAATTAATAATGTTAATAAATACAAACTTCAAAGTTCAGTGAAAGGTGTAAACAATAGACATTAACAAATGATGTAAAAAACTAACTTAGACTGTTTTATAATAATTGATGTTTTAAATGAGAGGAGAATGAGTAATTCTTACATGACTTATTTCATAAAAATGTACCTGTTATTACGTTGTATCATGTTGTATTATTATCATGATAGTTATGTTATTTTTTGTGTGTAGCCAAGTGGAGTAATTCTTTTAATAGAATACCAATTAACTAATTATTATATGTTGTCAATATATCATTATAGAACTGTTGTTAAACTCATTAATTAATTACCAATTAATTTCATTTTTAGGTGTTATAAATATATCATTATAGAGCTGTTGTTAGACTTTATATAGTTAAATGTTTGTATACATGTAATTAGATAGTAGGCTGATTATAATTGTAAACAGGGCAGAAAGGCTATAATTGTTAACGAGATACAAAAGGGTTTAGTATAATCATATCATAAACAAATGAAGGATTCTATAATAATGCAGGTAGTAACAAATTAAAATCAGAAGTAGATAAAAGTGTAATGATAGGCCTAAAAACCAGTAACATTGTATAGTAAGTCAGGTCAGAAAGGCTAGGTAAAGAAATTTGTAAAAAATACTAAATAGAATCTAATGAGTTAGGAGAAGTTAATAATAATTGCTAATAACAGGTAAATAAATTAAATTTAAATAAAATCTGAAAATGCAATAGTGCAATGATACTGATAGGTAATGTTTTGTAACCGAAAAATAATACTTGTTAGAGTAAGTAGAGTAAGAGGAAACGATAGCAAAATATATAAAATTTAGTAACAAACAATATGTAAAATTATAATAGGATATAATGGAAATTTAGTAAAGGATTATTTTGATGAGTGTAAGAACATTGTATGATAATGGTTATAGTATAATATAATATCCAATAAGAGTAGACAGGATGGTTGTCAAGGACGACGAGAGATAAAATTTGTTGATTCGATTATTGAATAAAGATACATGAACGAAGACGGTTTAGTTTGGATGCACTCAGAAAAGAATTGATAAAATTGAATTAAAACAATACAATTGGGAAACAAATTAAGTAATAAATCACCATAGTATGGTTCACTGACGTTCAACCGTCTTTTATAACCGAACAATCATAAACCTGTATATGAAAATTGACAGAAAATCTAAGTGAAGAACTCTAATAGTAAAACTCGATATAATGAGCAAATATTAACTTAATTAATCAACCAAAGCAGAGAAATAACTACCTGAATAGAGTTATATAATCCAGTAACATAAAGAACGAAAATAAAACACAAAATTATCCTTGAACATCAGTTTCCACAATTTAATAGAAAAAGCGTAGTTGGACACGAAATTTGTTGAATCACGTAACCACCAAAACTCGGACATTGGTGAACAAAAGGAGCGGCATTTCTGCATCATCCCAGGACCAAGAATTCAACTTTTATTTCAAACTTGGAGCGAAGACTGGCGAGGATTAATTCATCTGTATTTGTTATTGACCAAACACTATGACGAGGTTAGCTGTACACTGCCTTACCGAGTCACGATGCCCAGCGGACGGTAAACTACAATTATTTTAAATAATATTTAATAAGAACTTGATACTATATTGTAATACCTTGTAATCCTATTTATGCATTTTCTGACCTTACTAACAGTTGAAAGAACCTTCACTCCCTGTGTTTAAAGAAATATAAAATCATAACTAAAATAATATATAACCCTGAATCCGATCGATAATCGATTAGGGTCAACCGGGGCTATTATGATACAAAAAACTAAACTTTTGACTTTAACTCTAAAACTAACCATAATTGAGCCACAGAAAAAGTACCTAAATATGAAGTTTAAGGCCCCTTATCCATTTATGGATGGAAAATAAGTGTACCGTGCAGTAGAAAATAAGAAGAAAAAAAACAGTGTATCACATTAGCCCCGCCCAATGGGACACGTGCATGGGGCTAAACTGATACACTATTATATCTCAGTACTATTTACAATGAAAAGTTGAGGGGGCTATTATGATACTCCCTAGGGTCTAGTGTATCACCAGTTTTTTTTTAAATTTTTTTCAACTAACCGTTTAGGAGTTATAGGAGTTTGTTTACTGACGCATACTGGACGCCAACAAATTCACGAAAAATACCAAGGTGTTAAATTAGTTTACAATGCATGAAAAATCTTAAAAATGGATATAAATTTACTTTATATATATCAGGATGAAAAAAATTGTCCTGCTTGATGATGGCTATTAAACTTTATTTGCAATTAGCTGTTATCTTGAGAACAGGTTTTTATCGACTAATTCCAATACAATAGGTAGCTGTTAATTAAACAAAACTTTTACTCAATATTAACACAATAGTCAATCAAATGATGAAACAATAAAAAACTTGAGTTTTAGGTTAGGCTATGTACACTATTTAGGTACAATCTTCTTTTTCTTCTTATTTCATGTTGAAACGATTGAATGTTAAAGGGAAAATGAGTTCCCCTCTTCGTCCAGGCAGAGGTTCCGGTAACTTTTCTACTATGTCAGTTGCATCTACTACTGAAATGTCCTCTGGGTCTTTCCAATGGAAAGAGGTGTTAGATTTGTTCCTTTTGCCAATTCTTGTGAATTTTACTGGGGATCACTATCGATAACATCGGTAATTTGTCCCACAAAGTGAATCACTGACTTCTTTAATGAAAACTGGACTATCACCCAATCATTCACTTTAGGCTTGTTCAATTCAGGACTGTTTTTTGGGCTGCTGATCAATGCTTCAAATTCAAGATCTTCTTTCTCTTCAAGTTCAGCCTCTCTCCGTAGTTCTTCTTGATCACAGTCAGTTTCATCTTGGCAGAGGAGATCATCGTCTATAGGCCTATCTGATTCACTGTCTGACGAAGAATTTTTCTTATTTATGGGTTTCTTTCGCTTAGGCACAGGGCATTTACTTTCTTGTTTTCTTTTATTATTTTCAATCGAGGAATCAAAACTAGTTTTGGTCTTCAACTTAGGCTTATTTGCTTTGTTTTTCAGTTTTTTTTCTCGCCTTGGCTTCTTTTTGTTTCTCTTCTTGATCTCGTCTTTGTTTCTCCGCTTCTAACCATTCATCACTAGTAAGCACTGCTGCTTTAGTATCTAAACGCTTCCTGACTTGTTTTGGACGTGTTGTTTTGTTTATTCTCTGCAAAAGCAGTGACTCAAAGGATAAAGCAGGGGAAACGCAACAGCAGGGGGCTGCTGAAGTGGAGGGTATGCTTACATTTAAACCCACCTGCAATTGTAAGGATGAGTCAACATTTTCTTGTGTTATTTTTTTTTCACCAGAAGTGCCAGACTTAGAATCATGTAAAGAATCTAATGCTAGTTCTTGAGAACCTGTTGTGAGAAGGGTGTTGTTGAACTCATCTTGTTGCTTTTGTTGTTCAGCTTTGTATCTAGTCAATTTTTCAGGGTCGAAGCGACTTACTGGATACTTATTACGATCATATGGATACAAACCCACAGATTCAAAACCAGCTTTGATGTTTTCAGATGGCATATTTTCATACCATGTAGCGCAAAGCTTATCCACAAACTCATCTTTACCCATCTTTCTTTGATTTTGCCGATACCATTTGAGAATTGACACATCCCAGTTGTACTTTAATGTCTTGAAACAGGATTTGTCAAGAGGTTGCAGGATGTCTGTTGTATGTGCAGGAAGCTTGATAATGTCAACTTGGTTTTGCCTGGCAAAATTTGTAAGATGACCATCAAAAAGCAAGAGAAGTGGTCGCTCCTTTACTTCTCGACAGAACTTAATGAAATAGTCGTTAAAAATGGATGTCGTCATCCATCCCTTTTCACTGCAGGCGTAAAAAGTGCCCGGTAAATCATGTGTTCCTTTCCAATTAGACCACAAATTACTGCCTTGAAATACTATTAATGGAGGAAGAACTTTTCCTGCTGCATTACAACAACCCAATATGGTTGTATTCTCTCGTCCGCTACCCTCTTGAATTCTGTGGGCTTTTTGCCCAACTCCAGAAACTAACTTTACTCGGGAAGGGTCAGAACAAAGAGAAGTTTCATCAAGGTTCCAAATGTGAGTAGGTTTATCTTCAATTTTAAGTTCCTTGATTTTCTTTTCATACAGGTCATAAAACTCATGTATAATAAACGGGTCACTGGTGTTTAACTTCCTACATTTTTCTAAAGCCTCCATTTTTTTAAAACTCAACCTGTGCCTTGTACAGAAACCTTTGTACCAATCATGACCAGGACGGTTATGTTTGAAAGGCACTATCAATGAATTTTGTTCGACATATTCTTTCACAACATCCAGCACTTCTTCTTTGCTTAAAGCAAATCCGTTTTTAGCCATACATCTAAGATGTTCAGCTAATGTAGCCTCTGCTTCCTCAGATAAAGCAGGCTTATGTCCAGCTTTTGGTTTTTTTATAGAAGCATCATCAGGGCTATGTTGTTTGCTCATATAACGAGACAAAAACATTTTCTCTTTTTTAAGTTCTATGGCCACTTTACGCAAACTCTTAACTTCAACAATCATTTTGTTAGCTTGATCTAATAATTCTTGAGAGTACTTTTTCCTTGTACCTTTAGTTTTGTAATGTCGCACCATTTTTAAAGTTTTTAGTTTTTTCACAAAGCTAACAATAATTAAAAGTCTTTAACACAACACAACCTTTATAGACACTGACACACAAGAATTAATTTAAGGTTAGTGCTCATTTCTTTGTTTATCAGATGGTAACAAAACCTGCAACAAAACAAAATAAAAACAGTGTTGCCATTTCTTTTTTTATCAGATAATCACAAAACCTGCAACAAAAAAAAAAAAAAAAAATAAAAACAGTGTTGTCATAATACTACAGTGGTATTTAAACTTTCTTTTAGTATTCTGTTTCTATTTTCTTCTGTATCACAATAGCCCCACATGCTGTATCACAATAGCCCCTTCGACTGTATCATAATAGCCCCACCACTTTGAAGGTTAATAACTTCAATTAGAATTGACATATTTTAAGTTTGAAAACAGAAAAATTTACCTTTAATCTTCCTCTTATACAATGCTGTTCTTGGAGCACACTAAAATCAAATCGTTAATGCAAGGTGATAAAAGTTTCAACTTGCCGCAGAAAAGTTTTTGCGCCAAAAAAAAGGTAACTTTACATTTGAATTTTTTTTATCAAGTTAATATTTTATTTGAACCTTCTTTGTTTTGTCAATACTAATATATAGTATATGCTAACAGAAAAATTTTTTTAAAATAATATTTACATTAATTTGATTACTTTTTTTACATGTATCAAAATAGCCCCGAGTTTTTGGGTGTATCATAATAGCCCCGTTGACCCTACTTCTAATACTATAGACTTTTGTATCTCCGTAAAGAAAAAACTTTGTTGGCAAGAAATATTAAAATCTTAATAAAGAATCCTTTCAGAATTTAACGATATCTTCTCATTTATATAATATTTAGTGTAGTGTGAACAAGGTATAATATAAGTAGAGAGTGTAACTTAGGAATTATTGTACGCGGGTAACTAACCTACAATTTTTCAGCTGTCTGGAAACCACAGCGCTAGTCGCGGACTGCTTTTGTATTAAAGAGAATGAGAAACCAATAAAAATTCCTTCTCTTCTCTTCAAACACGGGCTAGGCTTGAACGAAGAAATTAGAATTACACACTCAATACATAAATTTAACCACAACAACACAAATATATTAAATAGGGAGGAACTGGGGTATATTTAAACATTATTATACCTTCCCATATTGAGATAAGATATAATATAAATTGGCACTCACAACAGTGGGGTCTAGAAAAGATTGATACGGGTAAACCGTTAAGTTATAAATTGACGCTTCCATCATGAGGCGAATTAAATAGAGACGAAAGGGTTAAGTTATAATATATATATCTATATATATAAAAGCCAAATACCACTGACTGACTCACTGATCACGATATCTCTGAAACCACTGAATGGATTACAATGAAACTTTGAACATAGCTTCAAAAGAATTACTTTAGTTTATATATTATTTTAGTCTTAGGTGCTCACTAAGAAACGGTTTTAAAAACTTTCACTCCTAAGGGGCAAAAAACCCCCCGGTACTAGGTATGTATATATCTATGTATGTATGTTCCACATCTCCTCCTAAACCACTGGACCGATTTCAACCAAACTTTGCACAAATATTTTACGCAACGGGAGAACCAACATAGGATAGGTGTTTTTTTCGATGGGGTTTTGGGGGGGGGTTCTTTGGGGTCTTCCACATCTCCTCCTAAACCACTGGACCGATTTCAACCAAACTTGGCACAAATATTTTACGCAACGGGAGAACCAACATAGCATAGGTGTTTTTTCGATTGGGTCCTTTGGGGGTTCTTTGGAGTCTTCCACATCTCCTCCTAAACCACTGGACCAATTTCAACCAAACATGGCACAAATATTTTACGCAACAGGAGAACCAACATAGGATATGTGTTTTTTTTTATACGATCCTTTGGGGGTCCTTTGGGGTCTTCCACATCTCCTCCTAAACCACTGGACCGATTTCAACTAAACTTGGCACAAATATTTTACGCAACGGGAGAACCAACATAGGACAGGTGTTTTTTTCGATATGATCCTCTGGGGAGTCCTTTGGGTCTTAAAAAACTATTAGATCTGGTTACTATGGCAACCCAATAGAATAGATTCTGGTTACCATAGCATCGGTCGAAGTCTCCCGCGTAGGAAATAGCGCGGGAGTCGTCCGACGGGCCTTCCCCCGGAGTCCATCCACGGAACCCGGGGAGTCTTAGGTCGGATCCCACAAAAGACGTCGGGGCCACAGTCCACGGTTCTTATAAATAATGATATAGGTTATGATATCAAAAGTGGTGTATGCAAAGCGGTGAGAAAATACAATGAAAAGTGGTCACTTATTCCCTGGAAGATAAAATCTTTGTCGGGCTTTAAATATGACTGTAATACTGACTACAACAATGACAAGATTTTATCTATTGGTGATTTTATACAGTGTAAATGGTGTAATGCTAAAAAGTGGAAAGAGGAAAGTCCTGCGTTATGTTGTAGCAACGGAAAAGTCCACCTTCCTCTCATTAAAGAACTACCAGAACCTCTCCACAGCCTTCTCACAAGTGAACATCCAGAGTCTGAACACTTTTTGGTAAACATAAGAAAATATAATGGTTGTTTCCAAATGACATCTTTCGGAGCCAAAGAAATAAAAGAAGGGAAATTCACGCCAACTTTTAAAGTACAAGGTCAAGTCTACCACAGGATAGGGAGTTTGTTTTTACAAATATATTTCCTTGGAGACGACGAAAAGGAGATAAACACTAGATGTAACAATTTTCCAAACGTAAAGCCTTGGTTAGTTGCCAGACTTCAAAAAGTGCTTCACAATCACAATTCTTACATAAACGATTTCAAAACAGCATTGGAAAGTGTTCCTGAAGGGCAGGAGTTCAAAGTAGTAATCCATGCAGACAGAAAGCCCGTAGATGGACATAGGGGTCAGTTCAATGCACCCACAACAAGCGAGGTGGCTTTAGTGATTGTAGGCCAGGAGTTTGCAAAGAGGGACATCATTCTCCACAGCAGAGACCCTAAGTTACAGCGCATAAGTGAAACTCATCGATCTTATGACGCTTTGCAGTATCCACTTATGTTCTGTTGTGGGGAAGATGGTTACTCCATTGCCATTCCACAGTGCGACCCAAACACTAAAGCCCCTCTAAAAAAAACTGTTTCAGCTTCAGAATTTTACTCATTCCGCATAATGGAGAGAGATGGCCAGCAAAATTATTTGTTACTTTATCGCAGTCTCCTGAATCAATTTTTGGTTGACATGCACGCCAAAATTGAGACAGAAAGACTCAACTTCGTAAGGAACAATCAGAGTAAGCTGCGGACCGAAAACTGTGTGCATCTGCGGGACTCCATGTGCAAAAATGATGGGAAAGCCAATAATATAGGCAAAATGGTTGTTTTACCTTCCAGCTTTACAGGTGGACCCCGTTAAATGCACGAGCGGACTCAGGACGCCATGACATATGTACGCAAGTACGGCCATCCTGATCTGTTCATCACATTTACATGTAACCCTAAATGGACTGGAATACAAGAAGCATTAAGTGCATGACAAAAGCCTCAAGACAGACACGACATTATTGCCAGAATATTTCACCTCAAAGTAAAGAAAATGATGCATGTCTTGACAAAAGGCAATGTTTTCGGTCCAACAAGGTGTTACATGTTAACTGTGGAATGGCAAAAAAGAGGTTTACCCCACGTGCACATACTGCTCTGGCTGCAGGATAGGATCATGCCCCATCAAATTGACAGTGTGATAAGTGCAGAGATCCCTGATTCTGAAGTCGATCCTGCCCTTCATGACATTGTTAAGTCCACAATGATTCATGGCCCTTGTGGAAATGTTAACAGAATCTCGCCCTGCATGGTAAACGGCCAATGCACCAAGCGATATCCGCGGCCTTTAGCAACACAAACTCAAACTGCGGATGACGGTTACCCCCAGTATCGCCGACGGTCTCCTGCCGATGGTGGTTTCTCGGTCAACATTAAAGGAGTTGATCTTGACAACCAATGGGTGGTACCGTACAATCCTGTTCTTTCCTGCTCTTTCTTAGCCCACATAAATGTTGAACTGTGCAACTCCGTCAAGTCGATAAAGTATATTTGTAAATATGTGAACAAAGGCAGTGATCAGGCAGCGTTTAGGTTGAAGAATGAGTGGGATGAAGTTTCTAAGTACGAATCAGGTCGCTACATCAGCACTTCCGAAGTGGCTTGGCGTATTTTCTGTTTTCCTATTCATGAAAGGTTCCCACCAGTAGTGCAGTTAGCAGTCCACCTTGAGAACGGCTGGAGGGTATTTTTCACTTCCGACAACCTTCTGGACAAAATCCAACATCCACCAAAAACCACATTAACAGCATTTTTCGAACTCTGCAAAACCATTTTATTTGCCAGAGGCCTTCTTTACTGTGAGGTCCCAACATACTACAGTATGTCTGGAAAAATAACCAGTTTTGCAGAAGAAAGCAAGGAAAAGGCGTTCCAGGACATCCAGGAGTAAAAAAAGATCATGTACTTGGGAGGGTATATACTGTACATCCTAACAATGTTGAGTGTTTCTATCTGTGTCTCCTGCTACACGAGATTCGAGGACCAACGTGTATCAATGATCTTAAAAAGGTATCAGGTATAGTTCATCCTACGTACCAGTCTGCCAGTAGAGCATTAGGGTTGTTGGAAGACGACATGCAATGGGACCTAACCCTGCAAGAAGCTTCCATTTCAGATTCGCCTCACAAGATCCGAGAGCTGTTTGCTGTAATATTGGTGTTTTGCCAAGTTGCAGATCCCTTAGCACTTTGGGAAAAACACAAAGAAAGTCTAATAGAGGACATAAGAAGGCAGATTGAGATTGAAAGCCATGGTTTAGAGATTGAACTTTGCAAGGACACAGTTTATAATAAAGGCTTACTATGTCTTGAAAATATGATCTTTTCTATGTCAAACCAATCTCTCCAAGACTTCAGTTTACCTCCACCAACTCAAGACACAAACCTTATTACAGTCAATCGCGAGTACCTGAAAGAGCTCTCCTACAATACAGTTCAGCTTTCTGATATGGTTGCTGAGAACTTTCCTAAACTTAATGTGGATCAGAAGAACGCTTACAATGAGCTCATTGCCAACATTGATGATGGACTCGGTCAGCTGTTTTTTCTCGACGCACCTGGTGGCACTGGAAAAACGTTCCTACTAAACCTACTTCTTGCCAGCGTTAGGAAAGACAGAAAAATTGCCATCTCTGTGGCTTCTTCAGGTATATCAGCTAAATTGCTGGATGGAGGTAAAACAGCTCACTCTGCCTTCAAACTGCCTCTGAATTTAAACATCTCCCAGACTCCACTTTGCAACATTTCAAAACAAAGTGACACAGCCAAGGTCTTGAAAGAGTGCAAGTTGATAGTTTGGGATGAATGCACCATGGCTCACAAACGAGGAATAGAAGCCCTAGACAGAACTTTACAGGACATTCGTAGCAGTAAAAACCTGATGGGTGGAATAACAGTACTACTGGCCGGAGACTTTTGACAGACTTTACCTGTTGTGCCTTGGGGAACACGAGCAGATGAAGTTGAAGCCTGACTGAAGTCGTCTTACCTCTGGCCCAAAGTTCAAGTTCGTTCCTTAAGAGTAAACATGCGGGTACATCTTAAAGGTGATTTTAAAGCGGAAGAGTTTTCAAGCTTACTGTTACAGATTGGCGATGGAAAGTTAAAAGAGGAAGATGGAAAAGTTAACATTCCAAACAACCTATGTGATGTTGTAAAAGACCTTAAGACTTTGACAGATAAAATATACCCAGACTTAATGAATGTAAGTGACTCATCTTGGCTCAAAGAAAGAGCTATTCTAACTCCAAGAAATGAGACAGCAGCAATCATTAACAACTTATTGTTAGACAAACTTCCAGCTGATGTAAAATATCAGTAGGTAGATTCCGTAGTAGAGGTAGAAGACGCTGTGCATTATCCGGTAGAGTTCCTCCACATGCTCAACCCTCCAGGAATACCCCCACATAACCTTCACCTAAACGTTGGGGCTCCCATTATGCTGCTGCGGAACTTAATACCACCGAAACTTTGCAACGGTACCAGACTGCAGGTAAAATCTTTACATAAGAACGTTGTTGAGGCAACTATATTCACTGGCTGTGGTTCTGGAGAAACAGTTTTCATACCTCGCATTCCTTTGATCCCATCAGACTACCATTTTCAGTTTAAAAGACTACAATTCCCATCAAAATCTGTTTTGCAATGACAATCAACAAAGCTCAAGGACAGTCTTTGAAAAATGTTGTTTGAAGTATAACAAATTCATTTTGAGTTACTAGGATTAGGATTATGTTTTAACGATTTATTATTTTTGTAAACAAAACTATAAATCGGGAGGGGGTGTTAGTTATTGACATTGATATGGGTATCGATGTTTATGTAATGTATCGATACCGTACGTCGGAAGTTGTCTTGTTCCGTACCGTTGAATAGCATTGGTAATACATAATGTAATGTTATGTTTGTTTGTTCATTATTATATATATATTGTAACGTAACGAAAATATGGTCCCCTACGTTACATAAATCAATTTATAAGTTTTAAAATAAAATAAAAATAATAATTGTCCATACTCGTAAAAGGTCAGAAACCCAACCCATTATTGAATAAATGAATTATCCCCAATAAGAATACAAGGTAGAAAGAAAAAAAATTAATAATGTTAATAAATACAAACTTCAAAGTTCAGTGAAAGGTGTAAACAATAGACATTAACAAATGATGTAAAAAACTAACTTAGACTGTTTTATAATAATTGATGTTTTAAATGAGAGGAGAATGAGTAATTCTTACATGACTTATTTCATAAAAATGTACCTGTTATTACGTTGTATCATGTTGTATTATTATCATGATAGTTATGTTATTTTTTGTGTGTAGCCAAGTGGAGTAATTCTTTTAATAGAATACCAATTAACTAATTATTATATGTTGTCAATATATCATTATAGAACTGTTGTTAAACTCATTAATTAATTACCAATTAATTTCATTTTTAGGTGTTATAAATATATCATTATAGAGCTGTTGTTAGACTTTATATAGTTAAATGTTTGTATACATGTAATTAGATAGTAGGCTGATTATAATTGTAAACAGGGCAGAAAGGCTATAATTGTTAACGAGATACAAAAGGGTTTAGTATAATCATATCATAAACAAATGAAGGATTCTATAATAATGCAGGTAGTAACAAATTAAAATCAGAAGTAGATAAAAGTGTAATGATAGGCCTAAAAACCAGTAACATTGTATAGTAAGTCAGGTCAGAAAGGCTAGGTAAAGAAATTTGTAAAAAATACTAAATAGAATCTAATGAGTTAGGAGAAGTTAATAATAATTGCTAATAACAGGTAAATAAATTAAATTTAAATAAAATCTGAAAATGCAATAGTGCAATGATACTGATAGGTAATGTTTTGTAACCGAAAAATAATACTTGTTAGAGTAAGTAGAGTAAGAGGAAACGATAGCAAAATATATAAAATTTAGTAACAAACAATATGTAAAATTATAATAGGATATAATGGAAATTTAGTAAAGGATTATTTTGATGAGTGTAAGAACATTGTATGATAATGGTTATAGTATAATATAATATCCAATAAGAGTAGACAGGATGGTTGTCAAGGACGACGAGAGATAAAATTTGTTGATTCGATTATTGAATAAAGATACATGAACGAAGACGGTTTAGTTTGGATGCACTCAGAAAAGAATTGATAAAATTGAATTAAAACAATACAATTGGGAAACAAATTAAGTAATAAATCACCATAGTATGGTTCACTGACGTTCAACCGTCTTTTATAACCGAACAATCATAAACCTGTATATGAAAATTGACAGAAAATCTAAGTGAAGAACTCTAATAGTAAAACTCGATATAATGAGCAAATATTAACTTAATTAATCAACCAAAGCAGAGAAATAACTACCTGAATAGAGTTATATAATCCAGTAACATAAAGAACGAAAATAAAACACAAAATTATCCTTGAACATCAGTTTCCACAATTCAATAGAAAAAGCGTAGTTGGACACGAAATTTGTTGAATCACGTAACCACCAAAACTTGGACATTGGTGAACAAAAGGAGCGGCATTTCTGCATCATCCCAGGACCAAGAATTCAACTTTTATTTCAAACTTGGAGCGAAGACTGGCGAGGATTAATTCATCTGTATTTGTTATTGACCAAACACTATGACGAGGTTAGCTGTACACTGCCTTACCGAGTCACGATGCCCAGCGGACGGTAAACTACAATTATTTTAAATAATATTTAATAAGAACTTAATACTATATTGTAATACCTTGTAATCCTATTTATGCATTTTCTGACCTTACTAACAGTTGAAAGAACCTTCATTCCCTGTGTTTAAAGAAATATAAAATCATAACTAAAATAATATATAACCCTGAATCCGATCGATAATCGATTAGGGTCAACCAGGGCTATTATGATACAAAAAACTAAACTTTTGACTTTAACTCTAAAACTAACCATAATTGAGCCACACAAAAAGTACCTAAATATGAAGTTTAAGGCCCCTTATCCATTTATGGATGGAAAATAAGTGTACCGTGCAGTAGAAAATAAGAAAAAAAAAACAGTGTATCACATTAGCCCCGCCCAATGGGACACGTGCATGGGGCTAAACTGATACACTGTTATATCTCAGTACTATTTACAATGAAAAGTTGAGGGGGCTATTATGATACTCCCTAGGTCTAGTGTATCACCAGTTTTTTTTAAAATTTTTTTCAACTAACCGTTTAGGAGTTATAGGAGTTTGTTTACTGACGCGTACTGGACGCCAACAAATTCACGAAAAATACCAAGGTGTTCAATTAGTTTACAATGCATGAAAAATCTTAAAAATGGATATAAATTTACTTTATATATATCAGGATGAAAAAAATTGTCCTGCTTGATGATGGCTATTAAACTTTATTTGCAATTAGCTGTTATCTTGAGAACAGGTTTTTATCGACTAATTCCAATACAATAGGTAGCTGTTAATTAAACAAAACTTTTACTCAATATTAACACAATAGTCAATCAAATGATGAAACAATAAAAAACTTGAGTTTTAGGTTAGGCTATGTACACTATTTAGGTACAATCTTCTTTTTCTTCTTATTTCATGTTGAAACGATTGAACGTTAAAGGGTAAATGAGTTCCCCTCTTCGTCCAGGCAGAGGTTCCGGTAACTTTTCTACTATGTCAGTTGCATCTACTACTGAAATGTCCTCTGGGTCTTTCCAATGGAAAGAGGTGTTAGATTTGTTCCTTTTGCCAATTCTTGTGAATTTTACTGGGGATCACTATCGATAACATCGGTAATTTGTCCCACAAAGTGAATCACTGACTTCTTTAATGAAAACTGGACTATCACCCAATCATTCACTTTAGGCTTGTACAATTCAGGACTGTTTTTTGGGCTGCTGATCAATGCTTCAAATTCAAGATCTTCTTTCTCTTCAAGTTCAGCCTCTCTCCGTAGTTCTTCTTGATCACAGTTACTTTCATCTTGGCAGAGGAGATCATCGTCTATAGGCCTATCTGATTCACTGTCTGACGAAGAATTTTTCTTATTTATGGGTTTCTTTCGCTTAGGCACAGGGCATTTACTTTCTTGTTTTCTTTTATTATTTTCAATCGAGGAATCAAAACTAGTTTTGGTCTTCAACTTAGGCTTATTTGCTTTGTTTTTCAGTTTTTTTTCTCGCCTTGGCTTCTTTTTGTTTCTCTTCTTGATCTCGTCTTTGTTTCTCCGCTTCTAACCATTCATCACTAGTAAGCACTGCTGCTTTAGTATCTAAACGCTTCCTGACTTGTTTTGGACGTGTTGTTTTGTTTATTCTCTGCAAAAGCAGTGACTCAAAGGATAAAGCAGGGGAAACGCAACAGCAGGGGGCTGCTGAAGTGGAGGGTATGCTTACATTTAAACCCACCTGCAATTGTAAGGATGAGTCAACATTTTCTTGTGTTATTTTTTTTTCACCAGAAGTGCCAGACTTAGAATCATGTAAAGAATCTAATGCTAGTTCTTGAGAACCTGTTGTGAGAAGGGTGTTGTTGAACTCATCTTGTTGCTTTTGTTGTTCAGCTTTGTATCTAGTCAATTTTTCAGGGTCGAAGCGACTTACTGGATACTTATTACGATCATATGGATACAAACCCACAGATTCAAAACCAGCTTTGATGTTTTCAGATGGCATATTTTCATACCATGTAGCGCAAAGCTTATCCACAAACTCATCTTTACCCATCTTTCTTTGATTTTGCCGATACCATTTGAGAATTGACACATCCCAGTTGTACTTTAATGTCTTGAAACAGGATTTGTCAAGAGGTTGCAGGATGTCTGTTGTATGTGCAGGAAGCTTGATAATGTCAACTTGGTTTTGCCGGGCAAAATTTGTAAGATGACCATCAAAAAGCAAGAGAAGTGGTCGCTCCTTTACTTCTCGGCAGAACTTAATGAAATAGTCGTTAAAAATGGATGTCGTCATCCATCCCTTTTCACTGCAGGCGTAAAAAGTGCCCGGTAAATCATGTGTTCCTTTCCAATTAGACCACAAATTACTGCCTTGAAATACTATTAATGGAGGAAGAACTTTTCCTGCTGCATTACAACAACCCAATATGGTTGTATTCTCTCGTCCGCTACCCTCTTGAATTCTGTGGGCTTTTTGCCCAACTCCAGAAACTAACTTTACTCGGGAAGGGTCAGAACAAAGAGAAGTTTCATCAAGGTTCCAAATGTGAGTAGGTTTATCTTCAATTTTAAGTTCCTTGATTTTCTTTTCATACAGGTCATAAAACTCATGTATAATAAACGGGTCACTGGTGTTTAACTTCCTACATTTTTCTAAAGCCTCCATTTTTTTTAAACTCAACCTGTGCCTTGTACAGAAACCTTTGTACCAATCATGACCAGGACGGTTATGTTTGAAAGGCACTTTTAATGAATTTTGTTCGACATATTCTTTCACAACATCCAGCACTTCTTCTTTGCTTAAAGCAAATCCGTTTTTAGCCATACATCTAAGATGTTCAGCTAATGTAGCCTCTGCTTCCTCAGATAAAGCAGGCTTATGTCCAGCTTTTGGTTTTTTTATAGAAGCATCATCAGGGCTATGTTGTTTGCTCATATAACGAGACAAAAACATTTTCTCTTTTTTAAGTTCTATGGCCACTTTACGCAAACTCTTACCTTCAACAATCATTTTGTTAGCTTGATCTAATAATTCTTGAGAGTACTTTTTCCTTGTACCTTTAGTTTTGTAATGTCGCACCATTTTTAAAGTTTTTAGTTTTTTCACAAAGCTAACAATAATTAAAAGTCTTTAACACAACACAACCTTTATAGACACTGACACACAAGAATTAATTTAAGGTTAGTGCTCATTTCTTTGTTTATCAGATGGTAACAAAACCTGCAACAAAACAAAATAAAAACAGTGTTGCCATTTCTTTTTTTATCAGATAATCACAAAACCTGCAACAAACAAACAAAAAAATAAATAAAAACAGTGTTGTCATAATACTACAGTGGTATTTAAACTTTCTTTTAGTATTCTGTTTCTATTTTCTTCTGTATCACAATAGCCCCACATGCTGTATCACAATAGCCCCTTCGACTGTATCATAATAGCCCCACCACTTTGAAGGTTAATAACTTCAATTAGAATTGACATATTTTAAGTTTGAAAACAGAAAAATTTACCTTTAATCTTCCTCTTATACAATGCTGTTCTTGGAGCACACTAAAATCAAATCGTTAATGCAAGGTGATAAAAGTTTCAACTTGCCGCAGAAAAGTTTTTGCGCCAAAAAAAAGGTAACTTTACATTTGAATTTTTTTTATCAAGTTAATATTTTATTTGAACCTTCTTTGTTTTGTCAATACTAATATATAGTATATGCTAACAGAAAAATTTTTTTAAAATAATATTTACATTAATTTGATTACTTTTTTTACATGTATCAAAATAGCCCCGAGTTTTTGGGTGTATCATAATAGCCCCGTTGACCCTACTTCTAATACTATAGACTTTTGTATCTCCGTAAAGAAAAAACTTTGTTGGCAAGAAATATTAAAATCTTAATAAAGAATCCTTTCAGAATTTAACGATATCTTCTCATTTATATAATATTTAGTGTAGTGTGAACAAGGTATAATATAAGTAGAGAGTGTAACTTAGGAATTATTGTACGCGGGTAACTAACCTACAATTTTTCAGCTGTCTGGAAACCACAGCGCTAGTCGCGGACTGCTTTTGTATTAAAGAGAATGAGAAAACAATAAAAATTCCTTCTCTTCTCTTCAAACACGGGCTAGGCTTGAACGAAGAAATTAGAATTACACACTCAATACATAAATTTAACCACAACAACACAAATATATTAAATAGGGAGGAACTGGGGTATATTTAAACATTATTATACCTTCCCATATTGAGATAAGATATAATATAAATTGGCACTCACAACAGTGGGGTCTAGAAAAGATTGATACGGGTAAACCGTTAACTTATAAATTGACGCTTCCATCGTGAGGCGAATTAAATAGAGACGAAAGGGTTAAGTTATAATATATATATCTATATATTGTAGCGTGACAGATGTATGCATAATATTGAATGGCAATTGATCATTAGAATAATGAAGTTATAATATTTAAAGTTGGAAGAAAGCATTAAGTTTAATATAAATAGATTAATTCATAGCAACTGTGGAAAGAAAGCATTATTATAAAGAAAATACAAGTTAAAATAAAAGGAGTTACTAGTGATGAGTCATCCAAGACCAGTCTCATAACCAAAGGTTTTCAAGGTATAACCCAGGAAGGTAAAATAGTAAATAACAAAGCAGTACACAATATGACCAAACCCACAACGAGGGAGAATAAATAGAATAGAAACCCTAAAATAAGCCAAGATCAACCAATACAGGTTGTGTATTTCTGAATTAAAGAAGAAGATGGAGAAGATCCCAAGAAACCTGATGGCATCAAGAAGAAGATAGAGAAGATACCAGTCCCACAAGGCAGGAGAAAAGAAGACTGAAGAAAGAAGAAGAGGGCAGCATCCTGAAGAAGATGTCATGCTCTTATAAAAGACACCCAAATCCCTATATCCCCAAAATAAATATCTAAAAATAAAAGTATAACGAAATAAAAACCACATGTATATAAATTTAAGAGAGAGGAGTGTATAAAGTAAAAGTTTCCTGTGAACTAAGATGAAACAATAATATAGCACCCATGGAACAAATCTCCATTGAAAAACGCTAACCAATTTATTATGTTAATAAGACTATACGACCATTTAGCATTAACATAATTATATAAGTGCAAAGTGAACCAGTGATAGTTTTGGGTATTATAAAAAATGAACCTTGTGTTTCATTCTTGGCAATCACAAACATTGGATGCAATGAAATATGCATTTTTCAATGACTTAAAATATGTACTGTGACAATATGTTGTTCATAAGACATGAATCTGTTTAAAATAACATTTTGTTTTACATGAAAAAAGAAAAACAGATTTCCTAGTGCTTTGTGAACGGTTCATACTATTTATTTGTTAATGACAGGGTACAATTCCCCAAAGACAAGGTATAAAAGACTGTATAAAAACTGTAGAATCCTACTTATAATAATAGTTAGAAATAAGAATATAAATATAAGGTTTTAATGTATATAGTACAAGAATGTTTAAAAATGTTTTAGATATAAGGCCATTTGTTTGGGTCTGAAACAACTAACATCAGAACTATAAAAATAATTACCACTTGTAAATAGTAGAGAGTAATTAAGATGTTAGTTAGTACAAAACCTTTTTTATAAACCATGTTTACATGTTGGAAATGGGAATTTTGTTGCAAAATGTCTGATTTGAAGACAACCATTTATTTAAAAAAAATGTTCTTTATTTGTTTAACTATTATTTGTATTGTAACCAATACTAATTGTTTTTGTGTAATTTGAAAACATGTTTAATTTATAATACTATTTGTAAAAAGTCAGAGAGGGTATCACACATCATATATTGTTTGTAAATTATTTTGTAAGAAAAATTGTTAAAAAATCATAGGCCAAAAGAATGGAAACCAAACTTCATCAAAACAGAGAAATTGCTCAATTAAATGCAAATAAACAAAAGGGGTTTAGACAAAATAAACTTGAGATCATGCCATATAATTGCACATACCATTTAGAGAGATTTTAATAAATTATATTCAGAATTATAAATAAAAATAAAATGACTAAACTCAGAAATTTAGACATGGGAGTCATATATTTCAGAATACAACTAATTCAATTAATTACCAGAAAATAAGGGAATAGGAACCTTTTAATACAATATAGAATTATTAATATTAAATATAACTGATAAAATGGCTGAATTTATATAATGACAGGAAGTAAATTTTGATGTTTTGGACTCTTCAGAGTATACCCAAACTGAAAGTGAAATTACTATTTTTTGGACAGAAAACACTATAAAATGGCATTATTTAATCTGAAAATAACCAGAATGAACTGAAAGATTAATTTAAATCAAGTCTAGTGAATAAAATTGACAAATAACCAAAGTTTAGGCATTCATATAGTGAAATAGTAAAATGTACACAGGATGTGAAAATATTTTTGAACAATGTTAAGGATAATATTATATGGGCTAAGAGTTTAATTGAAACTGAAGGAAACAGTTAGTTAATTATTGGTAGTTGAACGGTTAACATGACATACCTTTGATAACGTGAATAACCTAACCTATAATCGTCATACAAAGCGAGTGTATAGTGAGTTATTGTGAAATCGCGAGTGACTTGTAAAATACTTCTGAAACTATCATATTATAACAGAAACGATCAAGTAACACTCCATAACACAGAACAATATAAATCTACTCCGAAAAACACCATAAAACACTAGAAAACTGTATAATACATTAAACCAAATTAGTGACGGAATCGGAGAAAGTGTTTGAACTAATAATTATACAGATACACTAAATACAACCCAGAATCACTACACCAGTCACTACACAACATATAACAAGAGATTTGCGGACACGAGAACAGAAATATTGCGTCAAAATACATTATTTGGAACGCAGCAGGGACGAGTCACATTTTGATCAACTTGACGGCGGCCATTTGCTTTGACAAACCCAGTGCCTCTTCTTGGTTCATCACAGCTGTTTGGTGAAAACAATTATTATATTTACAATTTATTATTCAATGTCTGTGTTTATTAATAACTATTAATTTGATTGTAACGTTATACTTTTTAAATATAAGCCCGATTTCTCTGACTTTGGTAATAACTGGCTGTTTAAAGAACCCTATATAATTTTTATAACATATACTTGTAACTTTTTTCGATATCCTGAGAATCGATACTAATCGATAAGAGTCAATATTGCTGTTACTTAATAAAACATTAATACTTTTCAATACTTAATAGTTCTTTATTTCTTCAATAATACTAATTACCAATAATATAATTCTAATTGATAATCTACAAGGACTTTACCACCCGTAAGTGAAGATAACCTAAAAAAATAGAAAGGTAAACAAATATCGATTGGTTTACAGACAGTCTTATGAGTGGTGATAGATTATTTAAATTATACTAAAACTTTAATAAAAATTTTCAGAAGAGCATTACACTGTTTAAAACTTCACAGCCCTATATTAATTAATTGATCCTAATTAATTAATTAATAAAATTAAAAATTTTTTTTTTATTATTTTTTTTTTATAAACATAATTTTTTTTTTAATTTTCTTCAAAACAATAATTTTTGTTTTGAAACTTTCGGTGAAGCTGAGCATATCTATTTCTTCATCAACTTTACGCTACTCGACCGGTCTTGCTACCATTGGGACTCGACCAGCTGGGAAACTTAAGGAAGTGTTTCAGGCCAGTAAGACGTCGAGAGCCACACCAAATAAACACATTACAATACAACATATTACATTGGACTTGATTACATCGGAGTCACATACTCCACAATAGCTTATCATCAACACACACTCATTTATTTATTTTATTACAAATTGGCGCACAACTTTAGGGGCTTTAATTAGCGATTGGAAGGCCAGTACATTCTGCCCAATCACTAGTTGGAGCTAGGCAACAGCTACAAAGCCAGAGAATTTCAAGGGAAAATGCAACGACGTGCAACATCTAAGAAACGGGCGGCGGAGGCCGAAAAAGAATTAGAAGTTGAAATGGACAATAAAGAGGCGACGCCAGTGGAGGTGGAAGGGTCATTACCCCCGGTGTTGTCCAAACAAACGGAACAACCGGAGATATCCTCACAGACAGGGGAAGTTAATCTCCAGGAGAAGCAGGTGGAGAAATCCAAGACAATGGAGGATAATCAAATGGGCAGGTACATGGAAGTGTTCTTGCAAAGGATGGAAGAGAAAATAAACCAAAATAGTAAGGAATTGAAGGAAGATTTGAGTAAGGAAAGGAAAGAAGATAACCAGTCCTTGAAAGAAGATTTAGGAAATAAAATCGAAACAACAAACAAGAAGATGGAAGAAAACAGCAAGAAGATGGAAGAAAACAGCAAGAAGATGGAAGAGAAGATGGAAGAAAACAGCAAGAAGATGGAAGAGAAGATGGAAGAAAACAGCAAGAAGATGGAAGGAAAGTTAGAAGAATTGAAGAAGGATAATCAATCCACAAAAGAAGAGTTGACTGGGATGAACAAGAACATAGAAAATTTGAAGGAAGATAACAAGAAGATGGAAGAAGAGATGGGGAAGAAGTTAGAAGAATTGAAGGAAGACAACCAATCGTTCAAGGAAGAATTCAAGTCAACTAAAGAAGAATTGATTAATAAAATTGAGAACACCAATCAGAAAATCGATGAAACCAGGAAGAAGATAGAGAAGAACAACCGACAGTTGAAGGAAGAATTGAAGGAAGACAACAGGAAGTTGGAAGAGAAGATGGGGGAGAAATTGGAAGAATTGAGAGAGGACAATCAAATTCTAAGAGAAGAGTTAAGGGAGGTAAATCAGGAGAATTTGGACAAACTGGACGAAAGGATGGAATTGTTGCGAGAAGAACTGAATAAAGAAATCACTGTTAACAAAAAAGCGATGAATAAGAAGATGGAAGAAGAAAATATAATGGTCAATCGACAGATTCGGGAGATTGATGGAAAGTGCAACCAGACCGAAAAGGAGGTGAATGAGTTTAAAGAAGTGGTGAACATCAAGTTCACAAATATCGAAGAACATAGTTGTAGGAAGGTAGAAGAACAGAGGAAGGAGAATCAAGAAGAATTCGGAAAAGTACGCAACCAGGTCACAGAACGATGTAATGATATACAAGAGACCATGGCCAATATCACCGGTCAGGTGCGACAAAGCCGAGAGGAGATGGAAGCGATTAGAAACAGACCGACTCATTTCACCGGATTGCCCGTCAACGAAAGCCGAGAGTGGCTCAACTTCCGGCAGTACAAACGCAAGCCGATGGAGTTCCTGGCAAGGGTAGAAGAATATTTGACCAAGCATAAAATTACCCAATGGAGCCATAGCAGGGAGATATTCGACGAGTCCTTCCGAGACATTACAGATAATTGGTGGATGGCCAACCGGAGTGAAATTTCCGACTACCAACAGTTCCGGAAAATGTTTAAGACAAAATACTGGTCTGAGACCACCCAGAACTTGATCCGTGACAATATTTGTAATGGAAGATACAGGTCACAGTTAGGTAGCAGTATGACGGCATATTTCTTGGGGAAGGTGTGTATGGCAAAGCACCTTGAGCCAGCAATCCCAGAAGAATGTTTAGTGAATAAGATATCTTATCACTATGATGAGGACATTATCAGGGCCCGGAGAGGTAGTCAGATCAAGACGATCCAGGGAATGACTGAGTTATTGGAGGGATACGAGAATGAAGAGTATTATCGGCAGAGCAGGAAGAGAAATGAGAGACCAGAAGCAAGGCCGACTACTTACCCCAATAACGGCAATAACCATACAAATAACCGGAACCAGCCCAGTAATTACGACGGCCCTAACAACCAGCCGCGTAATAACCAGTTTAACGGAAATTTTAACGGCGTTAGGAATAACAACCCCTACCCAAACAATAGAAACAATTTTTACCAACATAATAATGTCCCATACAGTCAGAGAAATCCATATCCCAACAATAATGGTAACAGGCCTTACCCACCTAACCGAAATTACTATAATGATAATATTAATAATAATAATAATAGCAATAGTAATAACCGAGTGTCGCGCCCTAGGGTAAATTTTATAAGAGCAGAAGATCGCGGACCCAGGAGATATTATCAACCGAGGAGGAGCAGCTTCCACGGCGCCGACCGAAGATGGAGGAGTGCGGAACGAGACGGCCCAAGATACGAACAGGAAAGACGAAGTACCAGCCTGGAAGATCTTGGCAGACAACCGAACAGGGCGTTAAACGTCAACCAGGGTACAGAACGTCAGGAAACAAACCAGAGTTTCCCGAACGATGCCTCGGTCAACAGTAACTTAAACAATGACCAAAATGCTTTAAACGAGAGGAGGCAGTAATCAACAACGATGACCCGTTACTGCTTATAATTCCTGGGTTAGAAAAGGATGATTTGCAACAAGCAAACAATGATAAAAACATCACTATTATCAGTAACCATTATTTGAAAGACATACGAACTGAACTTTTGGAAGAGAACGAGAAGAGTCTCAGCAACAGTAATAATGAGATAATTTATATAACAGCGGAGGTGGAAGGAGTTCCCGCTAAAATAATGATAGACACAGGAGCTAATATTTCAATAATAAACTCCAATGAGTTGGAGAGAATACAATGTACATGTGGAAAAAATTTGCCAATGTTACCAGTCAACAACATTGTGTTGGTAGGTGCAACTGGCTGCCAGAATAAAACCATTAGGAAGCAAGTTTCCTTAAGTGTCGTTAGCCGTGATATAGCTTTGGACATGGAATTTTTAATCGCCACCGGATTACCATTTGACATCTTAGTCGGTTGCGATATTCTTCGTAGATATTCGGCAGTAATCGATCTTAATTTAAATAAAGTATCACTTTTCCCAGACGGAGTAACATGGACCGCAGATCTGGTAGGAAGCACAACTATACTTCCCAGCCCTATACATCAACAACTTCGTAAAATAAATGTTATTAGAAACAGCCCTCTTTCTAAACCCATAATATACAATCATGGAGGAGAGGATTTATGGTCAGTTAAGATCCAAGAAATACGGAATTTCCAGTGCGGAAACGATAACGAGAAAATACCAACACATCTGGCTGATCGTCTAATCGCTATATATGAGAAATACAAGGCGGTGTTTTCTGATGAACCAGGGAAGGTAAAAAACTACCAGTGCCAACTTCGTTTTAAAGAAAACGTAGAGTTTAACCGGAGGTCATATCCAATAGCGCAATCGCTCAAAGAAGCCGTGAGAACAGAGATAAACAAGATGATAGAAAACGACATAATTGAGATCAGTCAATCACCTTACACTAGTCCAATTATTGCTGTTCCGAAGAAAGACGGACAAGTCCGGCTCTGTTTAGATGCACGTGAGTTGAATAAGACAATTGTGAATGACAGAACTTCTCCCGGTGAAATAGAAGAAATCTTAAAGCGTTTTCATGGTACTAACTTTATTAGCACCTGGGATACGGTCTGTGGTTATTGGCAGGTAGAGCTGCATCCACAAAGCCGCCAGTATGTAGCGTTCATTTTCGAAGGGCGCAATTACCAGTTCAAGAGACTGCCCTTCGGACTTGTCAATTCTGTCGCCATATTTGTGGCATGCATGGACCAGATTTTGGGACCAGAAGCGCTCCAATTTACCACCGTCTATGTTGACGATTTACTAATTACATCCGGAACCTGGGAAGAGCACTGTTACAGAGTGGAATTTGTACTAAACAAACTAGCGCAGAACAACATAACACTGAAGTTGGAGAAATCCAAGTTCATAGCGCGCGAGGTACAATTCTTAGGCTTCAACCTAGACGACAGAGGTATTACCCCATCAGCAGAAAAAGTGGAGGCAATTCAGAGGTTCCCGCAACCAAGAAACAGGAAACAATTGCAATCTTTCCTCGGACTCTGTAACTATTACAGGAAGTTTCAGAGCCGATATTCCGAGTTGACCGCCAAGTTTCAACCACAGTTATCTGCCAAAAACAAATGGACTTGGGGTGAAGGTCAAGATATTACTTTCCGATTAATAAAAGAGAAGTTTCTGGAGAGTGTGATACTTCGTCACCCAGATTTTAAGAAACCGTTCTTTCTAAACTGTGACGCTAGCGATCTAAGCTTAGGAACGACATTATACCAGGAAGATGAGGAGGGACAACATCTGGTAATAAGCTTCGCTAGTCGCACATTGAACCAGTGCGAAAAGAACTACAGTGTGACAGAAAAGGAATTGTTGAGCGTGGTGTTCGCGTGCAGCAAGTTCCGGACGTACATTCTCGGATATCAAGTCACGGTACGAACTGATCATAAATCCATCTCGTTCCTTCGTAGGTGCAAATTGAGTCACGGCCGATTGGCTAGGTGGGTACTCGCCCTACAAGAATATGACCTGAAATGGGAATACATTCCAGGAAAGAAGAACGTGGTAGCGGATGTGTTGTCACGTATAAATCTGGAAGATCAGACTTTCGAGGGAGAGAAGGAGAGCTTAGTAAAAATTTATAACATATTCACGACCAGAGCCGATTTACAAGCTTTGTTAATAAATATCCGAATCCATCAGCAGTCTGATCCTAAGCTGAAAAACATTGTGAGTCGTTTAGAAGCCAATGATGAAACCATTTCTAAATATTACCACCTTAACAAGGGAATTTTATTCATAAAAACCGCATTGGACGATGAGACATGGAAGGTGATAATCCCGCACCAAATAGAAAAGGAGGTCATCATCGATTACCATGTCAGGTATGGTCACATGGGAGCGTTAAAAGTGATACAAGCTCTAGAGGAAAATTGTAAGATCAAGAATATCAACCGCAAGGTGAGAACATATATCAAGTCCTGTAAGATCTGCCAATGTGCAAAAGTAAACAATGAAAAGACAGAGGGTATCATGATACCGATAACTTCCAACGCAAAACTGGAAAAAGTGTTTTTGGATATATGCGGGCCATTTCCCCGTAGCGGTGGTCGACACAGATATAAATACTTGGTAATCATAATGGATCACTACACCAAGTATATAAAGCTATATCCGGTTAATCGGGCAACGACAGCAAAGGTTTTGGCGGTGATTATTGATTTGTATATCCCAGAGATCGGTAGACCATTTTCTATTATTACCGACCATGGTACACAGTTTAAGGGGAGGAGATGGCGAGACACTTTATTAGCACTTGGGGTCAAAACATATAAGACATCAGTCTACCACCCAAGTAGCAATCCGGCTGAGAGAGTACTAAGAGAAGTGGGTAGGATATTGCGCACGTACTGTCACAACCAACAGAAAAAGTGGCAAGAGTACCTAGCAGCGACAGAAACATTCCTAAATTACGCCCACCATCCAGCTATAGGAATTCCACCGTACTCAGCCATGTATGAGAAGCCGACTCCCCGAGACATTGAACAAATCATTGAATTTCCAACGAACAACAATAGGAAATTCAACCAGTTGAAGTTTTACAATAAGGTAGCAGAAGATCAGGAAAAACGGCAAGCCAAATACCAGAAGGCAATAGGGCGAATTGTAACATATAAAGAGGGTGAAAAAGTCCTCCTAAAAAATAGAGAGCTGCCTAGCACCTTAGAAGGCATAACCAAAAAACTACTATTACTATATACTGGCCCATATGTTGTGGTAAATGATAAGCATAACAATACATATGAGTTGAGGGAAATCATTTCAGGAAAAATCAAAGGAGTGTACAATCAAGCTTCTATGAAGAAATATTATGAAGAATGAGTTGTGAGTTTTAGAATTTTAAAAATCCTAAAATAATGTAAGTACATCTTACAACCTAATATTTTGAGAAGAACATTCTGGAGAATTAAAAGAATTTTTTAATTAATTTTAAAAATCCGAAAATAATGTAAGTACATCTTACAACCTAATATTTTGAGAAGAACATTCTGGAGAATTAAAAGAATTTTTTAATTAATTTTAAAAAATTCGGAAATAATGTAAGTACATCTTACAACCTAATATTTTGAAAAGAACATTTTGGAGAATTATAAGAAGAAAGGAATTTTGAATTTATTTTTTAAAAATTCAAAAATAATGTAAGTACATCTTACAACCTAGTATTTTGAGAAGAACATTTTGGAGAATTATAAGAAGAAGGAATTTAGAATTTTTATTTTAAAAATTTAAAAATAATGTAAGTACATCTTACAACCTAATATTTTGAAAAGAACATTCTGGAGAATTATAAGAAAAAGGAATTTAGAATTTTTATTGAAAAAATTCTAAAATATGTAAGTACATCTTACTACAACCTAATAATTTTGGAACAAACTTTATGGAAGAAAGGAAAAGAAAGACTTTTGAATTGAAATATAATTATAAAAATTTAAAATTGAGTAAGTACTTCTTACTACAACCTGATAATTTAGAACAAAACTTTATGGAAGAAAGAGAAAGAGAGAGAATTTTGAACTTAATTTAAAAAATTTAAAATTAAGCAAGCACAGCTTACTACCACTGAATTATGAGAAAAACATTTTGGAAGAATTAAGAAGAAAGGAATTTTGAAGTTAATATACAAAAAATTTAAGAATAAAGTAAGACTAACTTACTATAACTAAGTTTATGAGAAAACTTTATGGTAAATAATTAAGAAGAATTTGAATTTGGAGAAATACCAAAACATTCAGAAATAATAGTAAGATCACATTACTATAAACAATTCTGAATGAAACAATTCTGGGAATAAATGAATTAAACAGAATTTGAATGTTGATAGAACGTCAGAACTTTGAAACAAGATAAGATCAACATATTACAAGGATTTATGAGAAATATTTTTCAATTAAATAAAAAGAATAGTTTGAATTTTACATTAAAACTAACCAAGTTCCAAAAAATAATTATGTGTCAATTATGATTGAATTGAGAAGAAAATAAAGTGATTAATTCAGAAAAGAGAGTTAACGTTAATCCAGAATAAATGCTAGATATTCACAATAGCATTTGAAGGAGTAGAGAAGAATAACAAAAAAGAGTGTAATATGCCAGAGAAGGAAAAAATTTGGAAGTAAAGAGACTAATTACCTATGAAACGATAATGAAAACAGTTAATTAAGAGCGAAGAAGAACAACTCATACCAAACAGATGGAGAAGATGATTTTGAACAAATGATAATAATAAGACCTATATGAAATGCAAAGAGAAGAAATACCACATGAAATATGATATAAATGAATTAATGTTAATGAATGCGAAGGTGGATTAATAACTTTCTAAGAGAAAGGAAACAACCAAAATGTTTAAATAAAATGATCAATATAACAACCTGTATATCTAATGTAAAGATACAATGTTAAAAAATTAAATATAATATAATAAGACCATTCAAATAATGAATAAGAAAGACTATATATAGAGACCATGCTAATACTATGAATAACCAGAAGAAAGTATAAAGAGAATTCAGATGAAGAAGAAAGAGAGTTACACTGTAAACAGTAACCAGAATTATTAAAAGAAAGGTTTTCAACCATAATTAAAATAAATATATCAGACAAGTTAAGAGTTTAGAAAAAAATATATATGTAATGAGTATAATAATGATTATGAAGATTTATTAAGATAGAAAATGTGAGATAATCTGAGAGACTACGAAGTGGAGAATCCAAAGATATTTTTATTAGTCGAAAATGAGACTACTTTTTATTTATTTATTCGATGACTGACTGAAGATAATTCCAGCAGCATTATGTTTTTGAGCAGGGATGGATATGCCCCTGTAATCAATTTATAGAAGTGGTGTATGGCCAGCAGAGAAGTAGCGTACAGTGCCCCTCTGATCTGCCCCAGCCCACGTGATAGGGAATGTTAGGGAATTAATATCCCAAGGATACAACACGAAGTTGATATAGAAAGAAAATGTATTACAATTATAATATATCTCAGAAGACGCTAACTATCCGAAAAGGATTAGTAGTAAAACAAATAATTATATATATAAAATTAATAAAACTCTAATATAAAAAAGTCGATATAAAAATGGAGAAGAAAATGAATTATAAGAAATGATGAAATTATCATAAGAAATTATTTCATCCATAAACATGTCTGAAATAATTACTTCTGGAGGGGAGCAATCTGTAGCGTGACAGATGTATGCATAATATTGAATGGCAATTGATCATTAGAATAATGAAGTTATAATATTTAAAGTTGGAAGAAAGCATTAAGTTTAATATAAATAGATTAATTCATAGCAACTGTGGAAAGAAAGCATTATTATAAAGAAAATACAAGTTAAAATAAAAGGAGTTACTAGTGATGAGTCATCCAAGACCAGTCTCATAACCAAAGGTTTTCAAGGTATAACCCAGGAAGGTAAAATAGTAAATAACAAAGCAGTACACAATATGACCAAACCCACAACGAGGGAGAATAAATAGAATAGAAACCCTAAAATAAGCCAAGATCAACCAATACAGGTTGTGTATTTCTGAATTAAAGAAGAAGATGGAGAAGATCCCAAGAAACCTGATGGCATCAAGAAGAAGATAGAGAAGATACCAGTCCCACAAGGCAGGAGAAAAGAAGACTGAAGAAAGAAGAAGAGGGCAGCATCCTGAAGAAGATGTCATGCTCTTATAAAAGACACCCAAATCCCTATATCCCCAAAATAAATATCTAAAAATAAAAGTATAACGAAATAAAAACCACATGTATATAAATTTAAGAGAGAGGAGTGTATAAAGTAAAAGTTTCCTGTGAACTAAGATGAAACAATAATATAGCACCCATGGAACAAATCTCCATTGAAAAACGCTAACCAATTTATTATGTTAATAAGACTATACGACCATTTAGCATTAACATAATTATATAAGTGCAAAGTGAACCAGTGATAGTTTTGGGTATTATAAAAAATGAACCTTGTGTTTCATTCTTGGCAATCACAAACATTGGATGCAATGAAATATGCATTTTTCAATGACTTAAAATATGTACTGTGACAATATGTTGTTCATAAGACATGAATCTGTTTAAAATAACATTTTGTTTTACATGAAAAAAGAAAAACAGATTTCCTAGTGCTTTGTGAACGGTTCATACTATTTATTTGTTAATGACAGGGTACAATTCCCCAAAGACAAGGTATAAAAGACTGTATAAAAACTGTAGAATCCTACTTATAATAATAGTTAGAAATAAGAATATAAATATAAGGTTTTAATGTATATAGTACAAGAATGTTTAAAAATGTTTTAGATATAAGGCCATTTGTTTGGGTCTGAAACAACTAACATCAGAACTATAAAAATAATTACCACTTGTAAATAGTAGAGAGTAATTAAGATGTTAGTTAGTACAAAACCTTTTTTATAAACCATGTTTACATGTTGGAAATGGGAATTTTGTTGCAAAATGTCTGATTTGAAGACAACCATTTATTTAAAAAAAATGTTCTTTATTTGTTTAACTATTATTTGTATTGTAACCAATACTAATTGTTTTTGTGTAATTTGAAAACATGTTTAATTTATAATACTATTTGTAAAAAGTCAGAGAGGGTATCACACATCATATATTGTTTGTAAATTATTTTGTAAGAAAAATTGTTAAAAAATCATAGGCCAAAAGAATGGAAACCAAACTTCATCAAAACAGAGAAATTGCTCAATTAAATGCAAATAAACAAAAGGGGTTTAGACAAAATAAACTTGAGATCATGCCATATAATTGCACATACCATTTAGAGAGATTTTAATAAATTATATTCAGAATTATAAATAAAAATAAAATGACTAAACTCAGAAATTTAGACATGGGAGTCATATATTTCAGAATAATGTTTCAGAATACAACTAATTCAATTAATTACCAGAAAATAAGGGAATAGGAACCTTTTAATACAATATAGAATTATTAATATTAAATATAACTGATAAAATGGCTGAATTTATATAATGACAGGAAGTAAATTTTGATGTTTTGGACTCTTCAGAGTATACCCAAACTGAAAGTGAAATTACTATTTTTTGGACAGAAAACACTATAAAATGGCATTATTTAATCTGAAAATAACCAGAATGAACTGAAAGATTAATTTAAATCAAATCTAGTGAATAAAATTGACAAATAACCAAAGTTTAGGCATTCATATAGTGAAATAGTAAAATGTACACAGGATGTGAAAATATTTTTGAACAATGTTAAGGATAATATTATATGGGCTAAGAGTTTAATTGAAACTGAAGGAAACAGTTAGTTAATTATTGGTAGTTGAACGGTTAACATGACATACCTTTGATAACGTGAATAACCTAACCTATAATCGTCATACAAAGCGAGTGTATAGTGAGTTATTGTGAAATCGCGAGTGACTTGTAAAATACTTCTGAAACTATCATATTATAACAGAAACGATCAAGTAACACTCCATAACACAGAACAATATAAATCTACTCCGAAAAACACCATAAAACACTAGAAAACTGTATAATACATTAAACCAAATTAGTGACGGAATCGGAGAAAGTGTTTGAACTAATAATTATACAGATACACTAAATACAACCCAGAATCACTACACCAGTCACTACACAACATATAACAAGAGATTTGCGGACACGAGAACAGAAATATTGCGTCAAAATACATTATTTGGAACGCAGCAGGGACGAGTCACATTTTGATCAACTTGACGGCGGCCATTTGCTTTGACAAACCCAGTGCCTCTTCTTGGTTCATCACAGCTGTTTGGTGAAAACAATTATTATATTTACAATTTATTATTCAATGTCTGTGTTTATTAATAACTATTAATTTGATTGTAACGTTATACTTTTTAAATATAAGCCCGATTTCTCTGACTTTGGTAATAACTGGCTGTTTAAAGAACCCTATATAATTTTTATAACATATACTTGTAACTTTTTTCGATATCCTGAGAATCGATACTAATCGATAAGAGTCAATATTGCTGTTACTTAATAAAACATTAATACTTTTCAATACTTAATAGTTCTTTATTTCTTCAATAATACTAATTACCAATAATATAATTCTAATTGATAATCTACAAGGACTTTACCACCCGTAAGTGAAGATAACCTAAAAAAATAGAAAGGTAAACAAATATCGATTGGTTTACAGACAGTCTTATGAGTGGTGATAGATTATTTAAATTATACTAAAACTTTAATAAAAATTTTCAGAAGAGCATTACACTGTTTAAAACTTCACAGCCCTATATTAATTAATTGATCCTAATTAATTAATTAATAAAATTAAAATTTTTTTTTTATTATTTTTTTTTTATAAACATAATTTTTTTTTTAATTTTCTTCAAAACAATAATTTTTGTTTTGAAACTTTCGGTGAAGCTGAGCATATCTATTTCTTCATCAACTTTACGCTACTCGACCGGTCTTGCTACCATTGGGACTCGACCAGCTGGGAAACTTAAGGAAGTGTTTCAGGCCAGTAAGACGTCGAGAGCCACACCAAATAAACACATTACAATACAACATATTACATTGGACTTGATTACATCGGAGTCACATACTCCACAATAGCTTATCATCAACACACACTCATTTATTTATTTTATTACAATATATAAAAGCCAAATACCACTGACTGACTCACTGATCACGATATCTCTGAAACCACTGAATGGATTACAATGAAACTTTGAACATAGCTTCAAAAGAATTACTTTAGTTTATATATTATTTTAGTCTTAGGTGCTCACTAAGAAACGGTTTTAAAAACTTTCACTCCTAAGGGGCAAAAAACCCCCCGGTACTAGGTATGTATATATCTATGTATGTATGTTCCACATCTCCTCCTAAACCACTGGACCGATTTCAACCAAACTTTGCACAAATATTTTACGCAACGGGAGAACCAACATAGGATAGGTGTTTTTTTCGATGGGGTTTTGGGGGGGGGGGTTCTTTGGGGTCTTCCACATCTGCTCCTAAACCACTGGACCGATTTCAACCAAACTTGGCACAAATATTTTACGCAACGGGAGAACCAACATAGCATAGGTGTTTTTTCGATTGGGTCCTTTGGGGGTTCTTTGGAGTCTTCCACATCTCCTCCTAAACCACTGGACCAATTTCAACCAAACATGGCACAAATATTTTATGCAACAGGAGAACCAACATAGGATATGTGTTTTTTTTTATACGATCCTTTGGGGGTCCTTTGGGGTCTTCCACATCTCCTCCTAAACCACTGGACCGATTTCAACTAAACTTGGCACAAATATTTTACGCAACGGGAGAACCAACATAGGACAGGTGTTTTTTTTCGATATGATCCTCTGGGGAGTCCTTTGGGTCTTAAAAAACTATTAGATCTGGTTACTATGGCAACCCAATAGAATAGATTCTGGTTACCATAGCATCGGTGGAAGTCTCCCGCGTAGGAAATAGCGCGGGAGTCGTCCGACGGGCCTTCCCCCGGAGTCCATCCACGGAACCCGGGGAGTCTTAGGTCGGATCCCACAAAAGACGTCGGGGCCACAGTCCACGGTTCTTATAAATAAAGATATAGGTTATGATATCAAAAGTGGTGTATGCAAAGCGGTGAGAAAATACAATGAAAAGTGGTCACTTATTCCCTGGAAGATAAAATCTTTGTCGGGCTTTAAATATGACTGTAATACTGACTACAACAATGACAAGATTTTATCTATTGGTGATTTTATACAGTGTAAATGGTGTAATGCTAAAAAGTGGAAAGAGGAAAGTCCTGCGTTATGTTGTAGCAACGGAAAAGTCCACCTTCCTCTCATTAAAGAACTACCAGAACCTCTCCACAGCCTTCTCACAAGTGAACATCCAGAGTCTGAACACTTTTTGGTAAACATAAGAAAATATAATGGTTGTTTCCAAATGACATCTTTCGGAGCCAAAGAAATAAAAGAAGGGAAATTCACGCCAACTTTTAAAGTACAAGGTCAAGTCTACCACAGGATAGGGAGTTTGTTTTTACAAATATATTTCCTTGGAGACGACGAAAAGGAGATAAACACTAGATGTAACAATTTTCCAAACGTAAAGCCTTGGTTAGTTGCCAGACTTCAAAAAGTGCTTCACAATCACAATTCTTACATAAACGATTTCAAAACAGCATTGGAAAGTGTTCCTGAAGGGCAGGAGTTCAAAGTAGTAATCCATGCAGACAGAAAGCCCGTAGATGGACATAGGGGTCAGTTCAATGCACCCACAACAAGCGAGGTGGCTTTAGTGATTGTAGGCCAGGAGTTTGCAAAGAGGGACATCATTCTCCACAGCAGAGACCCTAAGTTACAGCGCATAAGTGAAACTCATCGATCTTATGACGCTTTGCAGTATCCACTTATGTTCTGTTGTGGGGAAGATGGTTACTCCATTGCCATTCCACAGTGCGACCCAAACACTAAAGCCCCTCTAAAAAAAACTGTTTCAGCTTCAGAATTTTACTCATTCCGCATAATGGAGAGAGATGGCCAGCAAAATTATTTGTTACTTTATCGCAGTCTCCTGAATCAATTTTTGGTTGACATGCACGCCAAAATTGAGACAGAAAGACTCAACTTCGTAAGGAACAATCAGAGTAAGCTGCGGACCGAAAACTGTGTGCATCTGCGGGACTCCATGTGCAAAAATGATGGGAAAGCCAATAATATAGGCAAAATGGTTGTTTTACCTTCCAGCTTTACAGGTGGACCCCGTTAAATGCACGAGCGGACTCAGGACGCCATGACATATGTACGCAAGTACGGCCGTCCTGATCTGTTCATCACATTTACATGTAACCCTAAATGGACTGGAATACAAGAAGCATTAAGTGCACGACAAAAGGCTCAAGACAGACACGATATTATTGCCAGAATATTTCACCTCAAAGTAAAGAAAATGATGCATGTCTTGACAAAAGGCAATGTTTTCGGTCCAACAAGGTGTTACATGTTAACTGTGGAATGGCAAAAAAGAGGTTTACCCCACGTGCACATACTGCTCTGGCTGCAGGATAGGATCATGCCCCATCAAATTGACAGTGTGATAAGTGCAGAGATCCCTGATTCTGAAGTCGATCCTGCCCTTCATGACATTGTTAAGTCCACAATGATTCATGGCCCTTGTGGAAATGTTAACAGAATCTCGCCCTGCATGGTAAACGGCCAATGCACCAAGCGATATCCGCGGCCTTTAGCAACACAAACTCAAACTGCGGATGACGGTTACCCCCAGTATCGCCGACGGTCTCCTGCCGATGGTGGTTTCTCGGTCAACATTAAAGGAGTTGATCTTGACAACCAATGGGTGGTACCGTACAATCCTGTTCTTTCCTGCTCTTTCTTAGCCCACATAAATGTTGAACTGTGCAACTCCATCAAGTCGATAAAGTATATTTGTAAATATGTGAACAAAGGCAGTGATCAGGCAGCGTTTAGGTTGAAGAATGAGTGGGATGAAGTTTCTAAGTACGAATCAGGTCGCTACATCAGCACTTCCGAAGTGGCTTGGCGTATTTGTATGCATGTTTATGCAAGTATATACAGTAACTTGCAAAGAACCATAGATAAGATTGTGTTTTGTATGTGTAATGTGTAGGCTGGTGCATGCTGAAAGGCGGGTGTCCATTACTGAGTCAGTAGCAGTTTGAATGAAAGAACATTTCTGTTAATCGCATGGTAATAACATCCACTTTTTGTTTATGTAAATATATATATACACACGTACGACTCTTAAATTTATTTACTACACATAAAGTTATTTTATGTTTTCATATTGTAGAGTTATTGTAATACATTATTTTGAAAATTGTAAGAAATTGATAGTCCAAAACACGTCTTATCCCATTTACTTCATATTATCAGTTCCTTTTTTTTTAGCATGTATATTAGTAAGGCATGGACAAAAGCACTTCTTAATGTCAACTCAGTTGTTAAGAATGACATACGACAGGTGACGTTGTTGTTAAAAGTGCTGTAAGATAGCTATTATTGTGTTTCATTGCTGTGTTATTATATTTGTATTGTAGTCAGAGCCGGTCCGAGGGGTAAGCAAAGTAAGCAGCCGCTGAGAGCGCCGCATAGTCAAGGGCGCCGAAGGCGTGATTTAAAATTCATGTAAATGGACTCGCCCATACATTGACACATAGGCGCCAAACGCCCTATCACGTCTAGCTGCGCGTAACCTAACCTGTTCGTTCGCCGGTGTCTGTGAAATTGCCATCATTCATACCGTCAGTACGATATCAGTTCGTTTTGAACAGACTTTTCGTTAAAATAAAAGAATGGCTGACGACAAGAAACATTCCGGTGCATATTATCGAAAAAGAAAGCTTCTACACACGAAGGCAGATGAAAATCAAGCTGAATCGTTAAAAAAGATTTTTTTGGCTCCAATTAGACCGTAAAGGTTTAACAAACAATAAGTTGTCAAAATCAGAGGATTTGAATGAAGAATCAGTTGACCCCAATAATGAAATGAAGAAACAGCTAGTGAATATTGTCACGATGTCACATCTACATCTTTCCTGGAACCCTCTGAATCTATGGAGGAAACGGAAAATTCAAATGGACCTTCCCAAAATATTGATGAGGTAAGCTTAAATAAAATTAATCTTAATCAAGATAATATTGTTTTAATGGTTTTTTTTTCAAACGAAGCTTACAACTAAAAAAAATTATCTATACTAATATATAAAAATTGTGTAAAATTTTTCGTTCTGGTTAATTTAAAGAGTTACCGTACTCTTTGTAACGTCGGCATGATATGGTTTGTGCACATAAGAATCGTACACTATAGTATTGTACACAAAAAATTATGCACCAAGTTTTGTGCACAAGTACAGAAAAAAATTTTTTATTATGCACAAGTGTTTACTTTTAATTTTCTTAAATATGAAGTGTGAAACACTTGTGTACAATGAAAATCTTTTTTCTGCACTTGTGCACAAAACTTGGTGCATAATTTTTAGTGTAAAATAATATCGTGTACGATTCTTATGTGCACAAACTATACCATGCCGCAACGTCAAGCTCGTATGTACACATTTCCGTATGACCACATTCACGTCACGTGCCCGCCGTGTGGAGTAAGTCATCGCAACGATAAAGGATTACGTTCGCTCTATTTAGGGTAGAGACCACAATGGTGGCCACCTTAAGGATTTTTAGGACGTTTCGGGATAATCGAAGAGATAGCTAAAAAATATTTTAAAATACTACTAACAAAAATCCAACGAACAAGTCTTTAGGTTTCTTTTCCTGAAGTCTGTATTTCAATCAGAAATATTTTAATTTTTATGACTATTTATATCAAAGTATATTGGTTGCAAAATAATAACTTTGTAGTATATTAGATTGTAGTATAATTTTAAACAATTTTAAACAGAAGTGCTTTAATCATTATTTTTTTACAGGAAGTATTGAGAGACAAGTCCTCGCCACTATCAACCGACTGCGGAGAGTGGCCATCTAAAATCACCAGTAATGTCCGGAAGTTGCTTGTTGAGCGAGGTCCAATACAAGTAAAAGACATAAACTTTCCCCTTGACTCTAAAGGTAGGAAATTTTCTCCAACTCATTATATAAGAAAACTTTGTAATTGGGAACAAGTCCAAAGAATGTGGCTGATGTATTCTATATCAAAAAAATCTGTATTTTGTTTTTTCTGCAAACTTTTTGGAAATCTAGATTCATCTCTTGCTGGAGATAAAGGGTATTCAGCCTGGCAGAATTTGTCAAAGATTTTGAGTAGTCATGAGAAATCTCCAAACCACATAAAGAATTATCAATCCTGGCGAGAACTGTGCTTACGTTTACGTTTAGATAAAACTATTGACAAGGAAAATGAAAGATTAATACAAGCAGAAACAGAACACTGGAATCAAGTACTCAAAAGATTGTTGTGCATTGTTCAATTTCTCGGCACCCTGTGGTTGGCATTTAGAGGAACGAATGATACTCTTTTCATGAGTAATAATGGTAATTTTCTTAAACTAGTCGAGTACACTGCTAAATTTGATGTAGTTATGGCTGAGCATGTTAGAAGAGTATCATCTGAAGAAACACAAGTACATTATTTAAGTAAAAGAGTACAAAATGAATTCATCAGTCTCCTTTCCTCTAAAATTCAAGACCATATTTTAAATAAACTAAGCAAAGCAACATATTATTCTATCATACTGGACTGTACACCAGATGTCAGTCACACCGAGCAGATGACGATGGTTGTAAGATTTGTTCAGGTAAATGAGAATGCAGAAGCGTCCATAAAAGAACATTTTTTAGATTTTGTGCCCATTAATGACTCTACAGGTGAAGGACTCACACAGTGTTTGTTAAATGAGTTCTCAAGACTCAACATCCCATTGAAGAACATGAGACGCCAAGGTTATGAAAGGCAAGCATGTTGGAGTGCAGAGGAGGTTACTTGACTTAAATTCATGGGCATTTTTTGTGCCTTGTGGAAGCCATTCACTCAACTTAGTGGTTAATGATGCAGCGCTGTCATGCCAGATTGCAGTAGACTTTTTTACCATTGTGCAAGAAGTGTTTAACTTCTTTTCTGCTTCTACATATAGATGGAGTATATTAACAGAAAACGTATCAGCTTTGACAGTAAAACCTCTGAGTAATACTCGCTGGGAGAGTAGGATTAACGCTTTGTTGCCCCTCAGATATCACATTGACAAAGTGTACGATGCTGTGTATGAAGCCTCGCAAGACCAAAAGCTTGACGCCTTTGGTAGAAATTCAGCTTTGGGAATTGCCAAAAAACTACAGAGTTTTAAGTTTCTTTGCTGTGTTGTTACTTGGCATGAAGTACTGTTCAAAATAAATATGGTGAGCAAGGTTTTACAAAATGTCACATCTGACTTACAAAGTTCAATGGGTCTTATCAAAAGTATTCAAAGTTTTCGTGAAAACATGAGATCTGATGATGGGTTCAATATTGTAATTACAGATGCTAA
Organism: Magicicada septendecula; assembly: GCA_034769895.1. Lineage (NCBI taxonomy): Eukaryota > Metazoa > Arthropoda > Insecta > Hemiptera > Cicadidae > Magicicada > Magicicada septendecula. Next base: position 891,179,537 of record CM068367.1, read on the forward strand.
GGAGCTCGCAGAGAAAATTGGAGTCATCGCTGACTTTGAGAAAGAAGTCCAAGTTCGCCCAAGAAAAGTAAAAAGGCAGTTCTCTTATGAAAGTGACGATCAACCTATAGTGAACTTGGATAGCAAAAAATCGTTTAAAGTGAACTTTTTTAATGTTATACTTGACACAGCAATAGGATCTCTAAAAGAAAGGTTTGAGCTCATGGAAAACCATAGCAACGTTTTTGAATTTCTGTATAACATTAATTCTCTCAGGACGTGGAAACAAGAGAAGTTGAAGACAGTATGTACAAATCTTCAAACTACACTAACTGTTGGAGAGGATCAAGATGTTGATGGAAAAGACGTCTTTAACAAGCTTCAGATACTCGCACCCATGTTACCCTATGGAAGCTCTCCAACGGAAGCCTTAAGTTTCATAACGAAAAATTGCTTTGTAGATATATTTCCCAATGTTTTCGTAAGTTTAAGAATACTTCTGACTCTTCCAGTGACCGTTGCCAGTGGTGAAAGAAGTTTTTCAAAATTGAAAATAATAAAAACTTATTTAAGATCTACCATTAGTCAAGAACGTTTAAGTGGACTGGCTTTGATGGCCATTGAAAACGAAATTCTTGAAGACATTGATACAGATTTAATCATCAAAAACTTTGCTAAAATGAAAGCCAGGAAAATTCACTTGTAGTTTAATTTCATTGTTTTAGTAGAAATTGTTAAAAAGTGTAACAGACCTGTAGGAAATTACTCTCCAGCTGAAATATAGCTTGTAGTCTTGGAAAAAACTTATGTAACGATTGACTTTCTTGTTTAAAATAAATCTGTGTTAAAGATTTTTCCAGAATTTAATAACAAGTAGTTTTACAGTAATTAAAAAAGATTTAAAACAGTTGTATAACAAACTACACTGTTTGTCAAGTTAGACCTGTTTAATAAAGAATGTCAAGGTACAAAGCTGTGTTTGTTTTTAATGACAATACTATCCTCCACCATCCTAAAAACAGCAAACAATAACAATTATTAGTCCTGCATTTTTTACACACTATATTGAAGACGGAAGGGGGGCGCCAAAAATTTACCCGCTTACACTTAAACAATGCCTTGGACCGGCTCTGATTGTAGTACATATCATTTCTTATAAACCAATATAAAATTTAGAAGTCCTTCTAATGTAGAGTCTTTCTACCCTATGTGTCTTTGAATGCAATGAGTTCTATAAGGTATCTTTGGGACTTCTGGTAGTAATAAAGAGTTCTGAATTGCTTTTGTTGCAATGTGCATTTGTTGCCCAAATGAATTAAAATTTACTTTGTAGCCTTTTGATTTGATGTAATTGCTTTGTCAGATCATTCAGTTTTTTCTGTGGTACTCTTAGGTATTTGCATACAAGTCGTACAGTTACCAGGCACTTACATTCTGTTACTAACATACGTTTATACGAATTCCTGGCAAATACATTTATGCCACTGCAATACCGATAAGTAATTTATATCACGCGCGCGCGCGCGCGCGCGCACACACACACACACACACACACACATGATATAATCAACATCATGATCACTTTTCAATTATTAGGGACATTGGGAATTCGCATTTTATTTTCATAAGCAAAATAGCACAAAATTAATTTGTCTGAGGGTGAGAACGGAGTACACAGGAAGTACTGATGTGTAGTGTGCACACAAACTTACATACTACACACATAATAATCCTTATACATACATGGCATACACACATTGCCAGAGAAACACTGAAAATAATAATAATTTTTCTGGTAACCACAGAATTAATGCATGCATTATAATATGTACACAGAGACACATCAGTAGTGTCCAGTGCCTGTGTGCAGAACTTTAGTTGGCACCCATATACCCCCCTCCACAATAAAAAATCACTTTATAAATAAGTATCGTTTGTACAAATGAAATATATTAATTATAAGCTTATTGACAAAATAAATAAATATATAAAATGAATAAATAAATACGCCATAACAACAATTATACATATCACTTATAGCATATATTATAAAACCTCAAGCACACTTGCCTTTCAATTAGGAAATGTAAGTAAAAAATAAATTCCCCACGGTGGTGGCTCATGGTTCTAATAATTGGGGTTCAATGTCTGAATGTTTCTACTAAGATAAGAGCAATTATCCCATTCCAAATAACACACGGAGTGTGTTGCAACAAAACCTTTTTAATTTCTTACTAATAAATACTTTAAATAAATAAATTCATTTATTAATAGACCAGATAGACAAGTCTCTTAATTCATGCATTGACTGGGTAATAAACTGGTATTTGTTGATTTTTTTATTTGGTCAAAGTGTATATAAGGTCACTGTAAGTTCAGTTTACCATGATTATTACCAGTGAATCCCTCATGGTCCTAAAGCCTCTTTCTATTCACTCTGGTCTATCATTGGTCATAAATCCTTTGTTGTTTTTGCTATCCTTCTTCATTAATATTAGTATTAATTGTCTTGATTATTCATCTCTTCTTTCACAGCACTAACACTTAACTAAAAATGAACTTTTTTCATGTGAAAAACTTACTATTTTATTGGACGCGTTTCGGCTTAGTATCCGCCTTCTTCAGCTTTGGTAACAGACTGCCAGCATTTTGTAACGGTTGTGTGGAAGGTGAAGTGGGGGTGGTGTGTGGAGGAAGGGGATTGGCGCGGGGATTCAACTTACTGTTTGTTTTCTGTATAATTGTGTCAAAAAGTGTATGTGATTTATATTGTAATTGATCGTTGAGTATGTTGTTTGGTTGTGTTGTGTGGTGTTTATATATTTTGTATTGTTCAATTGTTCAATTGCTATAGTGATAATTATGCTAATAATAAGTTGGATTAATTAATTAAATTAGTTATCAAATTTGTAAATACTCATTAGCATAATTGACATGAGACTCACTGATACTTAAGTGTATTCAATCAATACATATAAAATTTATTCAATTAGAATTTTTAATTAATATGCATATTACGTTACACTCTAACATTAGGGTTTTCAGTAATAATGACGCATTATTGAATGTGCTTAAATGCTAATTTATTATGCATTTAGATAAATTGTATTCATAACATATATAAATTCATAGCACCTGTAAAATACATCCAAAAAACATAAAAATATATACATATCATAAAATGAGTTCCATCTTATTCAATAGCTGAAAAGACATACAAACATACATAAAATGTCACATACAGTACATCAAAATCAAATAATAATTTATTTATTTAATGCGTTCATTACACTCCAGATGGTTTAGCTTCATTTAATCATTATAATACTTTGAATATAATCTTTTTAACAAAATTTACTACAATTTCCCAGGGTATAGATCCTTTGAAAGAGTCAGGTCAGTAGTTATAATTATACTAATAGAATCATAAAGTTTTACTTGGAGTTTGATTATCCATTTATGATCCAGCGGTGCTAAGTCTCCTTGTGGTGGTGAGTTCTGATGAAGGCATTCCGTTGAATAATGTTGAAATCACTTTCACTGGTCAGTACACTTGTGCACTCGCGTTGTCGACAGAGTAGTGTGGGTGTGATATGGTTATTAAAGACAATTTGTACAGTTCAGTTCATTCTCGAATACAACCATTATTAATTAGTTGTGTGTTCTTTGTGATCGTAAAGTAAATGTTTATTCGTAATAATGTTTGGTTCGTTATATCATATAAAATGTTCAAATGTTCAGATCCATTTAACGTGATTCTTTTATGTGTGCAATACTACGTAATAGTGTAAGATTGCATAATAGTTCTTTTAAATTGTTGTGATAATTCATTCAAGATTATTGAATATTGTTAACACATTATTAAGTCTGTTATTCACGCATATCGTATAGTGGTGTTCGTTTATATCGTTTTTCACTATGACTCGAGACAGTTTTTATTTTTACTAAGTTCGATAAAGTTCAATAGACAAATTTACTAAGTCTGATAAAGTCCTCCATACCGCGCACTGTAATATTGTTTAAACTAGAAGTTCAAAATTTATAATAAGACTGAGTCCGCACTACGCTAAATATACGTTCGAGAAACTATAAGACTGCGCAAAAAATTTATGAGACTGAGACTGAGCTCCAAATTTATAAGACTGCCCCTCGTCCCGTCGTGGACAATCAGTTTTATTAACTTCTCCCTACTAAAATTTGGTCTGAAGCTTGTCCACGCCTTTGGTTACACATGATAGGTTGAACAATACGAAATATATAAACACCACACAACACAACCAAACAACATACTCAACGATCAATTACAATATAAATCACATACACTTTTTGACACAATTATACAGAAAACGAACAGTAAGTTGAATCCCCGCGCCAATCCCCTTCCTCCACACACCACCCCCACTTCACCTTCCACACAACCGTTACAAAATGCTGGCAGTCTGTTACCAAAGCTGAAGAAGGCGGATACTAAGCCGAAACGCGTCCAATAAAATAGTAAGTTTTTCACATGAAAAAAGTTCATTTTTAGTTAAGTAGTATTAATTACTTCCCCAACGTCATCAACTGTGGTTTTATTTTAGCCATTCTTAGATTCACTTAAATTGGTTCACGGAATTAAGTTTGAGGGAATTACAGGTTTAAGTATGTTTAATAACTAATAAAGCATTTTTACTTCCATGTTCCATAAGGAAATGGAAGTATAGTCATGGCGAAAAAAATCGTGATCGAGATAACAGCTGATTCTGATTCGTCTGTGTGTGTGTCTGTGTGTAGAATTTTTTATATGGCAAACGATAACAGCCACAAATTCAAACAGAATCAAATAATTTTTTGCATACACCCTGAATTGTAGAGTACTCAAGGCCTATTGATTTTGGTGAAGATCGGTTACAAGGGAAAGGGTAGTTTACCTGCAACGTTTTATGTTTTAACAAGAGTAAAGTACTTAACCCTCCGAATACCATGGGGTCGTTAATGACCCCAGTCTCACGGAATTTCGATGAAAATATATTGAAAAACTGGAAGGAATTAATTGTGGCTCTGTGACGTTTTTTTAAACTATATACTGCCACTTTCATCTTCATTCCCGCTGAATAATTCAATATCACAACTGTAATCATGTAGTGTTTCCTAAAAAATGTAGCTGGGGACCTCGCGAGACCCCCGTGGTATTCTGTGTACCCTTTTTCTGAAAATGAAATTGTTGTGTAGTTTCATAATATTGCGTCACTCGAGTCAGTTCATGAAGTGTAAACACAGCTGCGGTTCCAAAAAGTCATTTTCCCCTTTTTACAAACAAGATGTTCCTAGAAATTGGGAGTATCGAGTTTAGCTATGTCTACCTACTCGTAATAAACTTTGCCCTCACTCACTGTTGTTCACTCATTGCCCTTTGTCCTACTCGTTGTTTAGTTATCTCTTTCCTTCCAGTTCAGTTTGATTCTAAGTTCAGTGTGTACGTGTTGTGAAATGGATCGTCTTGTGTCTTCAAGAACCAAACTTCTTGTGGAGAGGGCTAGAGTTGTAGCCAGTGACCTTCTCGATGAAGTACAAGAAACTACAGAATGTTCTGCAGCTGAGGACGTTGTTGAAATAGCTGATGAAGCAGATGATGAAATTCAAGGCGATGAACTTGATGAAGAAATTGTGGGAGACTTTGGAGATATGTTTGTCTCAAAGGGTGATACTTTTTGGCTGAAAAACACTACACTTCATAATTGTCACTTTTTCCAAATAAATACTTTCTGAGCAAGTATTATTAATTTTAATAATTTTCTAAGATCATTTTCCTTTTCCTAAGTACCAACAGGTGTGAAGTGAAAGAGTTGAACCACCCGACACACAAAACGTCGTCAAGAACCAAAATTAAGAATGGGGTCTCACAAAGACCCCGTGGTATTCTATGTTCCATCTGGACCGTGGTATTCGGAGAGTTAATTTTGATAAATAAAGTATCCTGATAAGAAGATCATAATAATCCACTGTAGAAACGTAGATGAAATATCTATAAATGAAGAGGCTAGTTGAATGGGGTGGGGGTAATTTTCTCAAATGAAAATTATAGTTGAAGGGCGAGGGGATAATGTTTTATATGTGTACTACGTTATCAACAACAGAGAAGTATTTTGTTGTTAAAATTCCTTCCTGGGCTGTTTGGCCGTAGTCCAATGTTTTCTGCAAAACCAGACGTTTCGGCAGTGCCATCGACTTCCATCATCGGTAAAAATCGAGTGCGATAATGTGAGGTGGTATACGTTAGTGACCACAGTACTGTGGTTAAGGCTGAAGCAGTAAATAGAAAGAAGTAGTTTCTATGGAAATATTTCATTTCTAAAATGCTTTTAAATATAAATCTTAGAACATGGAAGTCATGTATGGTTCTCCATACCGATATTTTACAACTGCTCTGTTATCCGATGCATTGTATGGTCTCTATGACTCACTGTAGTTTACATTAGCCACAGTACTCACAACTGCTTATCCACCAGCATGTTGCATGTTGATGATCGAACTTGCATGTTGTAAGGTTGATGATACTCGGTCAGATTTTCTACATATTACCTGTTTAATAGATAATTTTGTAAGAAATACTTATTCTGGTTTGTCTGTAGTAACATATAATTCACTGTGTCACAGATATTGCATGTTTTTGTATACAAAACTCTTAGGGTTTCAAACTCAATCTTTTCTTAATTTCATAACCAAATTTGTGGACTATAAAATTTTCACTGTTAAAAAAGTCCTACTTTAACATGTTTTAGGCAAGTTCTGGGTTTTTAATTGTTCATATGTTTCACAAATTTGTATGTTTTGTCCCATAATAATATTGTTATAAATGAACAAATATAATCGCAGTGCTTTAGCTGCATGAACATGCACTACATGAAATGTATCTTAAATATCAACCACTTCTAAGCTATTAACAAAGACATAACAGCACTGCAAATTATATTCATCTGAATAAAGCTTGTATTACATACATCTTGATTTAATCACATTATAGAGTCCTTTAGAGGAAACAGAGTACAGAGTTAGGTTTGACCGTGTGTGTCAGGCAACATGGAGAACTAATGACATGTATGCAGTACCGTATTTGCTATACATTTTTTATTTACTACAATACAGACTTAAGCTTTGTTTGTCTCACATAAAGCATTATTTATTTGATTGATTTATTTATTTAAACAGGATGTAGCTAACATGGATTATTTGTAAGAACAAATAAATAAATAAACGAATAAGTTTTCCCTTAATTGTAATTTCTTCTAATATTGATAATTTACTGAGGAGATTATTATGGCTGTGTGTAAGACCAAAAAATACATATTGTTCTTTTCATGCAAAATGTATCTGTTGCACTGTCACATAGTAGACTTTAGGTGAAACAATGGTAAATTGTGAACTACGTGTGATAAAAAGTTTTTGTTTTTATTATTAAGTGGTTGTACTTAATATCTTTCAGGGGTTTTGTTATAATGGAATGCTGCCAGAAAAATATATATTGGATAAAGAATGGTTGAAAAATGCGACACTTTATCGGGATCTAATTGAAAAATACACTGAAGTAACTAATGCAGATAGTTTAACACCTGAAATACAATTATATTTGTTCACTCCTAACTGTGATCTTTGGACTGCAGATAGTAATGAAAGTCCATTTAAGGATTATCCTTTTTTTGCACTTTATTGGGCTGGAGGACAAGGTCTGAGCAGGTGAAACTTAACACATCCATATAAATACGTGAAGAGAATATTGTTATATTCATTTAGTTGAACTTGATGTATAAGGTTTTATGTAATAGAAACAAACTAATGTTACTTAGAGACTGGCAAGAATAGATGCTTTTTGAAAATTCAGAAGATGAAAATAATTGTGTGTGTGTGTTTTATGCAGTATGACACAGTATTGGGTCTTAACATAAATTTGGAAAAGTGATTATTACATTTATTGGTAATAAATTTTTGGTGTAAATATTATTTATTGTTATTTTTGTAAAATTAAAATAAGTGAAATTCTTTTGCAATTTTATATTCTATTTAATATGGTATGCGTCAATACAGGCAGAACAAAACTGGAGAATAAAAAGTATCTTCTTCAAGGATAATGCTTAAAAAATATTCTTAGACCAAATGACTTACGAGGAGCAGCTGATAAGTAAAGCACAGTCACATGTAACTCGCAAATGAAAATGGGTAGTCAAATGAAACAAATATGAAATAAAAGTACATTTTATTTTCTACGAAAACTTACATGTATTTTCCACGTAGTCACCATTTACAGCTACACATTTCTCCCAACAGTGAACCAGTTGTCTCATCCTGTCAGTGAAGAATGCTGGTGGTCTTTCCTTGATCCATGACTTCACTGCATCTTTCAGTTCATCATCTGTGGTGAAATAAATACCCTTAATATCCCTCTTTAAACATTCCTTTGTCATGATAACATTTCAGAAGCTTTCACAACATTCCTTTTGTTGTTACTTGTCCTCTTATGTGAATTTGTGTGGCACCCATCGCGAACAGATTTTACAGTAGCCCTACTCATTGTTTCGATATGCCTATCCAGGTGGTGATTCTTTAGTGTGTGATGCAATGGTCATTTTGAGTCATTTCATTCACCTCCATTTGGTGCTTCTCATCAGTCACAGAAACAGGTCGACCACTGCGAGGTTCATCCTCAATATTCACTTAACCAGCTTCCGATGCATGAAATTTAATTGCCCACCTACTCATGGTACTTTGATCAATGGTTTCATCACCACAAACGCCTTTTAGATGACGATGAATGTCACTAGCGTTCACTTTTTCAGCTGTTAAAAATTCAATCACTGCATGTTGTTTTAGACACATTGACATAGCTGGTGTACTCAATTCCATAACAATGGTGTCTGACAGAAAACGAGAAGGAGTTGGTCAACGAGATTTGGGATGTTTGTAATAAAAGAATGTTGCTACAAGATGACAAGCATGTGTCATGATGTACTTTGTTTAGGTTTCCCGTTTTATGCGACTGTCCATTACTTATCAGCCACCCCTCTTATATTTGATGATCATTGGATATAATTTGTTGACACACTGTTAAGGGATTTACTGAAACAGTGCAGGCACTCATTTAGGTGTCATTTAAATACGTATTGTGGTATTTCATGTTTGTGCTCAGTCGTGTGACTCCTAAACAGATGGAGCACCCCGCTGAAATCTTTTTATACCTGTCAGCAGTTACAGTTTGACTTAATATTCATGTATTTATGTTGAAGATCGTTAGTCAGGATAGAAGTTGATCTATGACAACCCAGTGGCCCAGAGACCTAATACAGGCCTTCCAGTGAAAGAACCCAGTTTCCAAAACCAGTTAAAGTGTAGGCAGGAGATCTGGAGCACAATTAGGAGTATACTGTGTGTGTGTGTGTGTGTGTGTGAGAGAGAGAGAGAGAGAGAGAGAGAGAGAGAGAGAGAGAGAGAGAGAGAGAGAGAGAGAGAGATGTGGGATTGTGCATTGTGAATTCATCCTTAAGCTCAAAATACAAATATCAAAACCTGCAGAGGCATTTTGAGTGTCTGAGGGTGGATAGTCAACACAGACGACCATAATGACAGTTGGGTATAACGTGGTAATACTGCCACTCACATGTCATTCCAACATACAAGTTTCTCTAACGTTTCGTATCCTAACATCAGTGGAAAAATCACAGAAAAAATGTTGATGAATTATCATTATACTGACTGATATGTCTCCTACCAGTTCTATCCATACTTTTTGAAAGAATACTTCTGACTTACTTAAAACCTGTTTTATGAGATGGTATCAAAAACTTCTGAGACTAGTAGATAGAAGTTTCTCTAACGTTTCGTATCCTAACATCAGTGGAAAAATCACAGAAAAAATGTTGATGAATTATCATTATACTGATTGATATGTCTCCTACCAGTTCTATCCATACTTTTTGAAAGAATACTTCTGACTTACTTAAAACCTGTTTTATGAGATGGTATCAAAAACTTCTGAGACTAGGCCTATCTACAACAAAGTACCTACTTTACTTAAGTTTGGCCACCATCATCTTCAAAGTAATCCCTTTGTGCAGCGATACACTGCTTCCAGCATATTTTGCACTGCTGGAATGATTTCTGGAAGCCCTGTTCTCCAGGTGTGTTGAACTCTGTGATTCATGTTTGATCTTGTCAGTGGTTTCAAAACAGCAACCCTTAAGCTTGAGTTTCATCTTCAGGAAGAGGAAGAAGTTGCAGGGGGCCAAATCTGATGAGTAATGCAATGCAGGTGAGGAATGGTGATCATGCTGTTGTGCCTAAGAACTGCAGTGTTTCCAATACTATGAGTGGAAGCATTGTTGAAATAGAGCATCCAATTTCCTTTGCATCACAGTTCAGTCTCTTTCAAAACACCTCACCTCAAAACATTGTAGTGAAACTGGGTATTGACAGTTTGGCCCTCAGAGTGTTGACAGTTCATGGTGCAGAACCTCATGAATATTGAAGACAAATAATAGTCATGGTTTTTGTCACACTCCTGACTTGCCTTGGTTTTTCTATGTTGGAGATGCTGGACTCTTCCACGGTGGAGACTGCTGTTTGGTCTGTGGGTTGTAACTATCGACTGCATTTTCATCATCCCCTGTTATTACCCTCAACATGGATGTTTGATCATTGAGGACCTGAAAATGAAGATTTTAAGAGAGTTTTACACAGGGTGTATATTTAAATCAGATGTAAGGATTGCTTGAACTATTCTGTATGACACATTGACAATGTCAGCATGTCCTTAATGGTTTTCCGACGATTTTGTACACAAGCTGCCTAATTTTGTTAACATTTTTTGGAGGATTGCCTTATAGAAGGTTATCCTGACCTGTCTTTGTTTTTCAGTGAAGTTCCGTCGTTTTTGAAGTGCAAGTACCTTTCAAAACAGCTCACATAGCTAATTGCTTCATCACCATAAGGTTGATGGATCATTTGACCAAGTTTGACCAACCAGCTCCAGATTTGACCAAGTTTGTTGCAAAATTTGATGTTAATTGTCTGCTTTAGTTTACAGTCCATGTTGAAATCGCAAATGTGCCCCTGCACTGCTCACAAAAACAGGTCGTGTAGCAGGGCTCTTGGTGTTCACAGAATGACACCACTTGACATACTAAGTAAAGAAAGTCAAAGGCATTGATGATGCCTTATTTCGCACCAAAGAACTAGTCTTGGAACTTTCTGATGCCACTTGAACTGGCTTTCCCAATAATCAATTTGTCTTGTGGTAGAAACATGGCACTGTTAAACAGGCACACAGAATCGCCCAAGTAGTCAACAACAATCTGGAATAAAAGAACTTTGGCTTAGTTACCTTCATTGACATTTCTCAGGCCTTTGACAGAGTATGTCATCAAGCATTATTATTCAAATTTAAAAAACCCTGCCCCATCACTTATTTCTATTATTCAAATTATGTACAGCAGACAAGTTTTCCTCATAAAACATTTGGAAATACACACATAGGTTTTTGCCATCAAGTCAAGGATACCCCAAGGGAGTATATGGGGACCTATGCTATACATTTTATATACAGCCGAACTTTTGACAATGAGGATGATACAGATAACAACGTTTGATGGTAAGACGGTAATACTAATGGTCCATGCTTGCTCTAGGACTCCATAATTTAATCTGCAACAACATCTGGATGCAAAAGATTTCTGGCTAAAGAAAAAAAATATGGAAAATGAAAACAAAAAAATCATTTGCATATTCGGCTACTGCATACATATCAATGTATCGCTACAGTCTGTGTAGTGAATGTCTTGTGTCAGTGATGCCATTCTTCTTGAGGGAAACTTCCACTTTTCTAAGAATTTCATCCACCAAGATGTTCTCTTACAGTGTTGTAGAATTGCTTCATTTTGTGAGTCTTATTACTTCATTAATGTCAGTTGTGCCAGAGTTCTGCTCTACATTCTCAAAGGGCCCAGCAAAATGATCTTGTAAATCTCATCCTTGTAGAGGTTAAATATTCTCTCTCATAGACTGGAGTGGCCAAAAATGTTAATAACACTTTTTTGATTAACAACCAAATTATACTGATGTCATTATTATTACCAATGTTTGACCCATTCTGTAACATAGCATGCTCAGTGGTAAAAATTAGAATGCTAAGAATGAACAGCAGTTGGACATGCCTTAGATTGTATAGCTAATATCTTTGTTTGTTTGGCAGTTTATATGCCTTATATTATTATTTTTATTTTTATTGATGCCTATTTTATTTTTGTTTGGTAGTATGTAATCAATGTTCTGGAATCTTTTGCACTGTTTTGTACATATTGTAAAAGAGCCCTACACACTAGAGTGAGGTACAAATAATGTGGCATATAAACTGTTATTAATTCTCAGCTTTACCATTGAGGATTTACCATATCACAGATTGGGCAAAATGTTTGGTATTAATAACATTATCAAAAATGTGGTTGTCAACCAAAAAAGTGTTGTTATTTAAAGTTAAGACTATACAGGTCTATGAGTAAAAATGCCTTCTTAGAGTGATTTTGAAGATGGATTTAATTTCGATTACTGTAATTTGAGTGAAGTAATTTTTTTCAGAACATAAGCATTAAGAGTTATGTAGATAAAGTTGTATCAGATTTCCTTCATTTTTCTCCCAATATCATGTAACTTCAACTAAATTTGATGGTTAATCAAGATTTGATTGAAGTTTAGTCAAAAACACCAAGCATTATTAAAGTTTTGTGTTTTTGTTGTCCACTTTGTAGTTGTTGGTGTATCAATACATTGGCTGTGGATGATTATGAGTTGTACTGTTATCGTTACAGACACAACAGTCTGCTGTAACAATACACAAGTATCAGCTAAATATGTCTGAACAAAAGAGTGTATATGTATTTGTATTTAAAAAACAGTTTGTAATTAAAAAATAACAAAAATTGTACTGTACTGATCATATAAAAATCATTTCACTTTTAAACTTGAATGTGGTACTGTATATTGAATTTTAAGTGTATCTTACTTTTAAGTTCAATGAACTTGTATAAAGTTCAGTGGAACAGTATTGTGAGTTTATGCTCACTCGTAAACATGGAATTTTTCGATTATTAAGAGCAACAGTGATTTGGGTGTCTAACACGTTTTCATTTGACATCTGACATTCTGTATATTTTGAATTGACCTTCTAATTGGCTTGGTTGGTAATATCAGAAATAAAACAGTTAAACCTACAAAATAGCGTTGTTCTTAACAAGTAATTTTAATATTTATATATTCATGTAGAACATATCAGCAAACTAACTGAAATGTGGTACTTCTTTCTCTACAGTTCTTGATTAAAATTCTGTAGGTATATTCTTGATCATCCAGAAATTGTAAGAGGCCTGAGAGTGTTAGATGTTGGAAGTGGATGTGGAGCACCTGCTGTAGCAGCGGCATTAGCTGGGGCAAAATCAGTTACAGCAAATGATATTGATCCAGGTAGTTTATGTTCACTATTTGTTAATAAATTTTAGGAAGATTTAATTTTTAGTAAGCAGTTTTATGGATATTGACTAAAGCAGGGGTCTCCAAACTATGGCCCCTGGTCATTGTCCAGTCCGCGGCAACCCGGCTGATGCTATGTACAGTTTTTAAATAGATTGTCAAAATACTTCAAATATTATAACATTTTACTAAATAACTAAACAAGAAATAAATATGAAATCAAAGTATAGGGTTAACTTGTCAGAAGACCACTTGAAATTCATTCTAGTGATAGGAGCATCAAAATTTGACTCAAAATGGACAGACATTACATGTCAGAAGCAACTCCACACATCCCATACGTACATAAGAAAGCCAAAAAATAATACATAAGAAATATCTTTGAATGTTATTTTTTCCTTACTTTTATTTACATTATTTCGAATAAATGAATTTGTTTTGTTTGTATAAGTCAGCTTAATTTTTATTTAAATACCTATTTTATTGAATTGATTATTTCGTAAACTTAAAAAAAATAAGTTTACTATATATATTGCAACAAAACAATTACGGATGCATAGATGTGTATTGGAACTAATAATATATAACAGAGTCTCTTATCTGGAAACAGGAATTTATTAGACTAAAACAAATTTAAATCTTGTCTGTAAATTCTTTACATAAATTATTTATTAGTTATATATTGTCTTTAAATTCAAATAAATGTTTATTTGAACAATTGTCTATGTTACTTGATTGTCAAATTCCTTCTTGGAGTCCGGTTGGAATACCGTTGCATTAACGTTGACCTCTGGTCTCACTGCTGCAGCCACACGCGAATCACACACGTACGCCATTTATCTGATTGATATGGTTTTTATGTTTACAATCTCAGGTTCGATAAGTGGGTTAGTGGTTATTATTTATAATGTGGTGTATTTAGCTTACACCTTCCTGTTATCTTGAAGTGTTCACGCGTTCATATAGTTGTACTCCAAGTATTACAACTGCCCTAAGCTCAAAAATCTTGACTCACGCGAGTTAACACTAATAGATTTCAAATACTTTGTTCACCGTTCTAATAACCCTTGATTTAGGTTATGGGTAACTCGTAGCTAAAATCTAGGATGGTCGCCACTTATATAGCAAACGTGTACTGTCGCGATGAACTCACACAGAGATTATGTCTGAATAGGACGAGTTGTAGACAATAACTGAACGAAATTTCCTCTACCAGTGCACAGCGCAACTGAAAATTTAAGCTCCTGATTGGTTAAAATTTAGAACACATCATAGATTTCTACCTCGATAGCAAGAAATCGAGCATGGTATTACAATGCCAGAGTCCACAAAATCTTGTATAGATTTTATCTAAAAGTTTTATATTTTCTGCAGATAAGGCTTTTGTAGAAAAATGAATACAGTTAAAAAATACATATTAGAATTATATGTTTTGAGTTTATGACATGAAAAATGTAGCGCTATTAATGACGCATATGCTGTCCAAGTTTAATTTCGATACATTAATTATTCAGTAAAACACGAATAACACGTGCACTCGCACACAAAACTTGCACTTGTAACGGTATGAACCCATGAGATTTTATAAATTTAAATCTTTTCGAATTTGTATTCAAAAAAGAAAATATCGTGTATGGACTATAGCATTGAGGCTGGTGACTGGGCATTGGAATGCAGACTTTCAGCGAGGGTGCGTATTCACAAACAAGTGCGCGCTCCCTCGGCCAATGTTCTCAGGCTTTTGGTCACGCACGAATACATTCTTCCTCGCCCGGTGTGCGGAGAACAAAGACAGTCGGCAAATAACATCTGAAGGTAACGGACGTGAGCAGTGTTGTGCGTCGCCGGCTGGGCGCAGTTTCCATCTCGCCCGCATATAAGAATGTGAATAAAGAACAGTTTTTGTTGTTAAGTAGCAGCGCTGCGGCGCAGTTCTGTATATAGGCTCGCGAGCCGAAAATTGTGTAAACTTTAAAAAAAAAAGTTGTTTATATTATGATTGAAAATTACATAACAATGTGAGAACAAGTACAATTCAGACGTCAAAATTAAAAGTGGGCGAAATAATTTCGGACAACAGTGAAACAGTAATAAGTCGTCAGTGCTCAAAATTACACCCATGAAAACATCTTTCGGCAGATAATGTGATCGAGAGACAGAATTCGGGAGTGTTGCCACCACGCATCGGATAAAACCAGGAAAGTAAACATACAATTTCAATTAAAGTTAACGAAACTAAAAGTTATAATGGGGAAAGAGATCTCTCGTTTTTAAGGGGGTAAGATATGTGAGAATGAGAGCGTGAGTGGGTACTGGGTCGTCTTATCTATATATAAGAAAGAAATATTTAATCTAACTATAGTAAGAAAGCTATATTAAATTTTCAATGTTACATAAGCATCAGTAATTGTTCAAAAAAAAAAATAAAATAAAGATGGAAAGTAAGAAATCTAAAAGAGAGAATACAAAGAAATGTTGAATAAAAGTTTATAGAAAGTAAGAAATTTAAAAGAGTGGATATGAAGAAATGTAAAATAAAAGTGAGTTAAATTAATAATACAAATGAGAGTTGAGTACATTAATGATGTAACCCTAAGTCACGCTTGTAATTCACAGTTCGTGTGCCGAATCCTGGGCTAATTCAAGGTAAGTTTATTTTATTAATACAATTTAAATGTGGTAGAGAAAATAAGATCACACACTTGGAATGACAGAGAATAAATTTATGGGCATTTTGACATAGAACACAAAATTACCCATCTATTATTTCAAAACTTGCAGCTAATTTACAAAATCTGAACAAATGCAATTTAAAACATGTCTATAATGTCATAAAGTGTATAATAGCGTCTAGTCATTTCTAAAATGACTCTTACTGCAGTACTGTTTTATTTGCAATATATATAAGTTGTTGGCCCGCCTGACTTCCAAGATTTTTCAATTCGGCCCTCAAGTGAAAAAGTTTGGAGACCCCTGGACTAAAGTATCAGTATTGCTGAAAACACTCTTAAGACTTTTGTAGCAAATTGTTTTCTGTTTTAGTTTAGATATAAAAACATGAGTAGCATAGTTTCTTCATTAAATGGGATTCATTTGCAAATAGATTAGAAAGCATTATTCTAAGTAAAAATTAAATAGGTGATAAAATATTGAAAGTGATCAGTTTTTTAACTTAATTAACTTTAATGAATAAGCTTGTTTATATCATTGGCAAACTAGACTTGCATTGTGTATTCAAGATGTTAAGACAGTCTCAGAGTTCGTTGTGTTGTTCAGAGGAAGCAGAATAATGACACCAATGAAGTCAACTAATTACAAACTTTAATTAGACACAACAGTTATAAATCAACAAAGCCTAATTAATTACTATCTGAAGACTAGACATGCCGGAGACATGCTTGCTGCATGCACTTGCTCTTGAATTTTCAAGAATGTTATGTATTGTATTTCGTCTCAGTGAACTAGCAATATTATGCTATAAGACTAATACCATTCAACAGGTATATCTAATACTGATGTACAAGTAGAATTTTAGCTTAACAGCTTAAGATAGGAAGGAGGAAAACAGTTAGTGTATGAAGATTGTTAAATCAATACTGATTCTGAATGGAGTACATATTAAAAGTGGAATCTTTTAATCTATAGATTTATAATGAAATAATAGCAAGAAAGTCATATATTATTATGGTATATTAATAATAATTGAGGTGGGGGGTAGGTGAAAATGCTATTTACGCATATGGGGCAAACTGCCATTCCTGGACTACCACCAACTAAAACACCTCCTCATGCTCCTTGATAACTAGTCCAGAGCCTTTGCACATTACTTTGGGCTAAGCCTTGCCTTTCACTCCTACAGCTTCATTCTGATGTCGTCTTAAGTGCCTAGGTTTTGTTTTGATCTAAAATAGCCATTGTACAGATACACATATTCTCTTCTGTTGTAGAATTTATTAAGTTTAAGGTAAATTTTATTCGTTTGTTTACTTTGCAAAATGAAAAGAGTCTGTAGTGAAAATCTGTGTTGAAAAAGACTGACGACGAATTGTTGATGGTTCTCTCGCAGACGTCCGTGGATGTTCGTAGATCATCGCAGATTCTGATTCGGCTAAAACAAACACAAGTTATTTACTTATGGTGTATGAAGTTCTTGTCGATTGACCAATTCGTAAATAATTGAATCGGTAACTCGATCCTCATAGGTGAGTGTTACATGGTGCCACCTGTGAAAGTATTGCTGAAAATCTAGCTCGAGACTGTACTGTCTGTGTAATAAAAAGTCGTCAACTTTTTGTTTTTCTGTTATGAATTTTAATTTTATTAACAAATCTTGATAATATTGGCAAATCGTTACTTTAGAATTTAACACAGGCTGTTTGCCTGGTCAGTCATTGACTTTACTTTCTAATTTATCTCAGGGTATAAAAAATTATTTAAATTATTTAACATAAAATTTACAATATAATTCTTGAACCTTGGTTCATTATGTTTGCATGTCTTCAGTGGTTCCTTTGAGCCTGCAAGATACAAAAACAAGAAACAATGTCTGCGCTACTGTTTAACATTAGTAGGCGGAGTTGATTATTATAAACAATAATTACATTAAATGGTTTCATAAATCATTACTATGGAATAAATATCGTCGACTATGGTCAACCTTAAAATTAAAAATTAAACCTCCGCTCAACAGTCCGTTAGTGTGTTAGCCAACCTCCGCATGGCTTTTGTGTTAGTGTGACGGTGTATGGCTAGTACTATGCGCCACCAGCCGCTAGTTGCGGTATTCACAGCCAGGAGGCGGCGCTGTTATCTCAGCGCCTACTCAGTTTGCCTCACGACGCTGAGTGCACGCCGTATGGAACCTCCGCCGGGAATTGAACCCGGGACCACGAGCGCATCAATCGCCCGCGTTAGCCACTAGACCACCTGGAGGCCAACCTTACATTTGTTTTATGCATAACGAATTAATCTTTAGAACAAAATGACCTGGAACAGTTTCAAAATTATTAACCTATAGTCGTAACATTGACTATTATCAACATTGAGTTGCCTCTAGGCATACTGATTCGATATTTAATAACAAAAGATCATCAAAAGTTTATATTATTATTAACATGGTTATTAAATTGACTATTATCAATATGAGAACAACTTCAGGCATACTGAATTGCAATAAATTATTAACTATCCAAAATATCAGGTATCAGCTTAATCTAAATATCAAAAAAGTTACATCAGTATGTAAATAATAAATTCACTTAATGTTTGTCAATTATTATTATATCCGTATGTATATAGCACTCTAGTTATTCAAAACATTATGATTTGTTACTTAATCAGTATATTAATTGGTTGTTTATGTCTGATACCAATTGAATTAAAAAGTTCATATAACCTCTCTTTTCGAGATTTTATTATTCATTGTTTAGTTCGACTTGGTTTGATATTTGCAATATCGGTAATAAATTTATTATTTATTTCTATAAAAATAATTATATCAGGTTTATCAATGTTTGTAAATGTTTGTAGTCATTTTGTTTATTCACTATGAACCTCATTAATATATTCTGGTTGGTTCCATGTTTCAAAAAAATGACAATCATAAAATCTCTGTTTTTTAATTAATTAATCATCAATAATAATCAGTCAACACTATACTTCCTGTTAATACACTTTAATTGCAACTTTATTATGCACTGTGCAATTGCATTTCGCTATAATACAAGCGTTTTATTTAATTACTTGACACTAAAATTTCGGTGTTAGGATGCCCCCTTCTGTTTACGTTTATAACCACACAGCTGATATCTTGAAAACGACTGTATTTGCGCACAGAAATTTGCCGGCGTCTCGCGTCGCTAGTCTGAGGTAGAATAATACAATTATTTTTCTTCTTCGCTGTTCCTATATCGGGAGCACATACCCCCCGGTCGATTTTGATCGATTCCATTGGTTAAAAAGGTCGACATTCCATCCAGCGAGGTCATCCCCCTTGCGAATTAATTAATTTTACAGAAAATTGTTAACGACTTTGGGTTGGAGAGTATTGTTTGTTGCCTTCTCGTTTTTCCCAAATAAATATAATTGCTTTAAAATTGGTTTAACGTCCTTGTTATATGAGTTATGCTTAATGTAATCACATTATGTTATTACAATTAATCTGTTCTTTAAAATGAGTCCTCATAAGACATGTGTGAGTTTAGTAATAAGAAAGTTAATTCCTTACTTATGACTATTACATATTTCTGATTGTTTTACATGATTAATTACTAAAATTGACCAAATGATGATTACATTCCATCATATGGTTCCTTTGAAGTTCATTTATGACAATATCTAGTACAATGATTGTCTAAAATTAATAAAATTACTATATTTGACCCATGCTTTCTATGGCCTAGAGCATGGTCAGTTTGATTTACTTTATTTATTGACATATTTTGTCCTGTCCACTTTTTTAAAGTGATACAGATATTCTAAGATGTCCATTACAACTTCTGGACAGCTTAGTTTTCATTAAAATTCAATTATTTACTTGTTTTTAGTTTCATTTATTGTTCATAGTCTTAGTATGCCATGTCATTATGTTTTAATTCTGAATTAATGATATAACCATTTTTATGTGGTTCCTTTCAGTCTGAATTGTCTTTACAGTTTAAAGATTGTTTTTCAATGGTTGTTCTCTTATAATTACATGTGATATTGACAATAATTCACTAATACTTCTTGCATCTAGTGTGGTCAGACGGTTACCTCAATTTTCCTTAATTCTGGTTAAATTAGCTTTTCATTATACTCATTGTATACTATAATAGTGGTAATACATCTTATATTGCACATCTATGTCATTGTTCTTCACTGGTTTACAATATTATAGAAATTCTGAGTGTGTTTAATGTGTACATCTTTCTGTCCAATTTCAGTCTTATGTATTTGCATTAAACACCACACATACCACTTTTAATTGATAAAATTGTATCACTAGGTTCGTCTTTATAATGTCTACTTTCATTATTTTATTACTTATACTAGTTTACAGCGTTTTGGTCTTAATTTATGCTAATTACAAGTTGATTTGTAACCGAGTTGAGGTTACCTGGGACCCCTTTTGTCAGACAAGAATGGTCTATGTTTTAGCTTGCTGTTTCAATGTTTTACAGGTTATTATTTGAAACTTTTACTCTTGTTAATTATTATTTATTATTTCTTTATGATTTCTACCTGTCTACAGGTGATTACTAGGTTCTCTTTTAGTTAATTTACTTGGATTTGCCTGTATTAAAAGCATGCATGGTATACTGTTCTTACTAATATAATTAATTCATTCTTATCATCCATTATTTTCTTTCATTGTTTTGATTTGTTTAATTAGACCTATTCTTGTATTAGAATACAGAGTTTTTGTCGTGGTTTGTCTTTGGTAATAGTTTGTCTATGTCTGTGTCTCTTGGCTGTTTCTTATTTCTGTAGATTCCTTGTTTTATTGTTTCATTCTCTATTAATACATATACTAGGCATATTATCTGACATATTTGTTAATTCTACTGTGTTTGTTTACCTTGCTTGTATTTATTTATATTCTCTTCAGTCTCTTGTTAATACTGACTGTCATTATACGTTAGTTTTATCCTCTCACTTACCATATCTATTGGGTCATTTGGTTAATCACATTATTATGTTGTCTTCTCTATTTTCTTCTTTATCACTATTTATTATCCTTCGTTTGCTGAGTTAATTATATCACTTGTTTTACTTAGTTCTTGAACCTTATATAATACTTGGTACACAGTTATTTATTTACCAATCCTCTCTTAGGTGTTCTGGTGTTAGTTTATGAGTGTTTCATTATTTATTTTTGTTGTTAACTTTATGGTGAATATATGTACTGTTACACCATCTTCATTTGTAAAATTGTGTAGATATATCTTGACAGCAGGTACAGGAACTTTCCCATCTGAGCGTGGCATCAATGATCGTCTTTGGTGCTAAGTGGCCCAATTCTGCCTCCAGTTCTATCTGCCTTTGTTCCCACCTACAGCAGGTAAAAAATGAGTGGTGTGCATTATCATGTACACCAGGGCAGTAGTACATGATAAGTGCCTAAGGTAGGATATAAGGTGTACATGTACATGGTAGGTTGGGTCATAAGTTCCTTTCCAATCCTGTGGAGATAGGCCTGGAAATATCCGTGCCCACCCAGGAACTGTGTAAGGTAATACCCTACTTCTGCATGTGTTCTCGCTTTCCACTTCTCAATTTTTGGGACGAGCCTCGCTGTCTACCTCCCTTAAGGCTCCTACTTGCAGAAAATGCAATGTCTCAAGAGTGCAGCTTCTCTCCTCCTGTGTTGCAGTTTTTGTGCCAACTTCTCTTTTTCTTCTGTGTATTGCCTGACACTCTCCAAGTGAAGAGAGCAACATAAATTATTCTGGTAATAACTAGAATGTCCAGTTCAGAGACCATAGTACAATATGTATATGCAGCTTTTAACACGCCACTTCTTGCTCCTGCACTAACTTTATATGGTTAGCTTCCTGAGAGCTTCGGCTCATAATTCCACCCCAAGTAAAAAGATATACTGCGTTGCAGTAATCAGCCACACACTACTGTGTCGCGTACTGAACTTTGACGTACTGATATTGGCTATAAGTCTACTCAGGACAGTGACTCCCATTGCAGCCTTGTCTCCAGTCCAACGGATCTGTTACCAGAAATACAACATACTGTCAACCATAACCGCTAGGTACTTAGCAACCGGCATTGTCTCCGCCAATTCTTTCCCACACACATAGGGAGGGTAGTAAGATTCTTATCTTTATGAGGACAGTGATCTCTGTATTGTTCAGTGCCAGTGAGACTGTGGTCCACCATCCAGACATTGACAGGATGCATCACCCTGTTGAGTTTTTGTTGAGAAAGCTCAGTGTCTCGTGCTGCCATGTCGTTATCATACCCAACTAGCATGGATTCCTCAGGCAGCTCTATCCACAAAAGGCTGTCACAGGAGACATTCCATAAGTCAGGTCCCAAGATAGACCTCTGAGCCACTGCAGCCATGACTGCTGTTTTTTTCTCTCCTTCTGTGGTCTCCTAGAGTAGGGTATGGTCCCTCAGGTAATCTTAACCATCATCAGGTGGTACTTTGGAACTTGAAAAGCATGTTCAAACATTCAAAGCCTATCGCTCCTTCTTGCTGAATTAAAGGCATTTTTAGTATCTAAGTTAATCAAGAGGACAACATGCCACAAATACTATTCAGACTGCCTCAATGACCCCCTGAACAGCACCCATTGTCAAGTGGCCCACTCTGAATTGATATTGTCTTGGCGACAGGACCCTGGCCTCACAAATTGCTGGCGGCAGTCTCAGCTTCTCCACTGTGTCCAGCATGCATAATGGCTGATAAGATAATGGCTCTTCTGGATCTTCTTATCCCTTACTAATGAGGACAAGGTGCATAGTTTTCCAGTAGGGTAGAAATCCGAGCCATCCGTTGTTCATCCGTAATAGCAAGCAAAGGCTCAGTTCACCACCACTTTTAGTACTTCATCAGGAATACCATCATATACTGTCACTTTCTTATTGTACAGGGATTTCACATCCTGGCATAATTACTCCTCACTAAAGAGTGGAATACCTCCCACTTCATCAAAACCAGCTTCTGCTCTCATCAGATGTGTGGAAAAGAGATTCTGTCCATGGTGACTGCATCTATAACACAACACTATCTGTGAACCCCAAGCTTCTGGGTAACAATCTTGTAGGCCAGGCTCCATAAGTCAACATTTATCTCTTCGACCAAATCACTCCACCTGGTCTCTTCAACCTGTACTCTGGTTTATCACATGTCGTAACTGTTTCTTGGTGGCCTTATGTTCAGCTGACTTCCTATTTGCATCCTCCTGGTTTCTTGACCATTGCACAGCTCTCCTGAACTTAAGAAACTTCTCTCAACTCAGTTTGTTGTCCTCAGTCTTGGATGTTAAAAACTATACATTGATAGACTGTCAGCTTAGTCCTCTATGACCATTCAGTCTTCAACTCCTGGTTCTAGGCCCTCAGAGGCCATAGAGATATCTGGTATGGTCTCTGTATGTCAGGGGCACTTGAAAGTTGTTTAGTTGTCAATGTTTAACTTAAGGAGACCTGTTCTGGCAACCACTTCCATCATGTATTTGTCCTGGGAATCAGGTTTGGGATGCCCCACTACATGGCCCTACATCCCTTTTAAAATCTCCAGCTACCACAGTCACACTTTTTTTGGACAAGCTCTCATCCTCCAGATGGTCTATCTTGTTCTGAAAGGTACAGATAACCTCGTTGGGTGTGAGGTAGCAACTGAAAAAGGTTACTCCCCCACATGTATTCCAAACAAAGCCCCTGCCACCCCCATGGCTCTGGACTCAAGACTTTCCCCCAGTTCAAGGACCCAGATGCGGCCATACAGAAATGGTCAATTAACCACAGCAATGACTCCCAGTTGCAATACGTTATCAGCAGTAGGTCTGCTTCTTTTTCTGATAACTGATAGATGTTCTTTGCTACTTTGCTTCTATTTAGTTTAGGTTGCAATTCTGGACCATTTTGGAAGTATCTTAAATTCCTCCAGTGCATCCCAGAATGCTCTGCATTCTTTTGAGGCAAAAATGTATAATAATAATAATATTAATTACAGTCTAATTATCAGTATGTCTTTATTTTAATTAGATGCCAACCATAATTTTTTTATTACTCCTCACTAAATGGGAAAATACTTGTTCAGCTTAACAGATTTCAGATTCAATAAATTCTGGTGAAAAGTAATTAAGTTACTTTTCTTTAGTTTACTACAATCTGACTCTCTGTAATACATACTGAAGTCGAGTTGGATGAGCAAGAGCACCCGACTTCGCAAGTGTATCAGCCGATCGAATTCAGCAAAACGTGGCAGTTAGCTACAAAGCACATCCACAAAACATTCTTTAATAATGAAATAGATAGTGGCTGTTAAAATGATGCCGTTGCAACACCATGGAGACCAGAATTAATTACCATAGTAACAAGTAAATAAACAAATGATATTTAGCGGCATCGGAACTATACCTTTATCCGTTCCTGCAGTTTTTAATGTTTTTACTAAGCAATTGTATTGATACATTTTGTAATTTTTTATACAGATACGTCTATATATTTTGTAATTGTCTTAAGCGATTATAAAATGTGTGTTTATACGTATTTATGGTGATGCAATGAATAAGTAATAAAATATATTAAATACTACTACTAAAGATGTCAACAAGACCAGAATTAATTACCATAGTAACAAGTAAATAAACAAAAGCTATTTAGCGGTATCAGAACTGTACATTTATCCATTCCCGCAGTACACTTTTTTGACCTCGGGCTTGTTGTCCACGGCTAACTTCATCCTGTTAACTTTCCGTTTCCGTTGCATGGTGCGCGCGCATTCCGTTACGTACTAAAAATTTCACCCTCAACGCACCTAAAGAAGTATTAAAAAAAAAAAAAAAATCCTCCGCTCAACAGTCCGTTAAGGACCAAGGCGTACCGCGTGGCTTTTGTGTTAGTGTGACGGTGTATGGCTAGTACTACGTGCCACCAGCCGCTAGTTGTGGTATTCACAGCCAGGAGGCGGCGCTGTTATCTCAGCGCCTACTCAGTTTGCCTCACGACGCTGAGTGCACGCCGTACGGAACCTCCGCCGGGAATTGAACCCGTGACCACGAGCACATCAATCGCCTCGCCCGCATTAGCCACTAGACCACCTGGAGGCTCACCTAAAGAAGTATAACTTCAAAAAATGGTTTTGTCCAAATATAGTGTACAGACTAAAAAGCTCTCATTGGCCTACAACTAGGCGGCTCAGTGAGGATATGGCACCGCAACCTTCTTATTTGTTAGTAAGATTGGATACTTACTCCCCTGTTCTAGTAACTTTTGTTTCACATACATGACTTTACTGGACATCCTTTCCAGGATCCTAACACCAAAAGCCACATAGGCACCTTGACAACTCTGGCCTGAACTAGTCAGCACTGGTTTGCCTCTGCACCTTCCCAGATTCTACAGCAGTAATAAAAATTAAAAAAAGAAATTAACAAATGTTCTTTCAACTCTCCATATCCTTGTACTTACTTATTGCCTCCTAGAAATGCAATTTTAAATTGACCAAAGTGCTGATTTTCACAATAACATGGTAGACTTAATACATAATATAATAATACACAATATTATTATACCTTACCTTGATACTTAAGCAACTTTAACCTAATCACTACAAACATATATATTGTAGTGTGACAGAAAATCCACTATTTATTAATTCATATAAAATAATAAAAATTAATCACACCACATATATTAATATAAAATCGAATGAAATTGAATGAATTCAAAGGAATAAACAACAATAAAATAAAAATCCTCAATACATTATATAAAAACCACTGTTAAAAAATCAAAGAAATTATTAAAAGCAACTCATATTATAAAATCAAGAATTTACCCAGGAAATTAGGAGCAGTAAACAAATTAGATTACACAATGTCATGAAGAGAGAATCAGTTTGAGAGTGGTGAAACACCAAAATACCCCAAAGATAAGAAGAAGGAAGAATAAAATTTGTGATCAGGAAGTAAACAATACCCTGAAACCTTTAGCGAAGAGCAAAGTCAGTATCAGTAAATAAATTCGATGCTCCAAACTAAACATCAGTCGAGATAACACGAAGTACCTTGGTTTACCCAAGAGTGAAAAATGAAGACAAGAAGAAGGAAAACCAGAAGAAAGACAAGAGTGAAGAATGAAGACAAGAAAGAAAACAAGAAGAGAGGAAGAAATAGTATGAAAGAAACACCGTTATAAAACCTATTATTAAATACCATCAACCCCAAACCCATAGAGACAATTAAAAAGAAAGTATAACATCCCAAAATCCTATAAAAATGTAATTATTAAGAAATCAAAAGTGTTGTCTAGTATAATAAGAAGTGAACCAACTAAAGCTATTGTGTGATAAAGAAAATAAACAAGTCTTAACAGTCCATGATTACTAAAGGTCTGGTCTGAGATAATAAGACTCAAAATTCTTGGATTTCGTTGTCCATGACGTGTCCGTTACTTAACTAAATATACTATAATATTGACGACTCGGAACACTAAGTTTTTTATAAGTAAAAACGTAAAGTTTTACCTTACAGCCTAAACCGGCTTTCACCTATAGAAGGCTTCATCAGAGGCTGTCGTTAGTAGCGCTGCTCGTCTTGTTGTTGGCGACGAGATAGTGTTTCGAAAGATTGAAGCTGTGTGTGTGTGGTGAGATGTGTTCGAATAATGCGTGCGATTTGAATTGTCTGTTCGTTTAGGATGTCGTTTTTATTTGTTTTTGTGTGTTTGTATATTTCTAATTGTTCTAGAGTGTCTAGTTTTCGGCCTTTTGTGTGTACGTGTAGTATGTTCATGTTATTGTCGATGTTTTTATATGTGTGGTTTGCTTCAGTGAGGTGGTTTGCGAAGGTAGATTCTGTAGTGGTGTGGAGTGCTTTTGTGTGTTCAATGTATCTCTGTTTGAAGCTACGTCCTGTCTGGCCTATGTAGAATTTACTGCAATTTGAACAATTTAGTTTATATACACCGGGTAGATCGAATTTGTTTTGTGCTTTGGGCATGCGTTTTGATAGTGTGTGTTCTGTTTTGTTAGTAGTTTTGTAAGCGATTCTGTATCCTGCTTTTTTGAATTTGTGGGCAATTTTTTCTGTTTGTTTGTTGATGTATGTTAGTGTTATGAATTTGTTGTTTTCTGTCTTTGTCTGTTGTTTGTTTTGTGTTTTGTGTAGGAGTTTACTGACTATTGTTCTGACATAACCGTTAGATTCTGCTAGATATTTTATCGTGTTTAGTTCGTCTTTGTAGTCTATTTCATCTAAGGGGATGTTGTTAAGTCTATGTATCATGGTTCTAAAAGCAGCTAGTTTGTGTTGTATTGGGTGATTGGAGGTGTTGTGTATTAGTGTGTCAGTTGTAGTTGGTTTTCTGTATATACTGAATTTGTGCCTGTGTTCTAGTTTTGTGATGGAGAGGTCTAAGAAGTTTATGGTATTGTTGTGTTCGTATTCGGCAGTGAAGGTTATGGTTTTATGTATTTTGTTTATGTGCGTTAGTAACTGTTCACATTGTCTTTTGTTTCCCCTGTATAGTATTAGAATGTGATCAACGTATCTGTGCCAATATAGTATTTTATGTGAGTGTCTGTCATTGTTTGTGAGTATTTTTGTTTTTTCTAAGTGTTGGAGGAAGACTTCTGATAGAATGCTGGATATGGGGGAGCCCATGGGTAGGCCATCGTTCTGTGTGTAGTATTTATTGTTATAAGTAAAGTAGTTTTGTTTTGTGATAATGTTCAGAGTTTCTGTTATTTCATTGATAAGTTCGTCTGGTGTGTTGTTCTGTTTGAGTTTGTTTTGTAGGATGGTGATTGTTTCAGAGATGGGGATGTTTGTGTACAGGTTTTTAATGTCAAAGGAGGCTAATGTGGCATTATGGGGGATGTGTATGTCTTTTATTTTTGTTACTAGGTCAGTGTTGTTTTTTACTGCAATGTTGTTGTCTATTTGTGTGTGTTGTCTAATAATTTTGTCTAGATATTTTGCCAGTTTGTGTGCAGGGGCATTATGGTAGTTGATAATGGGGCGGATCGGAATGTCTTCTTTATGGATTTTGGGAAGCGCTTGGAGTGTAGGTGCTGATGGTCGGATTTGTTTCATGTAGGGCTTTTGTTTATGTGTCATAATGTGTTTGGCTTTGTTGACTATTTGTTTTACTGAGTTTTGGTATCTGTCGGTGGGGTCGTGTTTTAGTTCTGTGATGTTGTTCTGTTCTATGAAGTCTTGTACTTTTTTGTGTAGGTTGTCTGTGGGGATAATTACAGTCGTGTTGCCTTTGTCAGCTTTTACAAATGTGATGTTGTGTTTGTGTGCCTTTTCCCTCAGTTTGATGGCTGTGTGTATTTCTGAGTTGTGGTTGTTGTTGTCTGGTGTCTTATGTACTCCTATTGTGTTGTTTATATTATGTCTTAATGTGTCTTGGTGTTCTGGTGCTGTGTTTTGTATATTTGTTTCTGTGTCAATTATGAGCTTTGTTAGTGTTTGGTTGTTATGTTTGTAATGTATGTTATGTTTTAGGCCTTTATCAAGGAGTGTTTGTTCGTCTTTTGTGAGTGTGACGTTCGTGAGGTTTACTGTACGTGGGTAGAATTTGTGCGAGGGAATTATATCTGTTTTGATTGGTGTCAGGTTTTTTATTTTTCTGTCGTGTTTTGTCTGTATGTTATGTATTTGTTTTTTTGTCCATTCATTTGTGTGATGTATTAGTTCAGTCATGTAATTGTGTCCGTATGTGTTGGCGATATGTAGGTGTAGTGTTAATGCTTTGCGATTAAGGGCGTCTTTTTTCTTATATAGTTGTTTAATTGATTCTTTTATGTTTGTTCTTTGTGCGATGTTTTGTGTTATTCGGGCGGCCTGGTTGTTATGTTTAATTTTGATTTGGGCATATTTAGGTGTTAGTGAATTGTTTATACATGTTTTGTTGAAATGTATGTGAGCTACAATCTTTCTAACCTTCAAAGTTGTGAACTTGTACGCTTGGACGTTGGCTCGTCTTTCTGAGTTAAATTCTTGGATTTCGTTGTCCATGACGTGTCCGTTACTTAACTAAATATCACTATAATATTGACGACTCGGAACACTAAGTTTTTTATAAGTAAAAACGTAAACTTCAATCTTAGAATGCTGAATGATGTTCATTATTATTTTTTATATAACAGTAGTATTAATCAAATACTACAGCTCACAATGGGTTTGTAAAACGTTTTATTTTCATGTAATAATAACTAGAGGAGGAGTAGGATTAAATTTATTTGAGAAAGACAGAAATGTAAAATTCTAAACTCTAGGCCATGTGGTGAATTCACAGAAGCCATATAAACCAGTTAATTCACTTATAATTCCTGTAAACTAGCAAGATTTAGGTAAGGTAAATCAGTTAACCACTACTGTGAATGATCCTATGAGTTAAAGTGATAATAAGGAAATATACCTTAAAATATTGTAAATTTTCAAAATATATAAATTAATTAATTTTAAAGAGCAATGTCAAATTCAGAGATTAACATAAAAAACCAGTTCAAAGGTTCAATTTATATGTATTTAAGGAAAGGAAGAGAAATATGACTAATTAAAATTTATTATGATAGTATTAATAACAATTAAAATGGCAGAAAAATTTATATGAAGGCGGAAACCAATTTTTGAGCCTAGATTTCCAAAAAGAGACATTTGGTAATTTCCACAAAATGTCAACAGATATGGACTATAATATATCAATTTAAAAGGAATGAGATGATTAAACCAATGATAAGGTTCTTAATTCATGAAGGTGACGAATAAAATAAATAAATTCCATATATAATGTAATTTTGTATCATGTGTATGGGAAATCAAAATATTTTAACAATACTTTTTCAAAGATTAACTGGGCCAGATTTTGACTAACATGAAGGAAGTTAGTTTAGTCTTTTGTTGAATATCAAGCTGTATAGTTGTGTAATATAACGTTCCTTAAAACCGTGTAGAAAATGGTACTACGGTTACCCACTAATATCAGTGAAGCGAGAGTTAAATGAATTAAACACTTTTCTAACTAAACCTACAGAAACGTTAGCGACAATAGTGAAAACTAACACCAAACTTCATTATACTAGTGATTTAAAACAGTAAAACAATATATTTGTGATAATTAACGCTACAAATCATAACCACTTTTTGAGCAGTTAACCCACAGAAGTGAACACAAATCAAATAACATAATTAACACAAGTATACACGGAACACTTCTTCAGAACACACCAAACAACCTATTAGACAGATTACACCAGTGCGGGGACATTTCAGACATTTATGAAGGTAATTTTGCTGTGAGATTTTAACACGACGGCATTCCGAATAACCTCGCCATATCTAGGAGCGGCCATCTTTGAAAAATACGAATCTCTGCCTTCCGCATCGAGTGACGTCAGCAGCTACATATGGTTTGATGATTCAACTTTTTTAAACATTATATCAGAATTATTTAAATATTGTTAAATAATAATTATTGAAATTACTTTAATTGTTAATGTTATACTTTCTCGTTGACCCTTCTCTGACTATTAATATAATCGCTCCAAGAACCTTTTTTATATAATACTTGTAATAATTTTTTCCACTGTATGAACGAATCGATTATTCCCTGAGACGGAGTCGATAATTGCTCCCAATCGATTAAAAATCGATTATTTATTAAATTTGTTAATAAATCCATTTGTTTCAATTGTTTGTATCTATTATTATTTCACATGCTAATTTAAGGTTTATTTATTAATGCAACGAGACTTCAAGAAGAAGAAAATATTAATTAACAGTGAGATATTGGACCAGCACTAAACATCACAAATCGATTGCTGACCGGAGTTAATCTGATTAACTCCAGACTTGGTTCAGATCTTCCAGTAGTGCTCAATAATTAATAAATACCTTCTTAATTATTAAAATGTTTAACAGAACATTAAAACAGGATTATTTCACAATTACAGACATTGATTAAAACATAAACAAAAATTTTTTTTTATTAATGAAAATTTTTTTTTTTTTTAAATAAAATTTTCTCTTTATTATCTTTTTTTGTAAAGACCGCATACAGGGTCTTGGTACAAAGTGGCTCGCAACAGTGGGGCTTTAAAAGAGTCACTACACTACCCACAGCGGAGCGAAACCTTACTAGCGTAAGAGGTTTATTTGAAAGAACCTCTTAGTTTATTTGTACATACTGTTACAAAGTGGCGTCCAACTTAGAGGGCTTGATAAGATAAGCCTGGCAGCGATTAATTAATAAAGACAGAAGAAAAATGCAAAGACGAGCTACTTCAAAGAAGAGGGCGGCAGAGGCCGAAAAAGAAGTGGACATGGGGGATAAGGAGGCAACACCCGTGGAGGATCCGGAGGTGGTAATACCACAGGAGGATAAGCAACCCACACCAGAGGAACAACTGGAAATACCAACACAAACTGAAGAGGTTACATTCCGGGAAACCCTAATGAGAATGATGATGGAGATGAAAGAGGATAACAAATCCATAAGGAAGGACATTGGGAATACCAATAAGAATATGGAGTCTAAAATGGAACGAGTAAATAAAAACATAGAATCCAAAATAGAGGATTTGAAGGAAGACAACCATTCATTAAATGAAAAACTAGAGGATCTGAAGGAAGATAACTGATCCACAAAGGAAGAATTGGGCCATAAGATAGAAAATACTAATAAAAGGATTGAGGAAACCAGTAAGAATTTGAGTAAGAAGATGGAAGAGAAAATAGAGGAAACAAGTAGGAAAATGGAAAGCGACAATCAGCAACTGAGGGAACAGTTGGAGGAAAATAATCAGAAAATGGACGAGAATAATCAAAGGTTGAGAGAAGAACTAAGGGAAGTCAACCAGGAGAGCATGAATAAGGTAGACGAGAGAATAGCACTGGCAAAGGAAGAGTTAAATAAAAAGATAACAGAGACGAAGAAATCCATCGTAAAAAAGTTAGAACAAGAAGTCGTGGTTGTTAACCAGCAGATCAGGGAAGTGGATGAAAGATGTCATCAGACAGAAAACGAAGTGTTGGAAGTCCGGGAAGTAATACATAAAGAGATTACACATGTCAAGGAACAACAGGAAACGAAACTGGAAGAAAACAAGAAATTTGCCCTGGAAGAAATGAATAAAGTGCGGACACATGTAACCGAAAGATGCGACGGCGTGGAAGCCGCTATGACGAACATCACCGGACAAGTGCGTCAGAGCCAGGAGGAGATAGAATTGATAAGGAACAGACCAACTGGTTACAATCATTTCCGAATGTCAGAAAACAG
Source organism: Magicicada septendecula (assembly GCA_034769895.1). Lineage (NCBI taxonomy): Eukaryota > Metazoa > Arthropoda > Insecta > Hemiptera > Cicadidae > Magicicada > Magicicada septendecula. Next base: position 891,211,961 of record CM068367.1, read on the forward strand.
AGAGTGGCTTAATTTCCGGCAGTATAAACGGAAGCCCATGGAATTCTTAGCACGCATAGAGGAGTACCTAGAAAAACATAGAGGGAACCGGTGGGTCCAGAACCGGGAAATTTTAGACGAGTCGTTTCGGGAGGTGAATGACCATTGGTGGATGGCCAACCGGAGCGACATTGAAAGTTATCAGCAATTTAAGAGCCTCTTCAAGGCGAAATATTGGTCGGAGACGACTCAAAACTTGATAAGAGATAATATATGCCACGGCCACTATAAACCACAAGTCGGTAGTTCGATGACAGCATATTTCCTCGGCAAGGTATGTATGGCCAAGCATTTAGAACCGGCCATACCTGAGGAGTGCCTAATAAATAAGTTGTCATACCATTATGACGAAGAGGTAATTCGTGCGAGGAGAGGCAGCCAAATAAAAACAATCCAGGCAATGACCGAACTCCTCGAAAACTTCGAAAACGAAAACTACTACCGACAGAGCCGGAGAAGAAATGATGGGCCTGAACCGAACAACAACCAGGGTACGAACAACACCAACACTGGGTACCAAGGAGGCCGGGCATACCCGCAGAATAATAGTTTTAACAATAATAATAACTTTAGCACTACTAATCAAAATAATAATAATAATAATACAGGCCCAAACCATGTGAACCCAAGTCGACCCTCTAATGGTTATCAGGGTAACAGAAATCCCTACCCTCATAACACAAATAGTCAGAGAAGCCCCAATTATGGTAATGATCGTTACCATAATAATAATAATCGTGCGGGTCCAAATAATGGTAATCCCGTTAATAATAGGTTTCCCCGCCCACGAGTGAATTTCATACAAGCCATAGATGGTCGTCAGCGAAGATACAACAACAATCGAGGAAACAGCTACCGTGGATATGAAGACAGGCGGAGGAGCCTAGAACGGGACCAACCAAGGTACTATCCGGCGAGAAGGAGTAATAGTTTAGACGATGCTGAACGGAGGTCTAACCACAAACGACCGGAAGACCAAAGGACAGATCGACAGGGGCCCACTCTAAGCATCCCAAATGATGCTTCAACTAGTATGGCACAAAGGAACAACGATGTCGAGCCTTTAAACGGGCACAGGCAGTAATAAATCGCCAGAACCCGTTACTGCTCCTAAATACTGGGTATCTTAATAATGAGTGTAACAGTATATATAATAATAATCGTATCACAGTCATAGGATGCAACTACCTAAAGGACATCCGACATGAGTTATTGGAAGAGGATAACAGTAATCCCACCAATAACTTTAATAACGAAATAACACATGTCAACGCAGAGGTAGAAGGCATCCCAGCCAAGTTGATGATCGATACTGGTTCGAACGTATCAATCATAAGTACGACGGAGTTGGAGAGGATACAGCAAGAGTGCGGGAGAACTTTACCAACATTGCCATTGAATAATATTATTTTGTTGAGTGCAACCGGCCAACAAAATAAAACAGTACGTAGGCAAGTCGCCGCCCATGTGATGAGCTATGGTATAGCAATTGATATGGAATTCTTGGTGGCGAGCGGTCTGCCGTTTAATATACTGGTCGGGTGCGATGTGCTCAGGAGGAATTCCGCCATCATTGATCTGAGAACTGAAAAATTGTCGCTGTTTACCAACGGACATACTTGGACAGCGAACTTGGTGGGTAGTGACCAAGTCATTCCCGATAGTATCCACCAGCAAATCCGCAAAATTAACTACATCCATCCAACATCTATAATTGAACAAAGGATAGACGACACCTCCAATGAAGATTTATGGTCACAGAAAATCCAGGAGATCAGGGATTTCCGGAGCGGTATAACTGGCGAAAAATTAACCTTATACCAAGCGAACAAATTAATCAACATCTATAACAAATATAAATCAGTCTTTTCTGATGAGCCCGGTAAAGTGAAAATCTTCCAGTGTACTCTACAGTTCCGAGACACAGTGGACTTTAACCGGAAGTCTTACCCCATCGCGCAATCACGAAAGCAAGCAGTAAGAGCTGAAATAGAACATATGATTAACCGTGACATTATAGAGAGTAGCCAATCCCCATATACAAGTCCTATCGTGGCTATTCCTAAGAAAAACGGACAAGTCTGTTTGTATTTAGATGCGTGCGAAATAAATAAAATGATCATCAATGACAGGACTTCGCCCGGTGAGATTGAGGAGATATTAAAATGGTTCCACGGCACCAAGTACTTTAGTACCTGGGATACGGTGTGCGGGTACTGGCAGGTGGAATTACATCCACAGAGTCGCCAGTATCTGGCCTTTATATTCGAAGGGCGGAACTACCAGTTTAAGAGGTTGCCCTTCGGACTGGTAAATTCAGTCGCAGTCTTTGTGCAATGCATGGACCAGATACTTGGCCAAGAAGCACTACAGTTCACCACCGTATACGTCGATGACTTGCTAGTGTCCTCAGAAACTTGGGAGGAACACTGCTACCGTGTGGAACACGTATTACAGAAACTAGCAGCAAATAATATTACGCTAAAATTAGCAAAATCTCATTTTATCGCTAAGGAAATACAATTCTTGGGTTTCATCTTGAATGATCAGGGAATCTCACCGTCGGCTGAAAAAGTCGAAGCGATTCAGAACTTTCCTACACCTAAGAATCGAAGGCAGTTACAGTCGTTCCTGGGACTCTGTAATTACTACCGCACGTTCCAGGAAAAGTACTCAGAACTGACTGCCAGATTTCAGCCGCAACTGTCATCCAAAAATAAATGGATCTGGGGTAATGAACAACACAATATCTTATCATTAATAAAACAAAAATTTCTTGAACCCATCATACTTCGCCATCCGGATTTTAGCAAACCTTTCTTTCTTAATTGCGATGCCAGTGACATCAGCCTCGGCACTACCTTATATCAAGAGGATGAGGAGGGCGAACATCTGGTGATCTGCTTTGTCAGCAGAGCATTGAATCACTGTGAGAAGAACTACCACGTTACAGAAAAGGAATTATTGAGTGTTGTGTTCACGTGTGGAAAATTCCGCACTTATATCCTTGGTTATTCCGTTACCGTCCGGACAGACCATAAGTCTATATCTTTCCTGAAGAGATGTAAGTTAAGCCATGGAAGGTTAACACGGTGGATACTGTTGCTGCAAGAATATGACCTTAAGTGGGAGTATATCCCCGGAAAGAAGAATGTCGTCGCGGACGTATTGTCTAGAGTAGACATTGATAAACAGACGTTCGAAGGGGAGAAGGAGAGTATTCTTAAAGTATACCATATTCTAAGCAGCAGCGCCGGACTACAATCAATTTTGGAACACCTGAGCACACACCAACAAGCTGACCCGAAATTAATCTCTATTATCACCAGATTGGAAGCAGGGGACAAGACTATCTCCCAATATTATAAAATCCATAACGGAATCCTGTTTTCAAGACCATCTTTATATAAGGAGGAATGGAAGGTTATTATTCCAACCCATATCGAAAAGGAGATAGTGTTTAATTATCATGTTCGATATGGGCATATGGGCGCCTTAAAGGTAGTAAAAGCCCTGGAAGAGAGCTGCCATATCAAAGACATAAATCGGAAGGTACGAAAGTACATAAGAAACTGCCGCATTTGCCAACTCGTAAAAACCAACAACGAGAAAAGAGAAGGGGAAATGATTCCGATAACCTCTCAATCGAAACTTGAGAAAGTATTCCTAGATATCTGTGGGCCATTTCCCCGCAGTGGGGGCCGCCACAGATACAAATATCTCGTCATCATAATGGACCGTTATACCAAGTACATCAAGCTATACCCAGCGAATCGGGCGACTACAAATAAAGTTCTCGACATCCTGACCAACCAGTACTTCCCAACCGTCAGAAAACCAGTGTCGATCATAACCGACCACGGAACACAATTCAAGGGGAGGAAATGGCGGGATACACTACTGTCAGTGGGGGTTAATACCTATAAGACTTCGGTATACCACCCGAGCAGTAACCCGGCCGAAAGAGTCTTGCGAGAGGTGGGGCGCCTATTAAGAACGTATTGCCACGATCAGCAGAGGAGGTGGCAAGAATACTTGGAGGCCACTGAAGAATTCCTCAACCTGGCATACCATCCAGCCATAGGAATTACCCCATACTCCGCCATGTACGAAAGACAACCCCCAAGGGAGATCGAGGAAATATTGGCGTTCCCCAGAGAGCATAAGTATATATTTAATAAAGTTCAATTTCATAATAAGGTGGCCGAAGATCAGGAGAAACGGCGGAATAAATACAATAAAAGCATGGGTAAGATTATTACTTATACCGTTGGAGAGAAGGTGTTATTGAAGAATAGGGAATTACCCAGTTCCTTAGAAGGGATAACAAAAAAATTATTGCTTCTGTACACTGGACCCTACATTGTCTCCAAGAACAATGATAACAACACGTACGAAATTAAGGAGATGGGTTCCAATAAAGTTAAGGGTGTCTTTAACCAGGCATCCAAAAGAAATTTTATGAATAAAAACCCTCAAAATTCTAAAAATAATGTAATACCAAATTACATACAATTATTTAAAAGAAACATTTTGGAAAGAGAAGGAAAAGAATTTAGAAACCCTCAAAATTCTAAAAATAATGTAATACCAAATTACGTACAATTATTTAAAAGAAACATTTTGGAAAGAGAAGAAAAAGAATTTAGAAATCGACAAAATTCTAAAACAAAAGTAAGAACACCTTACATACTAATTATTTGAGAAAACTTTAAGGAATAATATAAGAAGAATGAATTTTGAATTGGGTATAAATCAAGTTTCCAAACCAAGAGTAAGTACAACTTACCGACCAGTTATTAATAAAACACTTGGGTGAAATAAACAGAAAAGATTTAATACCACATTTATGGTAAGCATAAAATATATTTACCATGTTTATAAAGGATCATAATGGGATGAATAAAGGAAACAGACTTTAGAATTAAAACAAATAATTCTGGAGAAATATGATCATGTCTAATTTCAAAATAAAGTGTGAAAAACTTTCCATAAAGGGATACGAAAGGAAATAAACTGTGTGAGACGATTTGAGTGATTGAATATAATAAAATACAAAAACTTATGTGGAATTATGAGATAATAAAACTTTGAAGTGGTATGAGGAGAAATTATGACCTCATTATAAAATTAATAAAAAACATTCATTTGAAGGGATAATAACCATGACAGGAATAATGTGAGAATAATATCAAAGATATATGTAATTAAACGAATTAATATAAAATGATTTATGAATTAAATGTCAATTGTGATAATGACAGTTATAAAAAGTTCTAGAAAATAGAACAAGTGGAAATAATAAAAACAGAGCAATAAAATAAAAATGTCATAAAGATATGCTACTATAAACAATGCAGATTATAATAAAAAAACCAGAAGGTAATAAAGAATTTATAACCAAAAGCTTTATATGATAAGGAAAGTTGAAGAATGTAATAATAGAAGAGCTTCCTACCATAATATCAAATGAATGAAACATCAAGTTAAAGAGTCAGAAGAACAACTGAGATAGGAATATTAAAATCTCTGAGAAATATAATAAGTAATAAGTGAAGTATCCCAAAGATATTTTTTTAAATAGTAACAAATGTGTACTATTCTGAATAATTTTTTAATCTGTCTGTAGATAATTCCAGCAGTATTAATATGTTTTTTGAGCAGAGATGATTTGCCTCTGTACTCAAATATGTGTGAAGTATTGGACAGCAGAGGAAGTAGCGTACAGTGCCTCTCTGAACTGAACCAGCTCACAAAGTAGGGAACGATAGGGAGGAAATATCCCAAGGAGAAAATACTAAGAAGAAATATGAAAATGAAATAATAAATATGAAACTCAGATGACTATTACTATCAAGGAAGATCAAGTGAGAATGAGAAGGATATAAGCTCAAAAATAAATAGGAGAATTTTTAAAATGGAAGGAAGTCAAGAATAATAACAAAACTACAATAATTATCATAAGCAATTGTTTCAGACAAAGCAAGTATAGTCTGAAAAAAATTACTTCTGGAGAAGGGCATTCTGTAGCGTGACAGAAAATCCACTATTTATTAATTCATATAAAATAATAAAAATTAATTACACCACATATATTAATATAAAATCGAATGAAATTGAATGAATTCAAAGGAATAAACAACAATAAAATAAAAATCCTCAATACATTATATAAAAACCACTGTTAAAAAATCAAAGAAATTATTAAAAGCAACTCATATTATAAAATCATAAATTTACCCAGGAAATTAGGAGCAGTAAACAAATTAGATTACACAATATCATGAAGAGAGAATCAGTTTGAGAGTGGTGAAACACCAAAATACCCCAAAGACAAGAAGAAGGAAGAATAAAATTTGTGATCAGGAAGTAAACAATAGCCTGAAACCTTTAGCGAAGAGCAAAGTCAGTATCAGTAAATAAATTCGATGCTCCAAACTAAACATCAGTCGAGATAACACGAAGTACCTTGGTTTACCCAAGAGTGAAAAATGAAGACAAGAAGAAGGAAGACCAGAAGAAAGACAAAAGTGAAGAATGAAGACAAGAAAGAAAACAAGAAGAGAGGAAGAAATAGTATGAAAGAAACACCGTTATAAAACCTATTATTAAATACCATCAACCCCAAACCCATAGAGACAATTAAAAAGAAAGTATAACATCCCAAAATCCTATAAAAATGTAATTATTAAGAAATCAAAAGTGTTGTCTAGTATAATAAGAAGTGAACCAACTAAAGCTATTGTGTGATAAAGAAAATAAACAAGTCTTAACAGTCCATGATTACTAAAGGTCTTGTCTGAGATAATAAGACTCAAAATATCAGAACCACCAGTGAAAGTGAACTTGTGCAAGTGTTTTTGGAAATACAATAAACTTAAAGTTGGTGATACTATGACTTATCAATATGCTATATAACAACTTTTATATTTAATAATACACATCATCATAAAATAATAAAATGGAAGATTTCCAATATTTTATTATTTTAATGTAACTCTGTTATTACAAGACATTTGTAAAAATGATAATAACTAGATTATGGGTGGACATGTTTACTGATGAAGGGGATAATAGATAATAATGGTTTAGACCAGAAAGGACTGGCATTAAGTTATATTCATAGGTTTAAATTGTTTAAAATGGCTATTTGTTCACAGCCATGAACTCAATAGGTTTACTAAATATCACTATAATATTGACGACTCGGAACACAAGTTTTTTATAAGTAAAAACGTAAAGTTTTACCTTACAGCCTAAACCGGCTTTCACCTATAGAAGGCTTCATCAGAGGCTGTCGTTAGTAGCGCTGCTCATCTTGTTGTTGGCGACGAGAAAGTGTTTCGAAAGATTGAAGCTGTGTGTGTGTGGTGAGATGTGTTCGAATAATGCGTGCGATTTGAATTGTGTCTGTTCGTTTAGGATGTTGTTTTTATTTGTTTTTGTGTGTTTGTATATTTCTAATTGTTCTAGAGTGTCTAGTTTTCGGCCTTTTGTGTGTACGTGTAGTATGTTCATGTTATTGTCGATGTTTTTATATGTGTGGTTTGCTTCAATGAGGTGGTTTGCGAAGGTAGATTCTGTAGTGGTGTGGAGTGCTTTTGTGTGTTCAATGTATCTCTGTTTGAAGCTACGTCCTGTCTGGCCTATGTAGAATTTACTGCAATTTGAACAATTTAGTTTATATACACCGGGTAGATCGAATTTGTTTTGTGCTTTGGGCATGCGTTTTGATAGTGTGTGTTCTGTTTTGTTAGTAGTTTTGTAAGCGATTCTGTATCCTGCTTTTTTGAATTTGTGGGCAATTTTTTCTGTTTGTTTGTTGATGTATGTTAGTGTTATGAATTTGTTGTTTTCTGTCTTTGTCTGTTGTTTGTTTTGTGTTTTGTGTAGGAGTTTACTGACTATTGTTCTGTCATAACCATTAGATTCTGCTAGATATTTTATCGTGTTTAGTTCGTCTTTGTAGTCTATTTCATCTAAGGGGATGTTGTTAAGTCTATGTATCATGGTTCTAAAAGCAGCTAGTTTGTGTTGTATTGGGTGATTGGAGGTGTTGTGTATTAGTGTGTCAGTTGTAGTTGGTTTTCTGTATATACTGAATTTGTGCCTGTGTTCTAGTTTTGTGATGGAGAGGTCTAAGAAGTTTATGGTATTGTCAGTAACTATAACTGACACACTAATACACAACACCTCCAATCACCCAATACAACACAAACTAGCTGCTTTTAGAACCATGATACATAGACTTAACACATCACAAAACTAGAACACAGGCACAAATTCAGTATATACAGAAAACCAACTACAACTGACACACTAATACACAACACCTCCAATCACCCAATACAACACAAACTAGCTGCTTTTAGAACCATGATACATAGACTTAACAACATCCCCTTAGATGAAATAGACTACAAAGACGAACTAAACACGATAAAATATCTAGCAGAATCTAATGGTTATGACAGAACAATAGTCAGTAAACTCCTACACAAAACACAAAACAAACAACAGACAAAGACAGAAAACAACAAATTCATAACACTAACATACATCAACAAACAAACAGAAAAAATTGCCCACAAATTCAAAAAAGCAGGATACAGAATCGCTTACAAAACTACTAACAAAACAGAACACACACTATCAAAACGCATGCCCAAAGCACAAAACAAATTCGATCTACCCGGTGTATATAAACTAAATTGTTCAAATTGCAGTAAATTCTACATAGGCCAGACAGGACGTAGCTTCAAACAGAGATACATTGAACACACAAAAGCACTCCACACCACTACAGAATCTACCTTCGCAAACCACCTCATTGAAGCAAACCACACATATAAAAACATCGACAATAACATGAACATACTACACGTACACACAAAAGGCCGAAAACTAGACACTCTAGAACAATTAGAAATATACAAACACACAAAAACAAATAAAAACGACATCCTAAACGAACAGACACAATTCAAATCGCACGCATTATTCGAACACATCTCACCACACACACACAGCTTCAATCTTTCGAAACACTTTCTCGTCGCCAACAACAAGACGAGCAGCGCTACTAACGACAGCCTCTGATGAAGCCTTCTATAGGTGAAAGCCGGTTTAGGCTGTAAGGTAAAACTTTACGTTTTTACTTATAAAAAACTTGTGTTCCGAGTCGTCAATATTATAGTGATATTTAGTTAAGTAACGGACACGTCATGGACAACGAAATCCAAGAATTTAACTCGGCAAGACGAGCCAACGTCCAAGCGTACAAGTTCACAACTTTGAAGGTTAGAAAGATTGTAGCTCACATAAATTTCAACAAAACATGGATAAACAATTCACTAACACCTAAATATGCCCAAATCAAAATTAAACATAACAACCAGGCCGCCCGAATAACACAAAACATCGCACAAAGAACATACATAAAAGAATCAATTAAACAACTATATAAGAAAAAAGACGCTCTTAACCGCAAAGCATTAACACTACACCTACATATCGCCAACACATACGGACACAATTACATGACTGAACTAATACATCACACAAATGAATGGACAAAAAAACAAATACATATCATACAGACAAAACACGACAGAAAAATAAAAAACCTGACACCAATCAAAACAGATATAATTCCCTCGCACAAATTCTACCCATGTACAGTAAACCTCACGAACGTCACACTCACAAAAAACGAACAAACACTCCTTGATAAAGGCCTAAAACATAACATACATTACAAACATAACAACCACACACTAACAAAGCTCATAATTGACACAGAAACAAATATACAAAACACAGCACCAGAACATCAAGACACATTAAGACATAATATAAACAACACAATAGGAGTACATAAGACACCAGACAACAACAACCACAACTCAGAAATACACACAGCCATCAAACTGAGGGAAAAGGCACACAAACACAACATCACATTTGTAAAAGCTGACAAAGGCAACACGACTGTAATTATCCCCACAGACAACCTACACAAAAAAGTACAAGACTTCATAGAACAGAACAACATCACAGAACTAAAACACGACCCCACCGACAGATACCAAAACTCAGTAAAACAAATAGTCAACAAAGCCAAACACATTATGACACATAAACAAAAGCCCTACATGAAACAAATCCGACCATCAGCACCTACACTCCAAGCGCTTCCCAAAATCCATAAAGAAGACATTCCGATCCGCCCCATTATCAACTACCGTAATGCCCCTGCACACAAACTGGCAAAATATCTAGACAAAATTATTAGACAACACACACAAATAGACAACAACATTGCAGTAAAAAACAACACTGACCTAGTAACAAAAATAAAAGACATACACATCCCCCATAATGCCACATTAGCCTCCTTTGACATTAAAAACCTGTACACAAACATCCCCATCTCTGAAACAATCAACATCCTACAAAACAAACTCAAACAGAACAACACACCAGACGAACTTATCAATGAAATAACAGAAACTCTGAACATTATCACAAAACAAAACTACTTTACTTATAACAATAAATACTACACACAGAACGACGGCCTACCCATGGGCTCCCCCATATCCAGCATTCTAGCAGAAGTCTTCCTCCAACACTTAGAAAAAACAAAAATACTCACAAACAATGAGAGACACTCACATAAAATACTATATTGGCACAGATACGTTGATGACATTCTAATACTATACAGGGGAAACAAAAGACAATGTGAACAGTTACTAACGCACATAAACAAAATACATAAAAACATAACCTTCACTGCCGAATACGAACACAACAATACCATAAACTTCTTAGACCTCTCCATCACAAAACTAGAACACAGGCACAAATTCAGTATATACAGAAAACCAACTACAACTGACACACTAATACACAACACCTCCAATCACCCAATACAACACAAACTAGCTGCTTTTAGAACCATGATACATAGACTTAACAACATCCCCTTAGATGAAATAGACTACAAAGACGAACTAAACACGATAAAATATCTAGCAGAATCTAATGGTTATGACAGAACAATAGTCAGTAAACTCCTACACAAAACACAAAACAAACAACAGACAAAGACAGAAAACAACAAATTCATAACACTAACATACATCAACAAACAAACAGAAAAAATTGCCCACAAATTCAAAAAAGCAGGATACACAATCGCTTACAAAACTACTGACAAAACAGAACACACACTATCAAAACGCATGCCCAAAGCACAAAACAAATTCGATCTACCCGGTGTATATAAACTAAATTGTTCAAATTGCAGTAAATTCTACATAGGCCAGACAGGACGTAGCTTCAAACAGAGATACATTGAACACACAAAAGCACTCCACACCACTACAGAATCTACCTTCGCAAACCACCTCATTGAAGCAAACCACACATATAAAAACATCGACAATAACATGAACATACTACACGTACACACAAAAGGCCGAAAACTAGACACTCTAGAACAATTAGAAATATACAAACACACAAAAACAAATAAAAACGACATCCTAAACGAACAGACACAATTCAAATCGCACGCATTATTCGAACACATCTCACCACACACACACAGCTTCAATCTTTCGAAACACTTTCTCGTCGCCAACAACAAGACGAGCAGCGCTACTAACGACAGCCTCTGATGAAGCCTTCTATAGGTGAAAGCCGGTTTAGGCTGTAAGGTAAAACTTTACGTTTTTACTTATAAAAAACTTGTGTTCCGAGTCGTCAATATTATAGTGATATTTAGTTAAGTAACGGACACGTCATGGACAACGAAATCCAAGAATTTAACTCGGCAAGACGAGCCAACGTCCAAGCGTACAAGTTCACAACTTTGAAGGTTAGAAAGATTGTAGCTCACATAAATTTCAACAAAACATGCATAAACAATTCACTAACACCTAAATATGCCCAAATCAAAATTAAACATAACAACCAGGCCGCCCGAATAACACAAAACATCGCACAAAGAACATACATAAAAGAATCAATTAAACAACTATATAAGAAAAAAGACGCTCTTAACCGCAAAGCATTAACACTACACCTACATATCGCCAACACATACGGACACAATTACATGACTGAACTAATACATCACACAAATGAATGGACAAAAAAACAAATACATATCATACAGACAAAACACGACAGAAAAATAAAAAACCTGACACCAATCAAAACAGATATAATTCCCTCGCACAAATTCTACCCATGTACAGTAAACCTCACGAACGTCACACTCACAAAAAACGAACAAACACTCCTTGATAAAGGCCTAAAACATAACATACATTACAAACATAACAACCACACACTAACAAAGCTCATAATTGACACAGAAACAAATATACAAAACACAGCACCAGAACATCAAGACACATTAAGACATAATATAAACAACACAATAGGAGTACATAAGACACCAGACAACAACAACCACAACTCAGAAATACACACAGCCATCAAACTGAGGGAAAAGGCACACAAACACAACATCACATTTGTAAAAGCTGACAAAGGCAACACGACTGTAATTATCCCCACAGACAACCTACACAAAAAAGTACAAGACTTCATAGAACAGAACAACATCACAGAACTAAAACACGACCCCACCGACAGATACCAAAACTCAGTAAAACAAATAGTCAACAAAGCCAAACACATTATGACACATAAACAAAAGCCCTACATGAAACAAATCCGACCATCAGCACCTACACTCCAAGCGCTTCCCAAAATCCATAAAGAAGACATTCCGATCCGCCCCATTATCAACTACCGTAATGCCCCTGCACACAAACTGGCAAAATATCTAGACAAAATTATTAGACAACACACACAAATAGACAACAACATTGCAGTAAAAAACAACACTGACCTAGTAACAAAAATAAAAGACATACACATCCCCCATAATGCCACATTAGCCTCCTTTGACATTAAAAACCTGTACACAAACATCCCCATCTCTGAAACAATCAACATCCTACAAAACAAACTCAAACAGAACAACACACCAGACGAACTTATCAATGAAATAACAGAAACTCTGAACATTATCACAAAACAAAACTACTTTACTTATAACAATAAATACTACACACAGAACGACGGCCTACCCATGGGCTCCCCCATATCCAGCATTCTAGCAGAAGTCTTCCTCCAACACTTAGAAAAAACAAAAATACTCACAAACAATGAGAGACACTCACATAAAATACTATATTGGCACAGATACGTTGATGACATTCTAATACTATACAGGGGAAACAAAAGACAATGTGAACAGTTACTAACGCACATAAACAAAATACATAAAAACATAACCTTCACTGCCGAATACGAACACAACAATACCATAAACTTCTTAGACCTCTCCATCACAAAACTAGAACACAGGCACAAATTCAGTATATACAGAAAACCAACTACAACTGACACACTAATACACAACACCTCCAATCACCCAATACAACACAAACTAGCTGCTTTTAGAACCATGATACATAGACTTAACAACATCCCCTTAGATGAAATAGACTACAAAGACGAACTAAACACGATAAAATATCTAGCAGAATCTAATGGTTATGACAGAACAATAGTCAGTAAACTCCTACACAAAACACAAAACAAACAACAGACAAAGACAGAAAACAACAAATTCATAACACTAACATACATCAACAAACAAACAGAAAAAATTGCCCACAAATTCAAAAAAGCAGGATACAGAATCGCTTACAAAACTACTAACAAAACAGAACACACACTATCAAAACGCATGCCCAAAGCACAAAACAAATTCGATCTACCCGGTGTATATAAACTAAATTGTTCAAATTGCAGTAAATTCTACATAGGCCAGACAGGACGTAGCTTCAAACAGAGATACATTGAACACACAAAAGCACTCCACACCACTACAGAATCTACCTTCGCAAACCACCTCATTGAAGCAAACCACACATATAAAAACATCGACAATAACATGAACATACTACACGTACACACAAAAGGCCGAAAACTAGACACTCTAGAACAATTAGAAATATACAAACACACAAAAACAAATAAAAACGACATCCTAAACGAACAGACACAATTCAAATCGCACGCATTATTCGAACACATCTCACCACACACACACAGCTTCAATCTTTCGAAACACTTTCTCGTCGCCAACAACAAGACGAGCAGCGCTACTAACGACAGCCTCTGATGAAGCCTTCTATAGGTGAAAGCCGGTTTAGGCTGTAAGGTAAAACTTTACATTTTTACTTATAAAAAACTTGTGTTCCGAGTCGTCAATATTATAGTGATATTTAGTTAAGTAACGGACACGTCATGGACAACGAAATCCAAGAATTTAACTCGGCAAGACGAGCCAACGTCCAAGCGTACAAGTTCACAACTTTGAAGGTTAGAAAGATTGTAGCTCACATAAATTTCAACAAAACATGCATAAACAATTCACTAACACCTAAATATGCCCAAATCAAAATTAAACATAACAACCAGGCTGCCCGAATAACACAAAACATCGCACAAAGAACATACATAAAAGAATCAATTAAACAACTATATAAGAAAAAAGACGCTCTTAACCGCAAAGCATTAACACTACACCTACATATCGCCAACACATACGGACACAATTACATGACTGAACTAATACATCACACAAATGAATGGACAAAAAAACAAATACATATCATACAGACAAAACACGACAGAAAAATAAAAAACCTGACACCAATCAAAACAGATATAATTCCCTCGCACAAATTCTACCCATGTACAGTAAACCTCACGAACGTCACACTCACAAAAAACGAACAAACACTCCTTGATAAAGGCCTAAAACATAACATACATTACAAACATAACAACCACACACTAACAAAGCTCATAATTGACACAGAAACAAATATACAAAACACAGCACCAGAACATCAAGACACATTAAGACATAATATAAACAACACAATAGGAGTACATAAGACACCAGACAACAACAACCACAACTCAGAAATACACACAGCCATCAAACTGAGGGAAAAGGCACACAAACACAACATCACATTTGTAAAAGCTGACAAAGGCAACACGACTGTAATTATCCCCACAGACAACCTACACAAAAAAGTACAAGACTTCATAGAACAGAACAACATCACAGAACTAAAACACGACCCCACCGACAGATACCAAAACTCAGTAAAACAAATAGTCAACAAAGCCAAACACATTATGACACATAAACAAAAGCCCTACATGAAACAAATCCGACCATCAGCACCTACACTCCAAGCGCTTCCCAAAATCCATAAAGAAGACATTCCGATCCGCCCCATTATCAACTACCGTAATGCCCCTGCACACAAACTGGCAAAATATCTAGACAAAATTATTAGACAACACACACAAATAGACAACAACATTGCAGTAAAAAACAACACTGACCTAGTAACAAAAATAAAAGACATACACATCCCCCATAATGCCACATTAGCCTCCTTTGACATTAAAAACCTGTACACAAACATCCCCATCTCTGAAACAATCAACATCCTACAAAACAAACTCAAACAGAACAACACACCAGACGAACTTATCAATGAAATAACAGAAACTCTGAACATTATCACAAAACAAAACTACTTTACTTATAACAATAAATACTACACACAGAACGACGGCCTACCCATGGGCTCCCCCATATCCAGCATTCTAGCAGAAGTCTTCCTCCAACACTTAGAAAAAACAAAAATACTCACAAACAATGAGAGACACTCACATAAAATACTATATTGGCACAGATACGTTGATGACATTCTAATACTATACAGGGGAAACAAAAGACAATGTGAACAGTTACTAACGCACATAAACAAAATACATAAAAACATAACCTTCACTGCCGAATACGAACACAACAATACCATAAACTTCTTAGACCTCTCCATCACAAAACTAGAACACAGGCACAAATTCAGTATATACAGAAAACCAACTACAACTGACACACTAATACACAACACCTCCAATCACCCAATACAACACAAACTAGCTGCTTTTAGAACCATGATACATAGACTTAACAACATCCCCTTAGATGAAATAGACTACAAAGACGAACTAAACACGATAAAATATCTAGCAGAATCTAATGGTTATGACAGAACAATAGTCAGTAAACTCCTACACAAAACACAAAACAAACAACAGACAAAGACAGAAAACAACAAATTCATAACACTAACATACATCAACAAACAAACAGAAAAAATTGCCCACAAATTCAAAAAAGCAGGATACAGAATCGCTTACAAAACTACTAACAAAACAGAACACACACTATCAAAACACATGCCCAAAGCACAAAACAAATTCGATCTACCCGTTGTATATAAACTAAATTGTTCAAATTGCAGTAAATTCTACATAGGCCAGACAGGACGTAGCTTCAAACAGAGATACATTGAACACACAAAAGCACTCCACACCACTACAGAATCTACCTTCGCAAACCACCTCATTGAAGCAAACCACACATATAAAAACATCGACAATAACATGAACATACTACACGTACACACAAAAGGCCGAAAACTAGACACTCTAGAACAATTAGAAATATACAAACACACAAAAACAAATAAAAACGACATCCTAAACGAACAGACACAATTCAAATCGCACGCATTATTCGAACACATCTCACCACACACACACAGCTTCAATCTTTCGAAACACTTTCTCGTCGCCAACAACAAGACGAGCAGCGCTACTAACGACAGCCTCTGATGAAGCCTTCTATAGGTGAAAGCCGGTTTAGGCTGTAAGGTAAAACTTTACGTTTTTACTTATAAAAAACTTGTGTTCCAAGTCGTCAATATTATAGTGATATTTAGTTAAGTAACGGACACGTCATGGACAACGAAATCCAAGAATTCAATAGGTTTATAAGAATTTTTAGTAAATAAGATTTATATGTGTTTAAAATGAATTATGTTTGCCAAATAACAGCATGCATACCATTAATAATGTTTCAGTAGGTATGCTGTATTAATTCAAAAAGGAATTAAATGTATGTTTTCAAACCATGTCAGCAATATGTTCAATCTTAGAAAGCTGAATGATGTTCATTATTATTTTTTATATAACAGTAGTATTAATCAAATACTACACCTCACAATGGGTTTGTAAAACGTTGTATTTTCATGTAATAATAACTAGAGGAGGAGTAGGATTAAATTTATTTGAGAAAGACAGAAATGTAAAATTCTAAACTCTAGGCCATGTGGTGAATTCACAGAAGCCATATAAACCAGTTAATTCACTTATAATTCCTGTAAACTAGCAAGATTTAGGTAAGGTAAATCAGTTAACCACTACTGTGAATGATCCTATGAGTTAAAGTGATAATAAGGAAATATACCTTAAAATATTGTAAATTTTCAAAATATATAAATTAATTAATTTTAAAGAGCAATGTCAAATTCAGAGATTAACATAAAAAACCAGTTCAAAGGTTCAATTTATATGTATTTAAGGAAAGGAAGAGAAATATGACTAATTAAAATTTATTATGATAGTATTAATAACAATTAAAATGGCAGAAAAATTTATATGAAGGCGGAAACCAATTTTTGAGCCTAGATTTCCAAAAAGAGAGAAATTTGGTAATTTCCACAAAATGTCAACAGATATGGACTATAATATATCAATTTAAAAGGAATGAGATGATTAAACCAATGATAAGGTTCTTAATTCATGAAGGTGACGAATAAAATAAATAAATTCCATATATAATGTAATTTTGTATCATGTGTATGGGAAATCAAAATATTTTAACAATACTTTTTCAAAGATTAACTGGGCCAGATTTTGACTAACATGAAGGAAGTTAGTTTAGTCTTTTGTTGAATATCAAGCTGTATAGTTGTGTAATATAACGTTCCTTAAAACCGTGTAGAAAATGGTACTACGGTTACCCACTAATATCAGTGAAGCGAGAGTTAAATGAATTAAACACTTTTCTAACTAAACCTACAGAAACGTTAGCGACAGTAGTGAAAACTAACACCAAACTTCATTATACTAGTGATTTAAAACAGTAAAACAATATATTTGTGATAATTAACGCTACAAATCATAACCACTTTTTGAGCAGTTAACCCACAGAAGTGAACACATATCAAATAACATAATTAACACAAGTATACACGGAACACTTCTTCAGAACACACCAAACAACCTATTAGACAGATTACACCAGTGCGGGGACATTTCAAACATTTATGAAGGTAATTTTGCTGTGAGATTTTAACACGACGGCATTCCCAATAACCTCGCCATATCTAGGAGCGGCCATCTTTGAAAAATACGAATCTCTGCCTTCCGCATCGAGTGACGTCAGCAGCTACATATGGTTTGATGATTCAACTTTTTTAAACATTATATCAGAATTATTTAAATATTGTTAAATAATAATTATTGAAATTACTTTAATTGTTAATGTTATACTTTCTCGTTGACCCTTCTCTGACTATTAATATAATCGCTCCAAGAACCTTTTTTATATAATACTTGTAATAATTTTTTCCACTGTATGAACGAATCGATTATTCTCTGAGACGGAGTCGATAATTGCTCCCAATCGTTTAAAAATCGATTATTTATTAAATTTGTTAATAAATCCATTTGTTTCAATTGTTTGTATCTATTATTATTTCACATGCTAATTTAAGGTTTATTTATTAATGCAACGAGACTTCAAGAAGAAGAAAATATTAATTAACAGTGAGATATTGGACCAGCACTAAACATCACAAATCGATTGCTGACCGGAGTTAATCTGATTAACTTCAGACTTGGTTCAGATCTTCCAGAAGTGCTCAATAATTAATAAATACCTTCTTAATTATTAAAATTTTTAACAGAACATTAAAACAGGATTATTTCACAATTACAGACATTGATTAAAACATAAACAAAAATTTTTTTTTATTATTGAACATTTTTTTTTTTTTAAATAAAATTTTCTCTTTATTATCTTTTTTTGTAAAGACTGCATACAGGATCTTGGTACAAAGTGGCTCGCAACAGTGGGGCTTTAAAAGAGTCACTACACTACCCACAGCGGAGCGAAACCTTACTAGCGTAAGAGGTTTATTTGAAAGAACCTCTTAGTTTATTTGTACGTACTGTTACAAAGTGGCGTCCAACTTAGAGGGCTTGATAAGAGAAGCCTGGCAGCGATTAATTAATAAAGACAGAAGAAAAATGCAAAGACGAGCTACTTCAAAGAAGAGGGCGGCAGAGGCCGAAAAAGAAGTGGACATGGGGGATAAGGAGGCAACACCCGTGGAGGATCCGGAGGTGGTAATACCACAGGAGGATAAACAACCCACACCAGAGGAACAACTGGAAATACCAACACAAACTGAAGAGGTTACATTCCAGGAAACCCTAATGAGAATGATGATGGAGACAAAGAGGATAACAAATCCATAAGGAAGGACATTGGGAATACCAATAAGAATATGGAGTCTAAAATGGAACGAGTAAATAAAAACATAGAATCCAAAATAGAGGATTTGAAGGAAGACAACCATTCATTAAATGAAAAACTAGAGGATCTGAAGGAAGATAACCGATCCACAAAGGAAGAATTGGGCCGTAAGATAAAAAATACTAATAAAAGGATTGAGGAAACCAGTAAGAATTTGAGTAAGAAGATGGAAGAGAAAATGGAGGAAACAAGTAGGAAAATGGAAAGCGACAATCAGCAACTGAGGGAACAGTTGGAGGAAAATAATCAGAAAATGGACGAGAATAATCAAAGGTTGAGAGAAGAACTAAGGGAAGTCAACCAGGAGAGCATGAATAAGGTAGACGAGAGAATAGCACTGGCAAAGGAAGAGTTAAATAAAAAGATAACAGAGACGAAGAAATCCATCGTAAAAAAGTTAGAACAAGAAGTCGTGGTTGTTAACCAGCAGATCAGGGAAGTGGATGAAAGATGTCATCAGACAGAAAACGAAGTGTTGGAAGTCCGGGAAGTAATACATAAAGAGATTACACATGTCAAGGAACAACAGGAAACGAAACTGGAAGAAAACAAGAAATTTGCCCTGGAAGAAATGAATAAAGTGCGGACACATGTAACCGAAAGATGCGACGGCGTGGAAGCCGCTATGATGAACATCACCGGACAAGTGCGTCAGAGCCAGGAGGAGATAGAATTGATAAGGAACAGACCAACTGGTTACAATCATTTCCCAATGTCAGAAAACAGAGAGTGGCTTAATTTCCGGCAGTATAAACGGAAGCCCATGGAATTCTTAGCACGCATAGAGGAGTACCTAGAAAAACATAGAGGGAACCGGTGGGTCCAGAACCGGGAAATCCTAGACGAGTCGTTTCGGGAGGTGAATGACCATTGGTGGATGGCCAACCGGAGCGACATTGAAAGTTATCAGCAATTTAAGAGCCTCTTCAAGGCGAAATATTGGTCGGAGACGACTCAAAACTTGATAAGAGATAATATATGCCACGGCCACTATAAACCACAAGTCGGTAGTTCGATGACAGCATATTTCCTCGGCAAGGTATGTATGGCCAAGCATTTAGAACCGGCCATACCTGAGGAGTGCCTAATAAATAAGTTGTCATACCATTATGACGAAGAGGTAATTCGTGCGAGGAGAGGCAGCCAAATAAAAACAATCCAGGCGATGACCGAACTCCTCGAAAACTTCGAAAACGAAAACTACTACCGACAGAGCCGGAGAAGAAATGATGGGCCCGAACCAAAGATGTATCCGAACAACAACCAGGGTATGAACAACACCAACACTGGGTACCAAGGAGGCCGGGCATACCCGCAGAATAATAGTTTTAACAATAGTAATAACTTTAGCACTACTAATCAAAATAATAATAATAATACAGGTCCAAACCATGTGAACCCAAGTCGACCCTCTAATGGTTATCAGGGTAACAGAAATCCCTACCCTCATAACACAAATAGTCAGAGAAGCCCCAATTATGGTAATGATCGTTACCATAATAATAATAATCGTGCGGGTCCAAATAATGGTAATCCCGTTAATAATAGGTTTCCCCGCCCACGAGTGAATTTCATACGAGCCATAGATGGTCGTCAGCGAAGATACAACAACAATCGAGGAAACAGCTACCGTGGATATGAAGACAGGCGGAGGAGCCTAGAACGGGACCAACCAAGGTACTATCCGGCGAGAAGGAGTAATAGTTTAGACGATGCTGAACGGAGGTCTAACCACGAACGACCAGAAGACCAAAGGACAGATCGACAGGGGCCCACTCTAAGCATCCCAAATGATGCTTCAACTAGTATGGCACAAAGGAACAACGATGTCGATCCTTTAAACGGGCACAGGCAGTAATAAATCGCCAGAACCCGTTACTGCTCCTAAATACTGGGTATCTTAATAATGAGTGTAACAGTATATATAATAATAATCGTATCACAGTCATAGGATGCAACTACCTAAAGGACATCTGACATGAGTTATTGGAAGAGGATAACAGTAATCCCACCAATAACTTTAATAACGAAATAACACATGTCAACGCAGAGGTAGAAGGCATCCCAGCCAAGTTGATGATCGATACTGGTTCGAACGTATCAATCATAAGTACGACGGAGTTGGAGAGGATACAGCAAGAGTGCGGGAGAACTTTACCAACATTGCCGTTGAATAATATTATTTTGTTGGGTGCAACCGGCCAACAAAATAAAACAATACGTAGGCAAGTCTCCGCCCATGTGATGAGCTATGGTATAGCAATTGATATGGAATTCTTGGTGGCGAGCGGTCTGCCGTTTAATATACTGGTCGGGTGTGATGTGCTCAGGAGGAATTCCGCCATCATTGATCTGAGAACTGAAAAATTGTTGCTGTTTACCAACGGACATACTTGGACAGTGAACTTGGTGGGTAGTGACCAAGTCATTCCCGATAGTATCCACCAGCAAATCCGCAAAATTAACTACATCCATCCAACATCTATAATTGAACAAAGGATAGACGACACCTCCAATGAAGATTTATGGTCACAGAAAATCCAGGAGATCAGGGATTTCCGGAGCGGTATAACTGGCAAAAAATTAACCTTATACCAAGCGAACAAATTAATCAACATCTATAACAAATATAAATCAGTCTTTTCTGATGAGCCCGGTAAAATGAAAAACTTCTAGTGTACTCTACAGTTCCGAGACACAGTGGACTTTAACCGGAAGTCTTACCCCATCGCGCAATCACGAAAGCAAGCAGTAAGAGCTGAAATAGAACATATGATTAACCGTGACATTATAGAGAGTAGCCAATCCCCATATACAAGTCCTATCGTGGCTATTCCTAAGAAAAACGGACAAGTCCGTTTGTGTTTAAATGCGCGCGAAATAAATAAAATGATCATCAATGACAGGACTTCGCCCGGTGAGATTGAGGAGTTTTTAAAACGGTTCCACGGCACCAAGTACTTTAGTACCTGGGATACGGTGTGCGGGTACTGGCAGGTGGAATTACATCCACAGAGTCGCCAGTATCTGGCCTTTATATTCGAAGGGCGGAACTACCAGTTTAAGAGGTTGCCCTTCGGACTGGTAAATTCAGTCGCAGTCTTTGTGCAATGCATGGACCAGATACTTGGCCAAGAAGCACTACAGTTCACCACCGTATACGTCGATGACTTGCTAGTGTCCTCAGAAACTTGGGAGGAACACTGCTACCGTGTGGAACACGTATTACAGAAACTAGCAGCAAATAATATTACGCTAAAATTAGCAAAATCTCATTTTATCGCTAAGGAAATACAATTCTTGGGTTTCATCTTGAATGATCAGGGAATCTCACCGTCGGCTGAAAAAGTCGAAGCGATTCAGAACTTTCCTACACCTAAGAATCGAAGGCAGTTACAGTCGTTCCTGGGACTCTGTAATTACTACCGCAAGTTCCAGGAAAAGTACTCAGAACTGACTGCCAGATTTCAGCCGCAACTGTCATCCAAATATAAATGGATCTGGGGTAATGAACAACACAATATCTTATCATTAATAAAACAAAAATTTCTTGAACCCATCATACTTCGCCATCCGGATTTTAGCAAACCTTTCTTTCTTAATTGCGATGCCAGTGACATCAGCCTCGGCACTACCTTATATCAAGAGGATGAGGAGTGCGAACATCTGGTGATCTGCTTTGCCAGCAGAGCATTGAATCACTGTGAGAAGAACTACCACGTTACAGAAAAGGAATTATTGAGTGTCGTGTTCGCGTGTGGAAAATTCCACATGTAAAGACCGCATACAGGGTCTTGGTACAATATACATACGATGTAATAACATTTTATTTATACAGGGTGACACATGAGAATAGGACGTTTTTGAACTGTGTAGTACTGAATGCATGGTAGTGAGAGAATGTTGTGTTGGGGCTCGTTCTCCTCCCAATGAAATGCCATTTTAGTAGCAGTGAAGCAGGCTTGCCTGTTCGCGTATGACTGTTTTGTTCGAAGTGATGTGTTGGGGCTTGTTCTCCTCCCAATGAAGTGCCATTTTAGTAGCAGTGAAGCAGTGGACCTTGCCTGTTCGCGTATGACAGTTTTGTTCGAAGTGATGTGTTGGGGCTTGTTCTCCCAATGAAATGCCATTTTAGTAGCAGTGAAGCAGTGGACCTTGCCTGTTCGCATATGACAGTTTTGTTCAAAGTGATGTGTTGGGGCTTGTTCTCCTCCCAATGAAATGCCATTTTAGTAGCAGTGAAGCAGTGGGCCTTGCCTGTTCACGTATGACAGTTTTGTTCGAAGTGATGAGTCTATCACAACTACGCAACGACTCTTTTGCTGTCAATTCAATTTTGGTCGACGAGGGGCCATTCCAAATTGGAACACAATCCTTAGATGGATTTAGATGGAAAATTTTAGATCAACTGGGAACATTATGAGGAAGAAGCTACCAACGTAGAAAGGGAGAACATAGGAAGGGTTAGAGAAGCACTGATTAGGAGCCCAAGACGATCGGGTAGACAACTTGCAAGTGAGTTAGCAATCAACCGTGAAACGGTCAGGTGAATTTTACACAACAATTTGAAATTCTACCCATACAAAATTCAAATTGTGCATCAGCTAAAAGCGGTAGATTATGGACAACATGAGGACTTTGCTGTGAAAATGCAAGTGATATTGAGTGAAACTGTGCAATTGTTAATGAGTGATGAAGCTCACTTTCATCTGGACGGGACCGTAAATAAGCATAACTTGAATTATTGGGCACCTGAACACCACGTCTTATTCACCAGCATCCTCTACACTCTCAACAAGTCATAGTGCGGTGTGCTGTTGGCTCTTTTGGAATAATTGGACCGTATTTGTTTTGAAGAAAATGGTGTCACAGTGATTGTCAATTCGGCTTGTTATATTCACATGCTTCAAACATTCTGCAGGCCAGAACTGCGAAGACGATGAATTGTCTTGAAAAATCTCTGGTTTCAGTAAGATGGCACTATGGCACACACCACGAACGATTCAATGAATGTTCTTCGACACATGTTTCATGGATGCCTCATTTCATGTTTCAGCGATGTTCCGTGGCCACTAAGATCTCCTGACTTGTTATCTCCAATTTGTGACTTTTTCCTGAGGAGGTACCTCAAAAACCATGTGTATGCTAACAAACCCCGCAATTTGGATGAGTTGAAGAATGCCATCATTCAAGAAATTGCTGCTATCCCTCAAGAGATGTTGACCTGTGTGATGTAGGATTTCCAATGGAGACTTGAAAATTGCATTCAAGAAGAGGGGCATCACCTCGCTGACATTATTTTTCATAATTAAGGTAGAACTTAACATAACTCAAATGGCATATATTAAGCTGTAATTGTGTGTCAATAAACCCACTTGAAGTTTAAATTTGACTGAGTATTGGTTATTTAAAAACTGTCCGATTCCCATGTGTCACTCTGTAAACCCATATCTTTCCTTGAAGAAGCCAAATGTCAAAACCTGTAAATAAAATGTCCATTATCTCAAAATATAACTACCCCCCCCCCATCATCATAGAGCATTCTGACATTATGTATGAGGGTTATTCAGAAAGTAAGTTCTGTTTTTAAATATTGCTGTGGTATTGATGTCGTAACACTGTTGTATATTCGCAGCCAGTTTATTGATTCGTTAGAAAGACAGCAACACCATTTGTAAACAACTGTGCACTAAGGAAGCTTCGTTGGATGTGTTTATAATGTCGAAGAAATTTGAGATGCCTGCCAGGTGTGAAAGTAGGTATATAATTTGGTTCTTGAATGCGAAAGGCATTAAAACAATTGAAATTCACTGACAAATTTTTGATGTTTATGGAGAACAAGCAGTGAGTGATTCAGTGGCACCAAGATTGATATGACTTTTTTGCTTAGTCTGATCCAGAGTAAGCGACATAGGATACTTACCCGGGACATGGCAATAAATCATGGCGGTGCACACACATTGCTGCTGCATCACATCTCCTCATAAAGTTTATCTGGCAACAATTTGATCATCCGCCTTACAACCCAAACTTCACACCAAGTGAATATCACCTTTTCAAGCATGAGAAATCCTTCCATGGTGGCTAACGATGTCAAACAAGCTGTTACCACATGCGGGAAATATCTTATAATAATAATCATTACCAAAATTATTTGGGACCTAACAAGAAATAGCGTCATATGTCTTATACCAATTGTTCACAATCATGTCACCTTCAGGATTACTAGTCAACACCAAGTAAATCTGAATGTCAGTGCAGGTAATCACAGTATCATCATCATCAGTAGCTTCACCAGTTGTATTATTTTCATCATTAGTTTTCCCATAATTTAAGTCATCACTACATAGTTTTCTAACTATACATTTAATATCCATTGACTTTTCATAATTCCTAATTATATCAAATATCTCAGTCTTACCATTTCTCTGTCTCTCATCATAGTACCTCTCTTGTTATGCTTCACTCCTTACTAGGGGCATGAAGGACTCACTACAACACATACTGGCTTCACCAAGTAAACCATAAAGAAACTCTATAGGACCACTATAATTCTGAGATACCACGTCTCACTCATCACCACTGGAAGACCCCGTGTCCTCAGTAACCACATGTGGAGACCTTACTCCACTTAGTACAATATAAAAATTTGCCATTTGTTCCAAACTCTTACCTAACCTCTGTTCACACTCCCCATCACACAATCTGCTTCAAACTCCACCTCAGCAGTGCTTCTACCGCAACTAAAGTTATATCACCACTACCATTCATTACATTGCCCCCTGTTACTACAACATTTTCACTCAAGATATCATCAGTATTGTTCTACACGTTACCTTCATTAACAAAATCACCTACCGTATTAACCTCATCTCTCTTAGTATCTGTAGTCTGGTCAGGTTTAACTTTTGTA
This sequence comes from Magicicada septendecula, assembly GCA_034769895.1. Classification (NCBI taxonomy): domain Eukaryota; kingdom Metazoa; phylum Arthropoda; class Insecta; order Hemiptera; family Cicadidae; genus Magicicada; species Magicicada septendecula. The sequence goes on from CM068367.1 coordinate 891,238,546, forward strand.
TTTTTCTCTAATCTAGCTCCATCTCTTCTCAACTCCTTGGTTTGCCGTTTAACCTCATTATTGAATTCATTAATTTTACTTTCAGTGTTATACGAATGCTTATAAAATAGTTTATTAATCAAAACCTTTATCAGTAGTGTCAAAGTGTTTGTCAAATTCTAGTGATAACTTTTTTAATGCATTGATTAAATTTCTGATTTGTTGTTCCCTCATAGCATTTTGTTGTTTGAGTATCATAAGTACCAAGTTTATCATCTTGTTGTATGATGTACCACCATTTTTAGTAGACAGTGGGGTAGAGTGCATCCCAGAGTCATTCACTATGTGATGCTAATCTCTTCTTCTGAGATATTTAATTACATAGACACAACTTTAATGTAAGTATATACATTAATACATGAGTCATGAATACTTATATCAGTACATCAGTAAAATACCTTATATTTGAAAAGTCAGTACCAATACATCACCCACCCTAACCTACTTCTGTGTTTATGGGTAAGCCCAACTTATAAACAATGTTAACAAGTATCCTGGCTGGGTTGCCAAATGTAATGACACAGACACAAGTTGGCCCAGTAATATCATTATTACAATTTCATAATTGGAAAACTGCAGACATATGATTTGAACAAATTTTGAACAATATACTAAACAAATATTTGTGTACAAACTAACACACAAGTATAAGTAAGTACCACATTTATCAATAAATATGACACAACTTGGTTTTCACTATTATTTATAGCCATTCCTACCTTATAAGCTCAGTATATTTACTCTCCTACGTACACAGAACCTCGTTTCCTCCTTCTTTATCGGGTATGTGCTTCATAAAGGCATATAGTGTAGATCTGCTGTATGTAAGACAAAAGATGTTTCCTTTTTATACACCCTGTCTCTTGTATCATTATAGAGTACAGCTAGTGGGAGAAGCAATGACAAGCGCTATGTTTCTATGGTCACTTACTCAAACAGAAATACTACTCGAATAAAATACAACTAACATAAGTATATTGATACAGTTCTTACGGAAAGTACTAATTTTATGTTTCTTGTGGAATGGTCGTAGACAACATGGCTGCCTTACTTAATTCTTACTTGTATCTGAATGAGGTGGGAAGAATACATAATACTTATACACACTCGCTAAATTGTTATCACAGTTTTGAAAACGTACTTAGTGACAAACTGGAAATGTTGTTGTCTTTGGCTGAACACGTTTCAAAGCCTTCATCTTCAGCAGCTTCAATAGAATGGTTACTTGATGGTTTTTTAATAATATTTTTTAATATGTATTTAATATTTATATATTCTTATTGAGTATAAAAATACTTAATTTTCTATGTTTTAATTCTGGTACTTAATTTACTTTCATTTTATATTTTACTACTCACTGTTACTCATTATTTCTGTGATTGTTATTGTTATTATTATTATTATTATTACTTCTATTGTATTACTTAAATTTTGTCTGTTTTTATTTTGTGTGGTTATTAATATTATTTTATTTATTTTGAATTTATTCACTTTTTTTAAGTCTGCCATTTTAAATCTATTATTAGTAAAAGTTGTTTCACTTAATTTTGTATGAATTCTAGGCTACATTGTTTTTTTTACAAAATTTTTCATTTTTAATATATTTTTAAAAAATGTTTTAAGGTCCAAGTATTTAGGTCTTTTAAGTCAATTTTAAGGGGGGTATTTTTTGTGTATAATGTAACTAGCCAAAGTCGTACCCATTTAAGCCCCTAATTGCTGGTGCCTATTTATTATAAAACGAGGTATGCTTCTGTTTAAATGTTAAAAGTGGTTATTATTATTAATTCGGTTGAATGTTGTTTCATTTAAAATAATTTGGTTGTGGTATTGCTCGGGTTCGCTGAGTTCGTATTCAAATTTTGATCTTCACTCGTCGCTAAGATGAATGGATTGGTGTGCCTTCTCACTGAAAACATAAGTATTGGTTTATACAAATACTTACTTGTGATGGTGGGTTACTAGTAATGCTGATGTGTATTGCTAATAATAAAGTTAGAGTTATTCAAACCCACTGATTGGCGCCACCACTGCTACCAACCATAGATGCCGTTCACCTAAGCTGCAAGTCTTATTCTGGTAAAATAACAGTCAAACTCTTGTATTGGTTATGAATTAATTTTTTATTTTCTGAACTCATTTTTAATGATTATTACTATACAATAATATTGTTTACTTTCTTTTAAAATTCAATGTTGTTGATGGACTCTTTAAAATAATTATATCTCAGGGTTACAAGACTGAATCGAACTATTTGTTGTTCTGGACGTTAAATATTTCGTTATATTATTAAATAAATAAAGCAGGTTATTTTAGACTGCAAGATACACACAATTTAAAACAATGCAATACTATTATAATTAGTATTCGGAGAGTGATAACATTATTAAATTCTTTAACAAAAAACATAAACATTGAACACGTGATTATTATTGAAGTTTTAGGTTAAATTGGTTTCATTGTAACCTAACTTACTTAACTTTAAATAATTAATAATTCCTTAACGATGCTAACATCTCCGTGCAATACAGTTATAAATGTAATCTAATGATAAACTTCATCATCTATCTTCTTAGATTGGCTAAAAACAAAGTTAACAGGTATTTGGAAATTACCCACTCCTAGGGTTGAGGAGTATTACACATTTAGTTATAATCTTAAGTTTAAACACAATATAATGCTTAGTCTACTATAGGTCAAAGGTTTCTTTTGAGTTCATCATTGACTATTTAATGTCTCTTATTTCGACAAGTCCATTGAATTAATTATAAAATTAAAGTTTGTTGATGATTAAATCTTTCACTATCAGTTGTTTGATTTAATTATTAAAATATTTTTCCAATCTATGTTGGGTTATAATTGATCGAATTGTATTAATTAATTCCGCTGATAGCGTTCCTTAATTATTGAATTACTATTTTAAAATATTTTGTCATTGTCACTTATACTTGCGTACTAAGTCGTTCTTGGAGTATCACTAATTAACAGTTTTTTTTTGAATTAAATTATTTTAATAATTTATTATCGCTCACTGCCTATACGCACATAGTCCGGATTAGAACACTGGTTAAAGAAAACTTTCACTCTGCCTACATCCGACCTAACCTCAACTTCGTGTTTCGAGGTTAGAACACTTTAGTCAGCTATCGGCTATCAATTCAATATTTTTTGGTTACGATGACCAGCGTGGAATCCGCGTCGAAAGCTTGAGATGAACTGGTGATCTTACCTGTGTCAAGATCCCGTACCTAGTAATTAATAACGGCCCCTGATTAGCCAATTGTTATAATTTTCGTGTACTTTTGGTATCACTCGGCAAAATAGGTGCTTCTTTGGCGTCATCTAACTGGGTTCAAGGCTATGATTTTTTGGTTCCCCATTGTACGCCCACGGGCTTGTAATTAATTCTTTTTTTAGAATTTAAATTATTCATTTATAAATACACTGATCCTTTTTTCATTACTATCATCGTTTTTGTCTTTTTCTCATGACTGTTTCGGTTACCCATACCATATAGTTCTGATAAGGATTAACAAAATAAATTTCTTACTATTTCGTACGAACTATTTACATATCTTATTTTCTACCTTATTCTATTGATAATGTTCATTTTCTGATAAATACTTATCATTTTTATTTAGTTATCAACTATCACCCCTTCTCATTCAAGTTTTAGGCGGTAATTCGTTAAAATTGTCAATATTCGTAGGCCTACTTCAATATTTCTTCTATGTCTTTATTCCCTTCTTATATTAAGGATTCTTATATTTATTACATTATTATTCTTCACTTTGTTCTTTGTGATAGCTAATCATTACTGCACAATAGTTTTTTACATCATTATTTAACTATTATTCATAACAATTCATTTACTTTTGGCTAGACTTTTGGTCTATTGGCTTGCTAATTATTTATTAGTTATTTTATAATATAATGGGTTTGTAACCCATATTTGTTGTGGCCTATTTATACTGAATTAATCATTACCACTTCTGATTATATCAGTATTAGCTAGTATTGTCTTATTTTATTTTATTTACATTTTTCTCTGACTATTATTCAGTATATTTGGGTGTTACATTTTTTCTTATTTGATATTCCACCTTCATCTTTTGATTAGGTTTAGTTTGTATCAGTTTTATTGTAGGAATGTTAATGCTTGGCAGTGTTTAGTTCTGCTCTTGTATTTGGACATTTGTTGGCATTTATTTAAAACTTCCTGCATCTAGTATCAGCTATGGTTTACATATAATATACATCATTATTATTAATTTTTGGCAATAAACATTGATTTTCCTCACATGAATAGTTTTACGTCTCAGGTAATATCATGGACTGAGTCCCTACTCTTTTAGCATCGTTTTATGTGTGATTTTTATTGTTCAAGGTACCCATACTATGTTGTACTCTTGATCATGTTAATTTACACTTATACTGTACACAAGTTCCTTTATATTATTACTTTTTGTAAATGGAATCCTCATTATAGTCTCTAGTTTGCTTACACTACAATACATTTTAGTTTAAGATATTCCAGTCACTGTTTTTTACAATTCTATTGGAAACTTGTTGGCCAGTTTAGGTTATGTCTTATCTTGGATCCCCAACAATGGTTTTTTACATTTTGTTTTTTACACATTGCATTGACCACACACACCATTTTTCCGTAACGGTTATTCTGTAATCGACAATCAGTATACACCCACTGAAGAAGAGAACATCTCGAAACGTTTGGGAAGTGACAACAGTAAGTTCATTAGTGAAAGTTTATATATATTATTAAATTTATAATTTTATTTCTACTTTACAATTTCAACTACTCCTTTGGACATTATCTAGTTGTCATTTTTATACATTACTAATTTATACATTTACAACTCTTATATCCACGCTCCCTCTTATTTTCTATTATCAATGTTTTACTTTTGAGTTCTGGTTATACCGTCAAGTCATTGAAGTTATTTTATTAATGGTTTTATGTCAGTGTCAAGTCACAGCCTAGGGTTTTAAGTAAAGTTTTAAATTACTTCTGTTCTCTTTATCATTAATAATACTTTATATTCTCATGGTTTATTTTATTCTTGTCATTATTAGTTCCTTCTTGTATCTGATTTGATTTTATTCTCCCTAGTCGCAATGATTCTTTTACCCTCCTTAATAAATCTCTTCTTGTTATGGGTGTTGTAGTCTTCTTCTCACTGTCTGATCTATTGGGTATTTGGGTCAACGTTGTCTTGTCTATTTCTTCTAGAATACATTACTTATTAATTATAATTTATTTTATTCCCTTATTTTAATCCTAATTCATCGTATGTTCCTGTTTACATGTTCTTCTTTTGTTATTTATTTTGCTTTGGATAGTCTCTAACCCGTTTGTTTTACATTGGGTTTTGGGTGAGTTATATGTACCATTACAATAATTGTATTACTTTTAGATTAATAATATTTGTAACTAAATATTTTTAAAAAGTTAACCAATCCCTCAGACACTGTTCCTAAAGATAAATCCAATATAATAGACCATGACTCCCCCCCCACAACATTGAATTTCAAGACCTTACTGTAGATATATCTTGTAAATTTTTTTCAGGTCATGAGATTATAGTTTTTTCAAGTATCCATATTTGCTGTTTATCCATGCCTTCCACATTTTTCGAATGGAACTGACAAATTCAGAATGTTTGAACAATTAAAAAAATGAAGCAGATTTGGTATAGCTCAGTGAATATGGAGTCTGTACTTTGATGATATTAGACTTAACAAAAAGAATGTAAAAGTCAGTAACAAAGTTTTCCTATGCTCTTGACAGTGAAAATGGAAGTTTAATAGGAAAACTATGAGAATAGGTGATAATAACTACTTGCCGTTAATGTTACAAACTTGGTTTGTGCAAATGAGAAGTCATGATCAACCTGCAAGAGCCCTTTTGTATGTGAGAAGGAGCTTAAATGACAAAGCGTTAAGGTAATAACCCAGGTTTGAAAGGAACAACTGACATGCTACAAGGCCCCAAATCTAGGCATGGAAAATAGAGGTACATGTACAAATCACAAATATACTAAAAAATAGGAATCAAGATCAAGTCATAAATCATAAAGTTGTGTACAAGTATAAAATGGATATTTTGTAGCAGACCAAAATAAAATAATTAAATAATGATGAACAATATCACCAAATAGATGGCCTTCTTTTGGGAGCTCTTTTCTGCTATTGTGGAAATATTTGTACAAGTTCTGGACAATCAGTGTGTTTGTGTGCACCCGCACGTGTCTATGTAGTGACTTACAAATGGTAGTGAAGGAGTCATTAGCTTGAGGCACCAAATTTGGAGGGAGGCACTGAAATCAGTAAAACTAAATACATGATTGTATTGATTTTTTAAAAATACTTCAACACAAAAATTACACTATGCATGATGATATAAAATACACTATACATATATTTCATCCTGAAATAGCACACTATTTATTACATGTTTAGGAGTTCTAGACTTTAGCCACAATAACTAAGGATCTTAACTGGAGACTCAAAAGAACTTCAGGGGACTTAACAAGACTAAGACTTTCTGAATGGCTCTGTATAATATTAAACATATATATTATATTATCTGTGACCATAAATAATGTATGGTCCTTGCAATAAAGTATGATGGTTACACAAATGGGCCAGAATGTTTAAGTATACAATATTGTTGATTTTTTCTCTACAAGATTAGTTAGAAATTTGTATTTGTTTAATGGCAAATTAACGAAGGTATTGTATCACAAATCTAAAAATGTTTGTTTTTCAACTCCAATGTTTTGGGCTTTACACAGTTTTTCTTAGAAACTAATTGAGATAGAGTTCTGGAACCCCTTTTATTCAATTGTTCAGATCGAAAACCATAAAAAACCACCAAAGTTACCCTTAACTTTATACCCCAAGAATTTCAGTATGGCATCATTTTACCGTGCGAGCAGAAATCAGGGCGATCTGATTCGCAGGCCTTAACTCGCTAACGAACCGTTTTCAGACCTATGTATATATGAACTATTTTTTCTTATTTTTAGCTATAGAATTAGCTTCTGAGAGATTGCCGTGCAGTTTTGAATCACCCTGTATATTTATATGTGTCTCCAATTTCAAAGTGCTTTTAAATAATATCTCAATTTTCTTACAGTTGCTTATGTTGCCATTAATATTGTTATGACAATTATGTAACACTTTCCAAAAGTCGAGAGTGTTGTTCTACACAATTCCTGGTTACCCAAGGAGGTGCAACGTCTCTGTCAAGGCCTTGCAGTCAAGTAGCACTGCAGACTGGTTTTAGTACTTGTAACTACGCAGATTAAGCTGGCATGCCACCAAGAGAATGGAAAATTCTTCTCTTACATCTACGGGCTATATATAAGCAGCAGCAGCTGCAGGTTGTGCACCTGGAAAGATTGTAGAGTGGGGATCAAGTGATTCCTATGTTATAATTAGTGCGGAACTCTTAATAGTTGACATTGTTATTACATGTGGGCAAATTTAACTTGAATAATTGTATCAGAGTACTTTGTTGATTTCAAGTTGTTATTTGTGACTAATTAAAGTGGGTTATTAGTGATTTCATTTTTTGTCTGTATTTTGTTTCCACTGTATAATACAACAATCAGTGAGACTGTCACAACAGTGGTGTCAGAAGTGGAATAAAACCTTTAATGGTGGAAACAGAGGACACTTTGTAGAAGAGTAGTGTACATTGTAATTAATCTTTAAACATGGATACCAGTCACGTGATGGAAGCTTTCCAAGCGCTGCTACGGCAAACATAGGAACAAAAAAAAGTCAAAGAGACAGAGAAATGATGACAAGAGGCGGAAGAAGCAGAAAACGACAGGATGAGAAACGCAGACAGGAAAGAGAAGATGCAGAGGAATGACAGAAAGCACTAATGCTGGAAATGGAAGAACGACAAAAAGAAGAACGCAAGCCTGAAACAGATGACATCAAAGTATTCATACAGGAGCAAAAGCAGATGCAAGAACATACTGCTGTAGAGCTGGGTCTATTGCGAGGGGAGGTTAATAACCAAGTTACTAGAATATCAGGTACAAGAGTCAGTGACATTAAAAATAGCTGAAGTAGAAAACTCTGTCTCACGTGTGGAAGAAGCTATATCAACAAAAATATCTGTAGTAGAATTCTCAATTGTAAGCATAAGAGAACAAATTGAACAAAATGAAAATATAGCCATGCGTAAAAAAAAAAAAATGCTGAACAGACTCTACCAGTGGTAAAGACAGAAAACGACACAGAAAATAAGACAATAGGACAATAGAGAAAGTCACTTTGGCTGCAGTTGGGACAGTTCATGTCAAGGCCCCAGCCTTTGATGGAAGCACTCACTGGACGACATATATTTGGCTCGTTGCGGAAATAATTGGACAGAGAAAGACAAGCCAGCTTCACTTATGTCACTTTAAAAGGACCTGTGGCAGAACTACTACAGAAAGTTCTGCCGGCGTTTGCACGAGCTGGCGTTCGGAGAAATATCATACTAGTTTTCGTCTACGGATAAATGTCGTGGCACGTGTGGGTAAACGCAATTTCGAAGGCTGTGTCTCGACGATGACGCGATCTGGTGGCACAGTTTGGGTTTCGTGATGGCAGCTGGTGAACAAGTCAGTCGTAGCCAGCTATTCATCGTATAAACAGGTCAGCTTTCTTTCCTCGGGCAGTTTTCGTGTGCAGTCTTCTTCTCCTGTATGGCAGGCTAATTGTTTGAGACTCACCGGGTTCTCGCCCTAGAAACGGAGATCTGGCCACAGCTTGGTGTACTGCCACCTTCATCAGCCATGAACCACTAGAAACTTTGTCTGTGCCGAGGAGGGAGCTAGCTGCCAATAACTATGTGATACAGCCACTTCTGATAAGGTGATGTGAACTCTTTTCTTATTTTTTATCCTGGCCCGCAGAACATCACATGTGAGGAGTTTGTGATAGAACAGTTTGCTTATTCAGCTAGATAGTTAAATCGAGGGTGTGTCACCAAGACATTTACTATGAACATTATTCATGATAATACCGTACTATCACTGTAATTGTGAGCTGCGCTGTGGGAGCGTCCCAGAGCTACTTTCATAGATATTGAGTGCAAATGTTGTAAGGGTAATTTGTTCTTTAAAATTAAGTATAAGGTATGAGTTTCTTGATTCCGAACCGGCTAGTTCAGATGTCTTCTGAGCATTACTGGGGTTTCATATTTTATTATTTTCCTGTATTTAAGGGCTGGGGGTTTTGTTTTCAGGCTGTTTCCGGGTGTTAATTTCTAAATAGGTTTTCTGGGCACAAGTTAGGCACCTGTTGGTGCCGATTCATACAGGTTTTCTACTGGTCATACCTTGTCAGGTCAGACCTATTCTGGCACACTCCTACAGCTGCTAGAGTCAGCTGCATGGAACTAGTATCGTCAAGGTCACACCGCTTACTTACAGCGTTGCCACTAAGCAACAGTTTCCCTTTCTTCCGAAAAATGCTACACTAGTAAGTAAGCCTACTTAATGTAAAGAATATAACAAAGTGAGAAAGTTTGTAATACATGCATTAGAGTACATTGTTACATTGTCAATAATTCTTAATAATAATTACATCACAATTAATATATTGTTAATAATTAATTAACAATTAATTTCCGTATCTTATACATAACATTCAATTCGACGCATCAGCTATAGTTTGTTTGAACGAATTTTATACGCATCCTGTGTCTTAAGCTTGCCCCATTTAATTATTGAAGACACCGCACTATTCGTGACTCAGAAAAATATTCTATTTTTATTTCCTGCGCTGCTTATTAATTAAGTAAAAAAATTAGAACTATACTATAAGATGTTACATGCACAAGTAGCATAAAAATAATGGTATGTATAAACGTGAAACGAATTGGATTTCTTAAGAAAATAAGGATAATTTTATAAACAACAAATACAAATGTCTCATGAAATAAATTTAAAATTCCTTATTTATTTATTTATATATATATATTTTTTAACTTAAATCTTTAAATATAGAATTTAAATTTATAATTCTATATTTTATGCATTGTCCTTACTAATTTTATAATTAAAATTTTCCTTATTTTATGAACTATAGAATTCCTTATGACTATTATAAATAAGCAGTATGTTGAAAAACTCACCTTAAATAGGGTTAGTCACACAATTATCACTTTGCAAAGTGATAGCACAGAGCACATTCATAACACTCCTGAAGAAAACACGCACACACGGTTTTTTATGTTTCAATAAAAATAGAAAATACTACGCTTCGCTATAGACACGTTTACCACCTATATACACTTTTTAACACTCCTGCCTTATTCGTCTTCGGATTCACTGGACTCAGGTTCGCTGTCACTACTCACACGTAAGTGTATGATGAAGGGCTCCACTGTGGTGTCTCTCGTGCACTGCTTTGAGTAATCGGCTTCTTGTAGTGCCTCCGCATGTCTTACGCACTTCTCTCAGTCTTCCTAAGTTATCCTGTCCAAAGCTTCGTGTGCAAGTTGTTCAATATCGGCCAATCTGAAAGTCGTATTCTTGTTTGCAACATACCGTTTAACTTGGGCCCATATCAGCTCGATCGGATTATACTGACAATGATATGGTGGCAGGCGCACTACTGTATGTCCCATTTCATTTGCCAGTTGATCCAATTCGTACGTCTTCTTGGCCGTTCGGATCTCTTCTTTAGAAAGAAGTTCATCCCTGGTTTCAGCTGTGGAAAATGAAATTCTCTTCTTACGCAGCCACTCCATGATATCCGCTTTACGCCAGTTTGAACATGGTGGTTTATCTATTTGTACAGAATTATAGCTGGCATTATCCATCACGATGACAGAGCCTTCTTCCAAGGAGCGCAACATACCAACAAACCAGGTCTTAAAAACTTCAGCATTCATTTCTGTGTGGTAGTCAGATGCAGCTGAATGCTTACTGCCACGAAAGACAAGTTTGGCACCTGCTATGAAACCTGTACTTGCGGATCCAGCATGTGCAATAATCAGCCGGCCACCTCTACCAGAAGGTACTTTCAGCCCACCGTTCCCTCTGGAGTCTTGCCAGATGTATTTATTCGTATGATTCTGTGATATCCAGGTTTCATCCAAATAAATTATAGGCCTGTTGTCCTCCGTACGATGTATATGCATGGTTCTCAAAAACTTCGCTCTCAAGGCAGCAATGTCTCTGCGCTCCATTAAAAATTTTCGTCCATCGTTGCACTTCTTAAATTTAAAACCAAGCACTTTCAGAAGGCGAAGTACGGAGGCTTCTGAACCAGAATAATTGATTTTCTGACAGAGATCAGCTCGAATTTTGCTTGCAGTGGGGTATTCCCCTCGGTCGTAATATTCTAGTACGGTCCTGCGGACTATTTGTTTATTAAAATCGTCCAGTTCAGTGTTTTTGTGTTCCCGTTTATACCCTTTCCTTGGAGAACTGAACACAACACTCACGCCTTGATCATCTGCCGAAGCAACGGTATTGCTAATACGTTGCACCGACTGTTCAGAAATGCCACAAGCTTCCGCTGTCAATTTTCGAACTTGTGCAAAGTTTATGTTCCTCCTGGCTTCTTCATTATACGCAAGATTTTTAAAAAACTTGTAAACGTTTGCTATGATGACTTTACTTTGTTTTCTAATGTCCTCTCGGCCCGCACGTACACCACCGCTGCTTGTACTCGAACTAAATGTAGGATACTGTTCCTCAATATCACTCATAATAAATACAAATTATTGAAATAAACTAATACACACACTGTCTACAATAAAGACGTCAACCGTTCACATGAAACGCACAAAATGTCTGTCAACAATACTAAGGACGATAAATATTTTGGATGTTCGTCTCTTCCTCACCTCGTCCACCCAACCTACTTGGAATGGGGTACTGTAACTGAAATGGGATTGGCTTTTGTCACAACAGCGACAATTTTGTTTACAGAAATTGCTCAGTCCTATTTATCTTTGTGCAACGGAAGAAAGGTAGTAGCGCGGGCAGTAAACATACACATTTTTGAGGGGATTATAAAATGACAAAGGCATTCATAAAAGTGTCAGACAGCAATATTTACCGAAAAGACATGCCGACAGGGTATACGCAATGTGCATACCAAATGTGTACATATACCTAACAGAACTTCCGAACCATATGGCTTAGGAATGACCGTGTAGAGAACAAAAACAGATTCATTTACAAAAGGGAAAAGACCGTGAGTATGAAAAAATTAAAGCGACAACAGCAGGCAAGGTCAGCGTTCTCAGACAACTGTCAGTCTGTAGGATAACCGCCCATGAAGAAAACAGTAAAACTTTAATAAGTAAGTGCACTGTACGGAAATCACAAAATAACTGACCTAATGGTACTTCGTAAAGTTAGGGTGTGTATGCTAAAAGGTTTAGATTCTAACATAAGAAAAACCAGCGCAGTATAAATAGTAGTTTCAGAGAACTGCAAATCGTAACAAAAAAAAAGCCAAAGAAACAGAAGAAACGCAAAGATAGAAATTCTGTAGATATTTACGCGACAACAAAAAATATGTTGCCGACTCATACAAATTTTTAGAGCTCAAATACTGGCGCCCAGAATTTAACTGAGTAGTGTTACCCACAACTAATTATTCCTGATAAAACAAATTCATTTACGCGATACGCATAAATAAATTTGAAACGAAGAATATAATGTGGATGTATGAAATTTGTTTTCGTAACACTGCTAAAACGCTACACACTGTACTAGCCGGCAACAATGCTGGGCGAGGGGCGTGGAGGTGACAGGGAGAAGCAGTGAAAGTGAGTGACCTTGACGATACTACTTCCATGCAGCTGACTCTAGTATACAACATGTTTTTATTTTATATATGCACAGATGGCTGATATTAAATTTTATTTTTTTTAAGGCCTATATATAATTAATATTCTGAGATTATCAAATTTTATATGCAATGAAATATACAGGCGGTACTTGTTATTGTAACTTAGGTGTTCTGGCTTTTACTTGCTAAACTTGTCTTGTTAATTTTTGCTTATTATCAACCATTATGATTAAAGAATGAATTATTTCTAAACATTTAACCTTCTTAGGACAAATGTCCTGTGCATTATATGAATCCACTAGTTTTACATTTTGCCTGTCATTATAGCAAGTTTAACTTATCATTATATTTCATTACAAATTAAATATTATATATTATTATTTTTTAACAATAATAAGTATTATTATTCTATTATCATTACTTATTACAAATGTTGTCTCAAGTTATAAGTATATCTGTATCTGACAGAAGTGTTACTGTTCTTAGTCTGTCTGCTGACATTATAAAAAGGTAAAAGGGGTTGCTGTTATGATCGATTCAGATTTGTTTTAAATTTTTATACTTTTATAAAATTAAAGATTTTACAATTTTATAAAATTTATACAGGCTGTGCTGGCACCTTAAGTTATAATTGTAGTTTCTTGTTATTATGGCAAGTCCAGATTTTCTCTACCTTCATGTATGTATTTGATAAAATATGCAGGCGGTGCGCCAGGCTTTATAATTGTAATTTGTCTGTGATTATGTGATGTATAGTTATATGTGTTATATTATGTGTTTGAATTATGTGTTAAAATAATGAACAAGATTGATATATATATATATATGTTGGTGAATTATGTGAAGGAATGATATTTACACGTTATAATTGAAATTGATTTATTGAAATATTCAATTGAAATTGAAATCGAGACTATTGTTATAATTGAACTTACAGGTGATATTTTTCTGGATTATGATGTATTAAACAAAAGGGGAATTGTAATTAATATATATATGTATAACATGGATTATGGAAATTAAGAAAGTTTAATAAAAGGTTGTTATTGCTGTTTACCGGCCGAGTTTTAATTGCAAGTCCCGTCCGTCTCACTGGACCCAGCGCATTTTTGCTTCTCTAGGCCTTCCGCTTTTTTTAAATAACTAGTGGCCCCTCTTTCAAAAAAAAAAAAAATTGTTTTTGTTTTATAAAGCATAAAAATTGAAAGAGCGGTTACAAATGGTAGCAGAGCGCGGTGGATTCTAGGGTCGAACCCTTGGGTCCTTGGGTGTGACGGGTCTTGCAAACTCGGAAAACATTTGGGGCAAAATGAAATTTCAAAAATCAAAGAAATTAACACATAGGCCAAGGTATATCATGTTTATTGTTTTATATGTGTATGTCAATGTATAATTGTTAGGTTGTTTAACTTGTGAGTCTGATCGCACTATGGGGCATGTATTCGTAGTTGGAAAAGTTTGAGATGTTGAACTGCCGGGGGTCTTAAGCGTTGCCTGGGGGGGGGGAGAATATATTAGTAATTCGAGGTCGAATTATAGCGTGTGGCAGTAGCGGGATGCAGTATGGCCTGATCGGAAGTCGGTGCCGTCACCGACTTAATTCATGTATTGAGAGGTTTCGGAATTTGATGCCGATTTATGGTTGTTAGCTATGTGTTGGTGAGGCGTGTATGTCGTGATTGGTGTTAGGTGTTGTGTATGTTAGGTACATGTTGGTTGTTGCTTGTTCTCTTCAGTGGTGTCAACGAAGTTGGTTCAGGAGTGGGCCAGGTCTCCGCAGCGCTAGAGAACCCGTGGGCTATTCGAAGGAAGGATCAGTACTTGGGTTTTTCCTGAATTTTTGTGATTATGTTTGGTTATTATGTTTGGTGTATTGTGTGATTCTGGCGGGGGTAGGTTACCAGAGACTACCCAACCCTATTTCCGGCATTCTCCAGAGACTTCCGGTGTTGGATGGAGAAGAGGAAGGCAAATTGTTGGTTTTCCTGGACATCATCCTGCAGTTGGCGGATTTTCCGGGGCTGTCCGATGATGTCCTCTTGTCCGTTATATATCCGTATTGCCGGGGTTCATTGGCTGAGCTGGTCACCAACACCCTGCATCGTGGTGGCAGTATCGACTCTCTCCATGGGTAGGTGTTGGACTCTTTCATACCCCGTCGGCAACGTGAGCTGTTGAAATGTAGTCGGTTCTATCGTGCACAGGCCAACGAAGAGGTGTTGGTGGACTTTGTGCAGGATATTCATAAAATTGCCCGGATTTTGAGGTTGGGGTTGCCCGAGAAGAATATTGTTCGAATTATTCTGGAAGGGGTGATGCCCCAAGAGAGATCCCGTTTGGTGTTCGCGGATTGTCCATGTTGTTTTGCGGACCTTGAACGGCTGTGTGTGGTTTCCAGAATGGTCCAGGAGATTGACGAGTCCCGTGATCAAGTAGTAAATGATAAAGTAAGACACGAGATGCATGGAGGGCGAATTGTTCCATCATCACACGGTGCTGAACTTGAAATTAGAAACACTTGTAACGAGAGGCGCCGTCGTTCACCTAATGTGACTTGTTTTAGGTGTGGTAGATTGGGCCACATTAGACGATTTTGTACCGGGGTTGGGTCGAGTCCAACGTCCCTCCCCAAGGCGCCCAAGGTCATTCAGAAAAGGGTCAATAAGGAGAAGATATGTCGGAGGTCTTCTCCTACCTGTCGCGGGTCTTCTAAGGTACGCGCCTCCAGGCCATTTCCTTAGGTCCCAGTTCTTTGGGCATCAAGGTCCTCCAAACCATCTGTAGGCCCACTTCTGTATGCCCCTTCCTGCTGTTGGAGTTGAAAAGGAGTCAACTCAGAGTATTAGTTGACTCCGGATCAGCAAGATCTATCATTTCATCCAAAGTGTGCGAGGACCTTGAACGACAGGGTTTAATTAAAAGGTCAGAACAGTCTTCCGTGGTGTGCTGGACAGCATCCCAGGAAATTCTGACCATTTCCCGGGTAGTTTCATTTAAATTTAAGATCGAGGGATTTTCTTGGGTGTGGAGCTTTCTGGTTTCTCCTGCTCTGGGAGTTGAGTGCATTATTGGTGCCAATTTCATCTGCAAAAGTGGTCTCGTTATTGACATCCAAGAGCACCAATGCTATTTTAAATTTAATCGGGGAGTTGTAATCCCTTTCCTTGGATATCAGAGGACCAGGCAAGATATCCAAGAGGTTAAGTGCCCCGACACATCTAGAGACCACCTCTCCCAGTCCCAGCGGTCCGCATTAGATCAGTTGTGTGAGCGTTTCCCCTTTGTGTTAACTCCGGCCCTTGGGCTCACACATCTCTTGGAGTATAAGATCCGCCTAACGGACTCCAAGCTGGTGCCCTCCCACCCTTATAAATTTGCCCCTCCAAAGATGAGCATCTTGAGGGAGAAGGTTCAAGAGTTATTAGATCAAGGGGTGATTGAACCTTCTCAGTCCAGTTATGCCAGTCCAGCGTTCCTAGTGCCCAAGCCTGGAGGTAAACATCGGATGGTGATCGACTACCGCAAACTCATTGAGGAATCAACGCCAACATTGAGGTAGATTCGGTCCCACTTCCTGACCTTCATTCCGCGTTTGATTGGTTCAGTGAGGCGAGGTATTTTACCATCATTGACCTCAACTCTGCATATCACCAGATCCCGCTGACGAAAGAAAGTAGGCCCTACACGGCATTCTGTGTTCCGTGGAACCTCTATCAGTACACTAGGGTTCCCATGGGTCTAGCGGTAGGGGCCCAAACTCTCACCCGTTTACTTGACACCGTTTTTCACGATGTCAAGTTCAAATATGTCTTCTATTATCTTGACGACTTGCTGGTGTACAGCAAGGGGTACGAGGAGCATTTGGGTCATCTCGAAGAGGTGATGTGCAGGTTGAGGGGTGCTGGCCTCACTGTCAACCCCGAAAAGGTGAAGTTTGCCCAGACACAAATATCTTTTCTGGGCCACCAGATTTTCCATAGAGGTGTCACTGTGGATCCTGAGCGAACACAGGGAATCAGGGACTTTCCCCCACCAAAGGATGCCAAAGGCATCGCGAGATTTGTGGGATGGTCAATTTCTACCGGCGTTTCATCCCAAACGTGGCAGAGATTGCGACACCTCTGAATGAACTTTGGAAAAAGGGCGCCAAGTTTGTATGGGGGGAAAAACAACAGAAAGCTTTCGAGACCCTGAAGGAAGCCATCATTTCCCCTCCAGTACTGAGGATGCCAGACTTCTCGAAGCCGTTCATACTCCAGACGGATGCGAGTTCGATTGCACTCGGAGCGGTTCTGTCCCAAGTCGTTGATGGTGCTAGGCAGCATGTGGCTTTCATTTCCCGAACGTTGACCCAGCAAGAACAAATGTCTTCAGTGTATGAGCTAGAGTGTTTAGCTGTTGTGTACGCTCTAGATAAGTTCAGGCGTTTTCTGGAACATGCTGTGTTCCTGCTCGAGACTGACAATCAGGCTCTCTCTTGGCTTCTTGCTCATCCCCGGCAACTGGGTAAAATTGGTAGATGGGTGGTCAAGATCTCATCCTTCAAGTTCAAGGTGCAACACATTAGGGGAACTCAAAATGTGGTTGCAGATGCTTTGTCACACATGTTTTCCCAGCCCAGTGAAGTCCAATCTGAGCAACCCTGTTCTGTTCTGGTAGACTTTCCGTTAGCCTTCACTAATGTGTTACCCCATCAGTTGAATGACAAAGAGCTGGGTCCTATCATCCAGAATATAAAGGAGGGTAACGTACAGGCCCCTTACTTCTTGTCCAAGGGCGTCCTGTGTTGTAGAGAGAGAAAGGGACGTGCCCCTAAGATCGTGCTGCCTAGCAAATTAGTGCCCATGGTCTTCAGTTATTATCATAATTCCCCAGTAGGAGGCCACAAGGGAATTTCGAAAACCATTTCCAGCATTAGGAGACATTGCATCTGGAAGGGCATGGATAGGGACATCGCAATGAGGGTTAAGAGCTGTCATCTATGTGGCTTGAGCAAGCTTGCCCAGAACACTAAGTTAGGGTTGTTGTCATAGGACGTGGCAAGCAGACCGATGGAAAAGTTATTCATAGAGTACGTGGGACCTCTCCCACGTAGCAAGTCAGGTAATTCTTACCTGCTTGTTTGTGTGGATGCTTTTTCGAAGTTTGCCTGGCTACTGCCCTTACGGCAGGCAACGGCTCCTTTGACCATAAGCGCGCTCCAGAATCACATTTTTCAGCATTTCGGTCTTCCGACCAACATTGTCTCTGACAGTGGTCCCCAGTTTATTTCGGGTGAGTTCAGGCGGATGTGTTTCGCCAGTGGGATCACACATGTAACCACTTCTCCTTATTACCCACAGCCATCCCATGCGGAGAGATTCAATAGGAATCTCAGGTCCGCACTCATTGCTTATCATGCTGAGCAACAGACTACCTGGGACCAGAATCTGAAGTGGTTACACATAGCCTTTAATACGGCCCTGCATGACAGTCATAAGGCCGTTCCCTTTGAAATTATGTTTGGATTCTCGCCCGCACTCCCATTGACTAACTTGTGGAACATTGAAGATCTTCTACCACGGGTGCCAGATAGTGGAACAACAGAGAGGTGGAAGGAGGCTCGGAGGAATTTGCTGAGAGCGCACGAGCGCGTCCGTAGTTGGTACAATCAGGGGCGAATTCCAAATCCCTTTAATGTAGGAGATTTGGTCTACTGCCAGAGCCACCCGATCAGCTCAGCTGCCGATAAAAGAGCCGCTAAATTGTGTTATCGCTGGTCGGGGCCATATCGTATCCTGGGGTTCGCGTCACCGGTGACGGCTCGGTTGGCAGAGCCTGGTGGTAATTCTAAGGAAATTACCACACATATTTCTAAGCTGAAGCTCTGTAGGAAGGGTTAGACGGGCGATATGGGGGGAGAATATTTGATGGTCTCTGTGTTGTTAGGGATCTTGTCATTCTGAAGGGGTGTGCTCCGGGGGTGTTGTCGAGAATGTTAGGGTAGCGGGTAGATGTTCCCCACAGTCCCAGTGGTGTTCGTCTACTTCAGGGATGTGCCCCTGCCTGCGCGTGCCTTGGTTTTCTCCATTCGTCCTTATTTCCGGAGGGAGCCATGTCCTTACCTTTAGTCCCAGCTCATGACCTTTCAATGATCCTTGCCCTTTCCATCTTCCCGATTTTCCTAAGAAAAACGTAAAATATCAAAAAAAAAAAATTCAAAAAAAATTTAGAAAAGTAATAAAATTAAAAAAAAAAAGTAGTTAGAGAGAGGAGTGAAACCTACCGAGTGGATGGGGGCAGTTGGGCATTTCATCCACTCGGTACGTTTTGGCATGCCCTTGGAGCACACATGTAATTTGGTTGTAGGTTAGGTAAATAACATACTGATGGGTTGCATTGCATTTGCGTGCTATCGAGAATTTGGAGGATCGCATCACGGAGGCTATCATTTCCCCTTTCCCTTTGGTCCTGTGGGATGTGGACGGTATCGTGGAGATAATGTTGTGGTTTTGTTTTTGGGTTAGACCCTCCTGTGTAAATATAGGGCATGTGGCCCTGTTAAGGTAACATTGGTATCTCAAGCGTGAGTGGACAAGCCACAGGAGGTCAGAACTCAGGGAGCTCCCGTATTTCTCTTTCTTCTTTTCTTCTCTGTCCCTTCGTGCTGTGGGTTGGCCCTGATCAGGTCAGCGCGCAGCGCCAGCACACTTACACACTACATGTCTTCTTTCTGCTCTTTCGTTTTCCTTCTGAGCCTCTATTCTCCTGAGAGCAAGACCACTGGGATCACCATGGAATTTTGGCTATGGGGGGTACACTGCAGGGTACACCCCTGAGTTCAAGTGTGGGGCAACCAGGTTGCCCTTTTGGGGTGGGGGTGTGCCGGCGTTCGGAGAAATATCATACTAGTTTTCGTCTACGGATAAATGTCGCGGCACGTGTGGGTAAACGCAATTTCGAAGGCTGTGCCTCGACGATGACGCGATCTGGTGGTGCAGTTTGGGTTTCGTGATGGCAGCTTGTGAACAAGTCAGTCGCAGCCAGCTATTCATCGTATAAACAGCTCAACTTTCTTTCCTCGGGCAGTTTTCGTGTGCAGTCTTCTTCTCCTGTATGGCAGGCTAATTGTTTGAGACTCACCGGGTTCTCGCCCTAGAAACGGAGATCTGGCCACAGCTTGGTGTACTGCCACATTCATCAGCCATGAACCACTAGAAACTTTGTCTGTGCCGAGGAGGGAGCTAGCTGCCAATAACTATGTGATACAGCCACTTCTGATAAGGTGATATGAACTCTTTTCTTATTTTTTATCCTGGCCCGCAGAACATCACATGTGAGGAGTTTGTGATAGAACAATTTGCTTATTCAGCTAGATAGTTAAATCGTGGGTGTGTCACCAAGACATTTACTATGAACATTATTCATGATAATACCGTACTATCACTGTAATTGTGAGCTGCACTGTGGGAGCGTTCCAGAGCTACTTTCATAGATATTGAGTGCAAATGTTGTAAGGGTAATTTGTTCTTTAAAATTAAGTATAAGGTATGAGTTTCTTGATTCCGAACCGGCTAGTTCAGATGTCTTCTGAGTATTACTGGGGTTTCATATTTAATTATTTTCCTGTATTTAAGGGCTGGGGGTTTTGTTTTCAGGCTGTTTCCGGGTGTTAATTTCTAAATAGGTTTTCTGGGCACAAGTTAGGCACCTGTTGGTGCCGTTTCATACAGGTTTTCTACTGGTCATACCTTGGCAGGTCAGGCCTATTCTGGCACACTCCTACAGCTGCTAGTATAAAACATGTTTTTATTTTATATATGCACAGATGGCTGATATTAAATTTTATTTTTTTTTAAGGCCTATATATAATTAATATTCTGAGATTATCAAATTTTATATGGAATGAAATATACAGGCGGTACTTGTTATTGTAACTTAGGTGTTCTGGCTTTTACTTGCTAAACTTGTCTTGTTAATTTTTGCTTATTATCAAACCATTATGATTAAAGAATGAATTATTTCTAAACATTTAACCTTCTTAGGACAAATGTCCTGTGCATTATATGAATCCACTAGTTTTACATTTTGCCTGTCATTATAGCAAGTTTAACTTATCATTATATTTCATTACAAATTAAATATTATATATTATTATTTTATTAACAGTATTAAGTATTATTATTCTATTATCATTACTTATTACAAATGTTGTCTCAAGTTATAAGTATATCTGTATCTGACAGAAGTGTTACTGTTCTTAGTCTGTCTGCTGACATTATAAAAAGGTAAAAGGGGTTGCTGTTATGATCGATTCAGATTTGGTTTAAATTTTTATACTTTTATAAAATTAAAGATTTTACAATTTTATAAAATTTATACAGGCTGTGCTGGCACCTTAAGTTATAATTGTAGTTTCTTGTTATTATGGCAAGTCCAGATTTTCTCTACCTTCATGTATGTATTTGATAAAATATGCAGGCGGTGCGCCAGGCTTTATAATTGTAATTTGTCTGTGATTATGTGATGTATAAGTATATGTGTTATATTATGTGTTTGAATTATGTGTTAAAATAATGAACAAGATTGATATATATATATATTGGTGAATTATGTGAAGGAATGATATTTACATGTTATAATTGAAATTGATTTGTTGAAATATTCAATTGAAATTGAAATCGAGACTATTGTTATAATTGAACTTACAGGTGATATTTTCACCACCACCACAGATGGCTGATATTAAATTTTATTTTTTTTAAGGCCTATATATAATTAATATTCTGAGAATATCAAATTTTATGTGCAATGAAATATACAGGCGGTACTTGTTATTGTAACTTAGGTGTTCTGGCTTTTACTTGCTAAACTTGTCTTGTTAATTTTTGCTTATTATCAACCATTATGATTAAAGAATGAATTATTTCTAAACATTTAACCTTCTTAGGACAAATGTCCTGTGCATTATATGAATCCACATTTTGCCTGTCGTTATAGCAAGTTTAACTTATCATTATATTTCATTACAAATTAAATATTATATATTATTATTTTATTAACAATATTAAGTATTATTATTCTATTATCATTACTTAGTACAAATGTTGTCTCAAGTTATAAGTATATCTGTATCTGACAGAAGTGTTACTGTTCTTAGTCTGTCTGCTGACATTATAAAAAGGTAAAAGGGGTTGCTGTTATGATCGATTCAGATTTGGTTTAAATTTTTATACTTTTATAAAATTAAAGATTTTACAATTTTATAAAATTTATACAGGCTGTGCTGGCACCTTAAGTTATAATTGTAGTTTCTTGTTATTATGGCAAGTCCAGATTTTCTCTACCTTCATGTATGTATTTGATAAAATATGCAGGCGGTGCGCCAGGCTTTATAATTGTAATTTGTCTGTGATTATGTGATGTATAGGTATATGTGTTATATTATGTGTTTGAATTATGTGTTAAAATAATGAACAAGATTGATATATATATATATATATATATGTGTTGGTGAATTATGTGAAGGAATGATATCTACATGTTATAATTGAAATTGATTTATTGAAATATTCAATTGAAATTGAAATCGAGACTATTGTTATAATTGAACTTACAGGTGATATTTTTCTGGATTATGATGTATTAAACAAAAGGGGAATTGTAATTAATATATATATTAATAATATAATAATATATATTAATATATATATATATATATGTATAACATGGATTATGGAAATTAAGAAAGTTTAATAAAAGGTTGTTATTGCTGTTTACCGGCCGAGTTTTAATTGCAAGTCCCGTCCGTCTCACTGGACCCAGTGCATTTTTGCTTCTCTAGGCCTTCCGCTTTTTTTTTAATAACTAGTGGCCCCTCTTTCAAAAAAAAAAAAAAAATTTTTTTTATAAAGCATAAAAATTGAAAGAGGGGTTACAAATGGTAGCAGAGCGCGGTTGATTCTAGGGTCGAACCCTTGGGTCCTTGGGTGTGACGGGGCTTGCAAACTTGGAAAACATTTGGGGCAAAATGAAATTTCAAAAATCAAAGAAATTAACACATAGGCCAAGGTATATCATGTTTATTGTTTTATATGTGTATGTCAATGTATAATTGTTAGGTTGTTTAACTTGTGAGTCTGATCGCACTACTGGGCATGTATTCGTAGTTGGAAAAGTTTGAGATGTTGAACTGCCGGGGGTCTTAAGCGTTGCCTGGGGGGGGGGAGAATATATTAGTAATTCGAGGTCGAATTATAGCGTGTGGCATTAGCGGGATGCAGTATGGCCCGATCGGAAGTCGGTGCCGTCACCGACTTAATTCATGTATTGAGAGGTTTCGGAATTTGATGCCGATTTATGGTTGTTAGCTATGTGTTGGTGAGGCGTGTATGTCGTGATTGGTGTTAGGTGTTGTGTATGTTAGGTACATGTTGGTTGTTGCTTGTTCTCTTCAGTGGTGTCAACGAAGTTGGTTCAGGAGTGGGCCAGGTCTCCGCAGCGCTAGAGAACCCGTGGGCTATTCGAAGGAAGGATCAGTACTCGAGTTTTTCCTGAATTTTTGTGATTATGTTTGGTGTATTGTGTGATTCTGGTGGGGGTAGGTTACCAGAGACTACCCAACCCTATTTCCGGCATTCTCCAGAGACTTCCGGTGTTGGATGGAGAAGATGAAGGCAAATTGTTGGTTTTCCTGGACATTGTCCTGCAGTTGGTGGATTTTCCGGGGCTGTCTGATGATGTCCTCTTGTCCGTTATATATCCGTATTGCCGGGGTTCATTGGCTGAGCTGGTCACCAACTCCCTGCGTCGTGGTGGCAATATCGACTCTCTCCATGGGGAGGTGTTGGACTCTTTCATATCCCGTCGGCAACGTGAGCTGTTGAAATGTAGTCGGTTCTATCGTGCACAGGCCAACGAAGAGTTAGGAGCTGTCATCTATGTTGCTTGAGCAAGCCTGCCCAGAACACTAAGTTAGGGTTGTTGTCATCGGACGTGGCGAGCAGACCGATGGAGAAGTTAATCATAGACTACGTGGGACCTCTCCCACGTAGCAAGTCAGGTAATTCTTACCTGCTTGTTTGTGTGGATGCTTTTTCGAAGTTTGCCTGGCTACTACCCTTACGGCAGGCAACGGCTCGTGTGACCATAAGCGCGCTCCAGAATCACATTTTTCAGCATTTCGGTCTTCCGACCATCATTGTCTCTGACAGTGGTCCCCAGTTTATTTCGGGTGAGTTCAGGCGGATGTGTTTCGCCAGTGGGATCAAACATGTAACCACTTCTCCTTATTACCCACAGCCGTCCCATGCGGAGAGATTCAATAGGAATCTCAGGTCCGCACTCATTGCTTATCATGCTGAGCAACAGACTACCTGGGACCAGAATCTGAAGTGGTTACAGCTAGCCTTTAATACGGCCCTGCATGACAGTCATAAGGCCGTTCCCTTTGAAATTATGTTTGGATTCTCGCCCGCACTCCCGTTGACTAACTTGTGGAACATTGAAGATCTTCTACCACGGGAGCCAGATAGTGGAACAGCAGAGAGGTGAAAGGAGGCTCGGAGGAATTCGCTGAGAGTGCACGAGCGCGTCCGTAGTCGGTACAATCAGGGGCGAATTCCAAATCCCTTTAAAGTAGGAGATTTGGTCTACTGCCAGAGCCACCCGATCAGCTCAGCTGCCGATAAAAGAGCCGCTAAATTTTGTTATCGCTGGTTGGGGCCATATCGTAACCTGGGGTTCGCGTCGCCAGTGACAGCTCGGTTGGGAGTGCCTGGTGGTAATTCTAAGGAAATTACCACACATCTTTCTTCGCTGAAGCTCTGTAGGAAGGGTTAGACGGGCGATATGGGGGGAGAATATTTGATGGTCTCTGTGTTGGTAGGGATCTTGTCATTCTGAAGGGGTGTGCTCCAGGGGTGTTGTCGAGAATGTTAGGGTAGCGGATAGATGTTCCCCACAGTCCCAGTGGTGTTCTTCTACTTCAAGGATGCGCCCCTGCCTGCGCGAGCCTTGGTTTTCTCCATTCGTCCTTATTTCCGGAGGGAGCCATGTCCTTACCTTTAGTCCCAGCTCATGACCTTTCAATGATCCTTGCCCTTTCCATCTTCCCGATTTTCCTAACCTTCCCCTTAGAAAAACGTAAAATATCAAAAAAAAATTTAGAAAAGGAATAAAATTCAAAAAAAAAGGAGTTAGAGAGAGGAGTGAAACCTACTGAGTGGATGGGGGCAGTTGGGCACTTCATCCACTCGGTACGTTTTGGCATGCCCTTGGAGCATACATGTAATTTGGTTGTAGGTTAGGTAAATAACATACTGATGGGTTGCATTGCATTTGCGTGCTATCGAGAATTTGGAGGATCGCATCACGGAGGCTATCATTTCCCCTTTCCCTTTAGTCCTGTGGGATGTGGACGGTATCGTGGAGATAATGTTGTGGTTTTGTTTTTGGGTTAGACCCTCCCGTGTAAATATAGGGCATGTGGCCCTGTTAAGGTAACATTGGTATCTCAAGCGTGAGTGGACAAGCCTCAGGAGGTCAGAACTCAGGGAGCTCCCGTACTTCTCTTTCTTCTTTTCTTCTCTGTCCCTTCGTGCTGTGGGTTGGCCCTGATCAGGTCAGCGCGCAGCGCCAGCACACTTACACACTACACGTCTTCTTTCTGCTCTTTCGTTTTCCTTCTGAGCCTCTGTACTCCTGAGAGCAAGGACCACTGGTATCACCATGGAATTTTGGCTATGGGGGTACACTGCAGGGTACACCCCTGAGTTCAAGTGTGGGGCAACCAGGTTGCCCTTTTGGGGTGGGGGTGTGCCGGCGTTTGCACGAGCCGGCGTTCGGAGAAATATCATACTAGTTTTCGTCTACGGATAAATGTCGCGGCACGTGTGGGTAAACGCAATTTCGAAGGCTGTGCCTCGACGATGACGCGATCTGGTGGTGCAGTTTGGGTTTCGTGATGGCAGCTGGTGAACAAGTCAGTCGCAGCCAGCTATTCATCGTATAAACAGCTCAGCTTTCTTTCCTCGGGCAGTTTTCGTGTGCAGTCTTCTTCTCCTGTATGGCAGGCTAATTGTTTGAGACTCACCGGGTTCTCGCCCTAGAAACGGAGATCTGGCCACAGCTTGGTGTACTGCCGCCTTCACCAGCCATGAACCACTAGAAAATTTGTCTGTGCCGAGGAGGGAGCTAGCTGCCAATAACTATGTGATACAGCCACTTGAACTCTTTTCTTATTTTTTATCCTGGCCCGCAGAACATCACATGTGAGGAGTTTGTGATAGAACAATTTGCTTATTCAGTAGTTAAATCGAGGGTGTGTCACCAAGACATTTACTATGAACATTATTCATGATAATACCGTACTATCACTGTAATTGTGAGCTGCACTGTGGGAGCTTCCCAGAGCTACTTTCATAGGTATTGAGTGCAAATGTAAGGGTAATTTGTTCTTTAAAATTAAGTATAAGGTATGAGTTTCTTGATTCCGAACCGGCTAGTTCAGATGTCTTCTGAGTATTACTGGGGTTTCATATTTTATTATTTTCCTGTATTTAAGGGCTGGGGGTTTTGTTTTCAGGCTGTTTCCGGGTGTTAATTTCTAAATAGGTTTTCTGGGCACAAGTTAGGCACCTGTTGGTGCCGTTTCATACATGTTTTCTACTGGTCATACCTTGTCAGGTCAGGCCTATTCTGGCACACTCCTACAGCTGCTAGTATACAACATGTTTTTATTTTATATATGCACAGATGGCTGATATTAAATTTTTTTTTTTAAGGCCTATATATAATTAATATTCTGAGATTATCAAATTTTATATGCAATGAAATATACAGGCGGTACTTGTTATTGTAACTTAGGTGTTCTGGCTTTTACTTGCTAAACTTGTCTTGTTAATTTTTGCTTATTATCAAACCATTATGATTAAAGAATGAATTATTTCTAAACATTTAACCTTCTTAGGACAAATGTCCTGTGCATTATATGAATCCACTAGTTTTACATTTTGCCTGTCATTATAGCAAGTTTAACTTATCATTATATTTCATTACAAATTAAATATTATATATTATTATTTTATTAACAATATTAAGTATTATTATTCTATTATCATTACTTAGTACAAATGTTGTCTCAAGTTATAAGTATATCTGTATCTGACAGAAGTGTTACTGTTCTTAGTCTGTCTGCTGACATTATAAAAAGGTAAAAGGGGTTGCTGTTATGATCGATTCAGATTTGGTTTAAATTTTTATACTTTTATAAAATTAAAGATTTTACAATTTTATAAAATTTATACAGGCTGTGCTGGCACCTTAAGTTATAATTGTAGTTTCTTGTTATTATGGCAAGTCCAGATTTTCTCTACCTTCATGTATGTATTTGATAAAATATGCAGGCGGTGCGCCAGGCTTTATAATTGTAATTTGTCTGTGATTATGTGATGTATATTATATGTGTTATATTATGTGTTTGAATTATGTGTTAAAATAATGAACAAGATTGATATATATATATATATATATATATATATATATGTTGGTGAATTATGTGAAGGAATGATATTTACATGTTATAATTGAAATTGATTTATTGAAATATTCAATTGAAATTGAAATCGAGACTATTGTTATAAATGAACTTACAGGTGATATTTTTCTGGATTATGATGTATTAAACAAAAGGGGAATTGTAATTAATATATATATATATATATATATATATATATATATATATATATATATGTATAACATGGATTATGGAAATTAAGAAAGTTTAATAAAAGGTTGTTATTGCTGTTTACCGACTGAGTTTTAATTGCAAGTCCCGTCCGTCTCACTGGACCCAGGGCATTTTTGCTTCTCTAGGCCTTCCGCCCAGTTTTAAATAACTAAGAGGCCCTCTTTAAAAAAAAAAAAAAAATTTTTTTTTTTATAAAGCATAAAAATAGAAAGAGGGGTTACAAATGGTAGCAGAGCGCGGTTGGTTCTAGGGTTGAACCCTTGGGTTCTTGGGTGTGACAGGGCTTGCAAACTCGGAAAACATTTGGGGCAAAATGAAATTTCAAAAATCAAAGAAATTAACACATAGGCCAAGGTATATCATGTTTATTGTTTTATATGTGTATGTCAATGTATAATTGTTAGGTTGTTTAACTTGCGAGTCTGATCACACCACGGGGCAGGTATTCGTAGTTGGAAAAGTTTGAGATGTTGAACTGCCGGGGGTCTTAAGCGTTGCCTGGGGGGGGGGAGAATATATTAGTAATTCGAGGTTGAATTATAGCGTGTGGCATTAGCGGGATGCAGTATGGCCCGATCAGAAGTCGGTACCGTCACCGACTTAATTCATGTATTGAGAGGTTTCGGAATTTGATGCCGATTTATGGTTGTTAGCTATGTGTTGGTGAGGCGTGTATGTCGTGATTGGTGTTAGGTGTTGTGTATGTTAGGTACATGTTGGTTGTTGCTTGTTCTCTTCAGTGGTGTCAACGAAGTTGGTTCAGGAGTGGGCCAGGTCTCCGCAGCGCTAGAGAACCCGTGGGCTATTCGAAGGAAGGATCAGTACTCGAGTTTTTCCTGAATTTTTGTGATGATGTTTGGTGTATTGTGTGATTCTGGCGGGGGTAGGTTACCAGAGACTACCCAACCCTATTTCCGGCATTCACCAGAGACTTCTGGTGGTGGATGGAGAAGATGAGGGCAAATTGTTGATTTTCCTGGACATCGTCCTGCAGTTGGCGGATTTTCCGGGGCTGTCCGATGATGTCCTCTTGTCCGTTATATATCCATATTGCCGGGGTTCATTGGCTGAGCTGGTCACCAACACCCTGCGTCGTGGTGGCAGTATCGACTCTCTCCATGGGGAGGTGTTGGACTCTTTCATACCCCGTCCGAACGTGAGCTGTTGAAATGTAGTCGGTTCTATCGTGCACAGGCCAACGAAGAGGCGTTGGTGGACTTTGTGCAGGATATTCGTAAAATTGCCCGGATTTTGAGGTTGGGGTTGCCCGAGAAGGATATTGTTCGAATTATTCTAGAAGGGGTGACGCCCCAAGAGAGATCCCGTTTGGTGTTCGCAGATTGTCCACGTTGTTTTGCGGACCTTGAACGGCTGTGTGTGGTTTCCAAAACGGTCCAGGAGATTGACGAGTCCCGTGATCAAGTAGTAAATGATAAAGTAAGACACGAGACGCATGGATTGCGAATTGTTCCATCATCACACGGTGCTGAACTTGAAATTAGAAACTCTTGTAACGAGAGGCGCCGTCGTTCACCGAATGTGACTTGTTTTAGGTGTGGTAGATTGGGCCACATTAGACGATTTTGTACCGGGGTTGGATCGAGTCCAACGTCCCTCCCCAAGGCGCCCAAGGTCATTCAGAAAAGGGTCAATAAGGAGAAGATTATGTCGGAGGTCTTCTCCTACCTGTCGCGGGTCTTCTAAGGTACGCGCCTCCAGGCCATTTCCTTAGGTCCCAGATCTTTGGGCATCAAGGTCCTCCAAACCATCTCTAGGCCCACTTCTGTATGCCCCTTCTTGCTGTTGGAGTTGAAAAGGAGTCAACTCGGAGCATTAGTTGACTCCGGATCAGCAAGATCTATCATTTCATCCAACGTGTGCGAGGACCTTGAACGACAGGGTTTAATTAAAAGGTCAGAACAGTCTTCCGTGGTGTGCTGGACGGCATCCCAGGAAATTCTGCCCATTTCCCGGGTAGTTTCATTTAAATTTAAGATCGAGGGATTTTCTTGGGTGTGGAGCTTTCTGGTTTCTCCTGCTCTGGGAGTTGAGTGCATTATTGGTGCCGATTTCATCTGCAAAAGTGGTCTCGTTATTGACATCCAAGAGCACCAATGCTATTTTAACTTTAATCGGGGAGTTGTAATCCCTTTCCTTGGATATCAGGGGACCAGGCAAGATATCCAAGAGGTTAAGTGCCCCGACACATCTAGAGACCACCTCTCCCAGTCCCAGCGGTCCGCATTAGATCAGTTGTGTGAGCGTTTCCCCACTGTGTTAACTCCGGCTCTTGGGCTCATACATCTCTTGGAGTATAAGATCCGCCTAACGGACTCCAAGCTGGTGCGCTCCCACCCTTATAAATTTGCCCCTCCAAAGATGAGCATCTTGAGGGAGAAGGTTCAAGAGTTATTAGATCAAGGGGTGATTGAACCTTCTCAGTCCAGTTATGCCAGTCCAGCGTTCCTAGTGCCCAAGCCTGGAGGTAAACATCGGATGGTGATCGACTACCGCAAACTCAACGCCAACATTGAGGTAGATTCGGTCCCACTTCCTGACCTTCATTCCGCGTTTGATTGGTTCAGTGAGGCGAGGTATTTTACCATCATTGACCTCAACTCTGCATATCACCAGATCCCGCTGACGAAAGAAAGTAGGCCCTACACGGCATTCTGTGTTCCGTGGAACCTCTATCAGTACACTAGGGTTCCCATGGGTCTAGAGGTAGGGGCCCAAACTCTCACCCGTTTACTTGACACCATTTTCACGATGTCAAGTTCAGATATGTCTTCAATTATCTTGACGACTTGCTGGTTTACAGCAAGGGGTACGAGGAGCATTTGGGTCATCTCGAAGAGGTGATGTGCAGGTTGAGGGGTGCTGGCCTCACTGTCAACCCCGAAAAGGTGAAGTTTGCCCAGACAAAAATTTCTTTTCTGGGCCACCTGATTTTCCATAGAGGTGTCACTGTGGATCCTGAGCGAACACAGGGAATCAGGGACTTTCCCCCACCAAAGGATGCCAAAGGCATCGCGAGATTTGTGGGGATGGAGAATTTCTAACGGCGTTTCATCCCAAACGCGGCGGAGATTGCGGCACCTCTGAATGAACTCCGGAAAAATGGCGCCAAATTTGTATGGGGGGATAACAACAGAAGGCTTTCGAGACCCTGAAGGAAGCCATTATTTCCCCTCCAGTACTGAGAATGCTAGACTTCTCAAATCCGTTCATACTCCAGACGGATGCGAGTTCGATTGCGCTCGGGGCGGTTCTGTCCCAAGTCGTTGATGGTGCTAGGCAGCCTGTGGCTTTCATTTCCCGAACGTTGACCCAGCAAGAACAAAAGTCTTCAGTGTATGAGCTAGAGTGTTTAGCTGTTGTGTACGCTCTAGATAAGTTCAGGCGTTTTCTGGAACATGCTGAGTTCCTGCTCGAGACAGGCAATCAGGCTCTCTCTTGGCTTCTTGCTCATCCCCGGCAACTGGGTAAAATTGGTAGATGGGTGGTCAAGATCTCATCCTTCAAGTTCAAGGTGCAACACATTAGAGGAACTCAAAATGTGGTTGCAGATGCTTTGTCACGCATGTTTTCCCAGCCCAGTGAAGTCCAATCTGAGCAACCCTGTTCTGTTCTGGTAGACTTTCCGTTAGCCTTCACTGATGTGTTACCCCATCAGTTGAAAGATGAAGAGCTGGGTCCTATCATCCAGAATATAAAGGAGGGTAACGTACAGGCCCTTTACTTCTTGTCCAAGGGCGTCCTGTGTTGTAGAGAGAGAAAGGGACGTGCCCCTAAGATCGTGCTGCCTAGCAAGTTAGTGCCCATGGTCTTCAGTTATTATCATAATTCCCTAGTAGGAGGCCACAAGGGAATTTCGAAAACCATTTCCAGCATTAGGAGACATTGCATCTGGAAGGGCATGGATAGGGACATCGCAACGAGGGTTAAGAGCTGTCATCTATGTGGCGTGAGCAAGCTTGCCCAGAACACTAAGTTAGGGTTGTTGTCATCAGACGTGGCAAGCAGACCGATGGAGAAGTTAATCATAGACTACGTGGGACCTCTCCCACGTAGCAAGTCAGGTAATTCTTACCTGCTTGTTTGTGTGGATGCTTTTTCGAAGTTTGCCTGGCTACTGCCCTTACGGCAGGCAACGGCTCGTTTGACCGTAAGCGTGCTCCAGAATCACATTTTTCAGCATTTCGGTCTTCCGACAATTCGGGTGAGTTTAGGCGGATGTGTTTCGCCAGTGGGATCAAACATGTAACCACTTCTCCTTATTACCCACAGCTGTCCCATGCGGAGAGATTCAATAGGAATCTCAGGTCTGCACTCATTGCTTATCATGCTGAGCAACAGACCACCTGTGACCAGAATCTGAAGTGGTTACAGCTAGCCTTTAATACGGCCCTGCATGACAGTCATAAGGCCATTCCCTTTGAAATTATGTTTGGATTCTCGCCCGCACTCCCGTTGACTAACTTGTGGGACATTGAAGATCTTCTACCACGGGAGCCAGATAGTGGAACAGCAGAGAGGTGGAAGGAGGCTCGGAGGAATTTGCTGAGAGCGCACGAGCGCGTCCGTAGTCGGTACAATCAGGGGCGAATTCCAAATCCCTTTAAAGTAGGAGATTTGGTCTACTGCCAGAGCCACCCGATCAGCTCAGCTGCCGATAAAAGAGCCGCTAAATTGTGTTATCGCTGGTCGGGGCCATATCGTATCCTGGGGTTCGCGTCACCAGTGACGGCTCAGTTGGGAGATCCTGGTGGTAATTCTAAGGAAATTACCACACATATTTCTAAGCTGAAGCTCTGTAGGAAGGGTTAGACGGGCGATATGGGGGGAGAATATTTGATGGTCTCTGTGTTGTTAGGGATCTTGTCATTCTGAAGGGGTGTGCTCCGGGGGTGTTGTCGAGAATGTTAGGGTAGCGGGTAGATGTTCCCCACAGTCCCAGTGGTGTTCGTCTACTTCAGGGATGCGCCCCTGCCTGCGCGAGCCTTGGTTTTCTCCATTCGTCCTTATTTCCGGAGGGAGCCATGTCCTTACCTTTAGTCCCAGTTCATGACCTTTCAATGATCCTTGCCCTTTCCATCTTCCCGATTTTCCTAACCTTCCCCTTAGAAAAATGTAAAATATCAAAAAAAAAATTAGAAAAGGAATAAAATTAAAAAAAAAGGAGTTAGAGAGAGGAGTGAAACCTACCAAGTGGATGGGGGCAGTTGGGCACTTCATCCACTCGGTACGTTTTGGCATGCCCTTGGAGCACACATGTAATTTGGTTGTAGGTTAGGTAAATAACATACTGATGGGTTGCATTGCATTTGCGTGCTATCGAGAATTTGGAGGATCGCATCATGGAGGCTATCATTTCCCCTTTCCCTTTAGTCCTGTGGGATGTGGACGGTATCGTGGAGATAATGTTGTGGTTTTGTTTTTGGGTTAGACCCTCCCGTGTAAATATAGGGCATGTGGCCCTGTTAAGGTAACATTGGTATCTCAAGCGTGAGTGGACAAGCCTCAGGAGGTCAGAACTCAGGGAGCTCCCGTACTTTTCTTTCTTCTTTTCTTCTCTGTCCCTTCTTGCTGTGGGTTGACCCTGATCAGGTCAGCGCGCAGCGCCAGCACACTTACATACTACACGTCTTCTTTCTGCTCTTTCGTTTTCCTTCTGAGCCTCTGTTCTCCTGAGAGCAAGGACCACTGGGTTCACCATGGAATTTTGGCTATGGGGGTACACTGCAGGGTACCCCCCTGAGTTCAATTGTGGGGCAACCAGGTTGCCCTTTTGGGGAAGGGGGTGTGCCGGCGTTTGCACGAGCCGGCGTTCGGAGAAATATCATACTAGTTTTCGTCTACGGATAAATGTCGCGGCACGTGTGGGTAAACGCAATTTCGAAGGCTGTGCCTCGACGATGACACGATCTGGTGGTGCAGTTTGGGTTTCGTGATGGCAGCTGGTGAACAAGTCAGTCGCAGCCAGCTATTCATCGTATAAACAGCTCAGCTTTCTTTCCTCGGGCAGTTTTCGTGTGCAGTCTTCTTCTCCTGTATGGCAGGCTAATTGTTTGAGACTCACCGGGTTCTCGCCCTAGAAACGGAGATCTGGCCACAGCTTGGTGTACTGCCGCCTTCACCAGCCATGAACCACTAGAAACTTTGTCTGTGCCGAGGAGGGAGCTAGCTGCCAATAACTATGTGATACAGCCACTTGAACTCTTTTCTTATTTTTTATCCTGGCCCGCAGAACATCACATGTGAGGAGTTTGTGATAGAACAATTTGCTTATTCAGCTAGATAGTTAAATCGAGGGTGTGTCACCAAGACATTTACTATGAACATTATTCATGATAATACCGTACTATCACTGTAATTGTGAGCTGCACTGTGGGGAACATTATTCATGATAATACCGTACTATCACTGTAATTGTGAGCTGCACTGTGGGAGCGTCCCAGAGCTACTTTCATAGATATTGAGTGCAAATGTTGTAAGGGTAATTTGTTCTTTAAAATTAAGTATGAGGTACGAGTTTCTTGATTCCGAACTGGCTGGTTCAGATGTCTTCTGAGTATTACTGGGGTTTCATATTTAATTATTTTCCTGTATTTAAGGGCTGGGGGTTTTGTTTTCAGGCTGTTTCCGGGTGTTAATTTCTAAATAGGTTTTCTGGGCACAAGTTAGGCACCTGTTGGTGCCGTTTCATACATGTTTTCTACTGGTCATACCTTGTCAGGTCAGGCCTATTCTGGCACACTCCTACAGCTGCTAGTATACAACATGTTTTTATTTTATATATGCACAGATGGCTGATATTAAATTTTATTTTTTTTTAAGGCCTATATATAATTAATATTCTGAGATTATCAAATTTTATATGGAATGAAATACACAGGCGGTACTTGTTATTGTAACTTAGGTGTTCTGGCTTTTACTTGCTAAACTTGTCTTGTTAATTTTTGCTTATTATCAAACCATTATGATTAAAGAATGAATTATTTCTAAACATTTAACCTTCTTAGGACAAATGTCCTGTGCATTATATGAATCCACTAGTTTTACATTGTGCCTGTCATTATAGCAAGTTTAACTTATCATTATATTTCATTACAAATTAAATATTATATATTATTATTTTATTAACAAATTTAAGTATTATTATTCTATTATCATTACTTATTACAAATGTTGTCTCAAGTTATAAGTATATCTGTATCTGACAGAAGTGTTACTGTTCTTAGTCTGTCTGCTGACATTATAAAAAGGTAAAAGGGGTTGCTGTTATGATCGATTCAGATTTGCTTTAAATTTTTATACTTTTATAAAATTAAAGATTTTACAATTTTATAAAATTTATACAGGCTGTGCTGGCACCTTAAGTTATAATTGTAGTTTCTTGTTATTATGGCAAGTCCAGATTTTCTCTACCTTCATTTATGTATTTGATAAAATATGCAGGCGGTGCGCCAGGCTTTATAATTGTAATTTGTCTGTGATTATGTGATGTATAAGTATATGTGTTATATTATGTGTTTGAATTATGTGTTAAAATAATGAACAAGATTGATATATATATATATATATATATATATGTTGGTGAATTATGTGAAGGAATGATATTTACATGTTATAATTGAAATTGATTGATTGAAATATTCAATTGAATTTGAAATCGAGACTATTGTTATAATTGAACTTGCAGGTGATATTTTTATGGATTATGATGTATTAAACAAAAGGGGAATTGTAATTAATATATATATGTATAACATGGATTATGGAAATTAAGAAAGTTTTTCTCACTGGACCCAGCGCATTTTTGCTTCTCTAGGCCTTCCGCCTAGTTTTAAATAATTAGTGGCCCCTCTTTCAAAAAAAAAAAAAAATTGTTTTTTTTTTAATAAAGCATAAAAATAGAAAGAGGGGTTACAAAGTGCCACCTGAAAGCCAGAACACCTATGCCGAATTAATAAAGACTTGGTGATAAACATTTGCAAGATGTGTACTATGCTCAGTTGAGAACAAGATGACAACATTCTGGACAGTGTCTTCAAGAGTTTGAAGTAAGCATTAACAGACTAATTATACTGGTTTATCCTGAAGCACCAAAACATTTTTGAAAGAGGTTTTACGGTGCAGACATTTATTGATGATGTCAGAGATTGTGAACTTCAGCAAGTGTTATGAATGGCAAGACACTGAAATAGCTCAGAAGCTCTTGTTCATGCCTTGAGTTTGAAGTTGCCAAGACAGTTCCTGCTGCAGTAATGGGTTTATGACATCACAATACAGTCAGAAGATCCCAGTATCACATTGCTGTAAATATGGGGGCAGAGAAACAATGTTAAAGGATAAAAATTCAAAAGTTCAAGAACGCCACAACAATTTGAATGATAGGAAAGAGACAGAAGACAAAAGTGTTACAACTGTAGAAAACGTGGTCATCTACAGATGGGAGAATAGTGTGATCACACTAATTGTAGAAGTGAAGCTCCAGAACAGCAAACAGTTTCCACGCTACATAAGATCAGTGGAAACTTGAATGTTATTGGATTTGTGGAAGGTAAACCCACATAATTTATAGTTGGCACAGGCGCAGCAGTGTCCATTGTGCACCCACCAGTCTCAATTTAGCTTTTGTGCAATACAGACTGTGGCTGGAAGCCCTGTCAGTGTCTTAGGACAAACAGACATTCATGTATGCCTGGGTCTCCTTGAGTTTAGCCACCAAATGCTCATTGCATACATTGTCGATGAAGTGATTCTTGGCACAGATATTATGAATGCCTACATATTCGTTGTGGATGTAAGACAGAATGTCCTGAGGGTTGGCCAAGAGAAGATAAAGCTTTGCATGGCTAAAATGATAGGGTCTGCCAACCATTAAATCAAGCAAGTGACATTAGCCAAAGAAGAAGTCAACAGGTGTGGTTAAGAGGAACCTCTCGTATTCCATACGGAAATGGAAGAAGAACTAGTAGAGGAAGTACGGACTTGTATTACAACAACAGAAGTGACTGGAAAGCCAACTGTGGCCATCGAAGAAAGGTTCTTGCTTGTTCCTGAGTTAATTGAAATGCCCAGAGGAGAAGTTGCTTAAGATGACGTTACGCAAGAGGTATTTCATGAGAACCAACCAAACAGCCTTGTATCAGCTAATGGCTTATAGGTCATTAGTACATGACACAACCGGCATGACTCCAGCAAAACTAGTGGTTAAGTGGGAGATTCATATTTCTGTTGGTCGCTGACTAGTAGTGGCCCTTACAAGGAGCTTGCTGTCTTCTTGCCAGCTAAGGTGGTTGCTGGCAGCAGCTGGGCAGTAGAAGCAGCGAGTTTTTTCTTGATGCAGGTAGTGTCCTCCTCTTCTTCGGTGGGGAGTTTCCTCCTCCCTTAGTTAAGGCGATCCACTAACCGGAGAGCAATTGCAGTCTTCTTCTACAGACGCTAGCTGGTAACCCTGGGAGCTGGTTGAATTAGTGTGATTTACAAATTTACAAATGATTGTTATAGTATAAGCCTAAAAGTTCACTTTTCCTGACGTAGTCACCACCAACAAGTGAGCACAAGACATTGTGTGTTTTACACATTAAGAAAAACTAATCGAGAATTCTAGACAAAAAATCATATGCGGGATGTAACACAATAAAGTTCATGTTTAATATGGTAACCAAATCACTTGTACGAATTAATAAATTAATTACCTTAAATTATCCGCCGTGTGATTTCTTGTGCTTCGTCTATGACGCGTTTCAGAGCATATGCTCCATCATCAGATATTAAAAAGGTAAAACTATCACTCTTGCGAGATCGTTAAGAAGTTAAAATGTCAAAATTCGCATATGAACCGTACGCGGATTTGGGTGCACACCCGTTCAAGTTCATTCTGCCACTGAGCGGTTGCTACCTTATCGTAGTCCCAGCAAGCAGACTCAAGGCGGTATCGTACAGTCGGTTTCACGTGGTCAGTATAGGTACTCTAGTGAATATAAAACTTTAAAACACATGAAAACAAAATTAATCGACAACAATGCCCTTATCGTTAAGGCAGATAAAGGAAATACGCTAGTCATCATGGACACTGATTCATACAGTGATAAAGTTCATGATTTTATTTCTAACAACAACATTAAAATATTAAACTCTGACCCCACTGAATTGTACGTCAGTGAACTTAACAATTGTATTAATAAATGTATCAATTTATTCAATGAAAGCACACGACGTTACTTAAAGCCCATCAACGCTAAAGCCCCGATATTCACAGGACTGCCTAAAATTCATAAACATAACATACCTATCAGACCGCGCGTGAACTTTACCACTGCTCCTGGCTTCAAAACTGCAAAAGCACTAGTTCGTTTGATAAAAGATAATTTACAATTATGTAATAATCATAGTATTAAGAACAACAATAATCTTATTAATGATATTAAATCTGTTGAACTACAACCTAACCACAAATTGGCGCCGTTCGACATAACTAATTTATACACGAACATCCCAGTCATAGATACATTACAGATTTTGAGAAACAATTTATCTGACAATAGTTGCATGAACACACAGACGATAAATGAGTTAATTAATTTACTCGAGGTTGTTTTGAAACAAAACTATTTCACTTTTAATGGCTCGTTTTACATTCAAGATGATGGCCTAGCTATGGGCTCACCCCTCTCCGGCCTACTGGCCGATATTTATTTGAATTATTATGAGAATACTCACTTGTTGAACAATAATATATATGCAAATAAAATAATATTTTATAGACGGTATGTAGACGATACGTTTTTAATTTTTGATGGTACTATAAGACAAATCGAATTATTTAAAAACTGTTTAATAAAATAAATAGAAACATCCAGTTTACTCTTGAAACAGAGGTTGATAACAAGATAAACTTTCTAGATTTAACCATCACTTGACAGATGAATAAACTAAAGTTCAACATTTATAGGAAACCGACTACCACTGACACCACAATACACGCAGACTCTCATCATCCTCTTTCACATAAAATGGCAGCGTACAATAGTTTCATTCATAGATTATTGACAATTCCTTTGGATGATAATGACTTTCGTGATGAGCTAAATGTCATAAAATATATCGCAGTTGCCAATGGTTACAATAGTTTAACCATTATCAAACTGTTGAGAAAACATGAAAAAAGAATGCTTAAACCCCGAATAAACAATAACACGCAAAAAATTTTTATATCTACTAATTACACTAGCTTTATGCCTAAGGTTTTGTCTTCTATATTGAATAATAATAGTTTCACTATTTCATTCAGGACTAATAATAAGTTTCTGGATATTCTCAAACCGAAAAAACACACGCCTCCAGAAGAAAAAACTGGCATATATAAGTTAACATGCAATGATTGCGAGTGCTTCTACATTGGACAGACTGGGAGAGGTTTCCTTAAACGATTTCGAGAACATTTACCTAAGAAAATAAGAAACATTGACAACATCAAATCAAATTACGCCCGACACCTGACTTCACACAATCATAATTACACAGATTTTAGTTCCAATTTAATACCGTTACATGTGTGTAAGAAGGGCCGTTTCATGAATGCCTTGGAGGAATTTGAAATTTACAGTGCATATGCAAACCCAAGGAGTCACGATATCGTGTTAAATGACCACCTGAACTTTGTATCCAACCGATTGTACGATACCGCCTTGAGTCTGCTTACTGGGACTACGATAAGGTAGCAACCGCTCAGTGGCAGAATGAACTTGAACGGGTGTGCACCCAAATCCGCGTACGGTTCATATGCGAATTTTGACATTTTAACTTCTTAACGATCTCGCAAGAGTGGTAGTTTTACCTTTTTAATATCTGATGATGGAGCATATGCTCTGAAACGCGTCATAGACGAAGCATAAGAAATCACACGGCGGATAATTTAAGATAATTAATTTATTAACACAATAAAGGTTCCATATATGAGACGTACATGCGACCGGGCAAATAGTGCGTACCTGTATTACATGGAATGGCATTACAAGCAAGAATGTTTAATGAGGTTTTATTGTAGTTATATTATTTTGTATTCATTTACAAAAAAGGTGCACATAAATGAGAAAGAACAGATAAGTGGACCTAATTATTCATTTAATTCCGATTTTTTTATAGAAAAAGTACTTCATAAAAATCAAATACTTACAAAAATTGGATTGACAAAAAATATATATCATATAATATATCAGACAAATTATGTGTAAAAATTGTAAGTTTCATCAGACCACCTTCTGAGATGTTTCACTGTCAATTTGAATGTTTAATGGTATAGGTTGCGTAGATTCAATCAGTGAAACTTTAAGTTGTATTAACTGTTGCAGTTAGCAGTTCATTATATGTGAGCAATACAGATTCTTTAGATTTAGAAATTAAGATATTAAAGAATCTGTGTTACAGAATTTGGTAGTGTAATCGGATTTACTTGGTAGTATGCAACATCAATACACTAAGTAGTTAAATGTGGTTCCTACCAGTTTTAGTTGCAAAGATTCAAGGTGTAGTGTATAATTCTATTTTTATGCTGGTACAAAAAATTCTTATACTGTGGCTCACCCAGATGTCAATCTGTTTGGTTGCCAGGTGTTTAACTGTTTGTAAAACACACAAATTTTAAGAGATTGGCATTAAATGGTAAAGAATAATAACTCCTTAAAAAAGTACTGGTGTTCATTTTGTATTTTGTAAACATAAGTCTGTTGCAATCAAGTGGCATTGATCTCTGACTTGTGTTATATGTGTGAGCCTGACCCTGACCCTCTTGTAAAAGCTTTTTATACTTTGTTAATATTTTAAAAGACATGTTTTGCATGTGTTTGACTTTTTACAGTTGCATGTGTTGCTGCTTCAATGAACGCACAAATAAATAATGTAACAGTGGAACTGTTATGTAAAAATGTAATTAAAGTGGAAGAAGATGATTGGGATTGTCTGTTTATGGGTAATATGTTATGTGACTGCTTCGAACAAGAACTTTATCTTTCAGAGTGGCTACACACACGATGCTTCAATGGAAGGTCAATTTATATTGGAGATCCTGGAAGAGACATTCTTAAAATTTTTGAATTTGAATACTTAGAACTCTTGGAAACATATGACCTTCCAGAAACTGGGTTACATGCCCATTTTAACAAAACCAATGTATATAAGTTAAATTGTATAATTTAGGTAAGCTGTTCTTTTTATTGTATGACGTGTGTGTGTGTGTGCGTGCGTGTGTGTGTGTGTGTGTGTGTGTGTGTGCGTGTGCAATTCCACTATAATAGATACTTGATTTTCATACATTTCAGATAAGCACTGAAAAACATTATACGTTAAGCACTGTGTTCAAGTTTTTATCTGCAAGGCCAAACATCCATACACTACCAGCAGAATCAGCCATCATTATTATACAGTATTGACAAATGTTACCTCCCTAGTGTCTTCTCTCTGGGAAGTAGGAGTTATTAATCGCTTTTGTTATGATATATTTGGTGATAAGGATTTGTTCCAACAAGCATTTAACTTCCACGAGGGAACCTGTTAGAGGAAGATATCATGGTTGACAAGCTAATATATTTAGCAGTGGGGAGACATGGCTCTGAAACTTGGGGAAGTGCTACACTAATTCTTTCATCATATGTTGCCTTATGTTTTTACACAAGTTTGTGTCAACTGATATTTAACTATGTAAAAAAGATAACTTCGAGTTTATTCATAATGTATTTAAAGTTTAGTAGATGGCAATATTGTGTAAAGACTTTATTTTATCATTTGTTGTTTAGCTGGAAATCTTTTGACCACTGCTTGTGAACATGTCAAGTTTATACATAGTCAGAGACAGATTGTTCTGGCACAAAGAATTACATCCAATTTCAGTTTCTGTGGTAGTAAATGGACCATTGTAATGTTAGCAGTTAAAAAAAGTTGTGGAATGGCCACTTCTAGTGCTACTGAATGTCACAATACTTTATAGTGTCTCAGTTATAAAGTTAAATGTTAATTAAAGTATTTGTTATTACACTATTTATTTTATTCCTAACACTAAAAAAACACAATACTTATTTTGAAAGTCTTAAATGTGTTCAATTCACAAATTAAGTAACAGTATTCAAATTACAAACAAGAGTAAAGTATAAGAGCACTCTTCAACAAATAACAGAATGCCAGTGCAGAGAATGTTTACTTCTCATTGACATAACTTTTCCATGTATATAAACAGAATGGCAGTGCAGGAAGCAGTCACTTATGTACATGAATTGTGCATACACCTGGGTGCCTGGGTGCAG
This sequence comes from Magicicada septendecula, assembly GCA_034769895.1. NCBI lineage: Eukaryota > Metazoa > Arthropoda > Insecta > Hemiptera > Cicadidae > Magicicada > Magicicada septendecula. Next base: position 891,280,459 of record CM068367.1, read on the forward strand.
CTTCTTGCTCAGCCAGCCAAACCGTATGTGATTTGTGTTATGGTTTGTCTTCTCTGATTTTCATTGCATCATTGAATACTCAGGTAAACAATTATTTAAGTTATTTACAATTTTTTCAATAGAAGCTTACTTTTAAAAGGGAAGCTGTGATTTCAACACTTCTAATGATGCTATACCACTTATATTCAGAAAAAGATGAGGCTTTTACTACAGAGCATTAAATGCTAAAGACAGATTAACTTTGGATTAGGTGTCATTGCTATGAGGAGTGATAAATTAAAAGCAGTGGTAAATTTTGAAGTCAAACAGAGCGATTTACTAACTTTGGTTTTTATATTCATTTGGGAGTCAAACAGTAAGGCAAGGCAATAGTTTGACATTTGAAGTTCTGCTAATATTAGACAGTCTTCCAAAATAAGGCATTCTGAAAAGTCTATTCTAATACTTATGCTTTTTGTGCTTTATTTCTGCCTTCAAACGTGACAGGCATTATAGAGTCGATATGTAAGATTACTTTAACGATGTTTATTGTGTGTATTACTTGTATTTATTAGATGTATTTACATGAGATGTTACACATTATTGTTATTAACATGTTATTTTAAAATATCCTATGATAACTGTCTTATAACAGTAAAGTGTAATAAACTTTAATAAACTTATATAAAGACAAACATTAAAAAAAAGTCAGAAGGTCTCTCTTATTACTTAGTATGTACTTAGTAATAGTACGTGTTAGAATACATTCAATTTATACCCAGTATAGAGTAACTTTTTGTATGATAGAGGCTCCAGATTTTCTTAATATAATTTCTTGTACAATTTGAATTTAAATCAAAGCAACAGAATAAATATAACAAGTATTATATTAAGTGTATATTTTGTGTATTTTAATACTTGGGAAAGTCAGAAATTAAAGAGAAATTTTATTTCCCCTCCCAATCAAATAGAGAGCAGTACTGATTGCTTCATTATAAATCACATTAGCTGTTTATTCAAAGTATTATTTCATTATTAGCAGTTTACTATTATGTTTACAAGTCAATTTAAAATAAGTGCTCTATTGTCTGACTGCTCTAAAAAACTCATACAAGCTGTGATATGTTTTCTAAACTCAGAAAGGGTGAAAATTGGAGATGTTAATTGTAGCGTACAGCTGCAATGTATAGAAAATTGAGTTCAAAAGAGATTTACAAGTGAATTCACAGCTGTAAAATGGTCAAATTTTCTCTTAAATGAACAATATAAGGTTTAGGTTTCCACTTAAAGAACAAAGACAATATTGAAGTGGTTCAACACTTAACTTTGGAATTAAATTTATGAAGTTGCAAGTGAGTTGAATATAAGTACAACTTGGGTTTTGCAGTCGTCCATTATTCTCTAAATTTCTAGAAAATCTGTACACTCTGTGTTCGACATCAACTTACAGACTTCATGAGACAATTGTCTGAATATTTCATGTAAGCTTTAAAATGTTATGAATATTCTGTCATAAATAATAACGTTGTGAGCCATAAGTCACTTTGAACCTGAGAGTAAGCAGCAAAATTTAGCTATTAATATTTTATCCATATGAAGAGGTAGTCTGATTGTGTAATTTTAAGATATATCATTTACTTTTTTCTTTGATGAAAGTCATGCACATGTATTCAGAGACTCAGTTGTTACTTGATTTTGAAATTGTAAATCAAATTTATTAATAAAAATTGCTTGATAGTAAATGTTTAACAAAGACAGATTCTTTGTTATCGGTGTGTGTGACTTACTATGTTTAAATCTATCCCTATTCTGATGATGGTTGCTCAAGCCGTCAAAACTTTAGTACACAGCTGACAAGCCCAAACGTTTTTTAGCTTGTAAGTAACTTTTACAAACAATTATGTATTTTTTATATACAACAAATTGTACATATTGTTATGACTGTTATACAGATCGTCATGGGTACAGTGGAAACAGAATAACTGACACCTATGAAATCACTAATTACCAACTTTAATTAAACACAAACGACAATTAAAATCAACAAGACACTTTTATATACAATAGTTCAAATTAATTCTGTCCAACACAAACAATAAATGACACCTTGTTACAGTTTTGCACTAATTAACACAATGGTCACTTCCCACTAAATTGTCATAGTAACTAATACTCTGCACTCAAGTATCTAAACTAACCAGGTCTAAACTGAAGTGGGCTGCTTTGAAAACCAGTATTTATACCTCTGCCACCATGCATTGTAGTAAGATAGCAGGCCTGGATACCGGTCGAATAGTCAAGTAATGTTTGGAAGAGGAATCTCGCATAACCTAAAATGGTACATAATTCTGCCTCACAAATGTACGTTCAGAGAGTCACGTAGTCAAGCAGCGATGTGGTACTATCCACCTCTTCAGTGTAACATTGCCCTCTTCTTAAGCCTGTTCGCCCCAAACTAGCAAACCGTTTCTGCAGTAATACTTTGCCAGGTGGTCTAGATGGACAACCTTAAATTTCGGTGTTTTTCTTGTTGTATCTATAAACAATATCATTGATTCTATTTTCCAGACACTGTCACTACCTTGATCGAATAGATGGCTGATTCTATCCTATCCTATATGGAAAACTTCATCTTCTCTTGGCCAACTCTCAGGTCATTCTCTCTGAAGTCCACAATGAACGTGTAGGAAGTTATGATACTACTTTGTGTACATAAACAATAATTTTTTTCATGTTTATGGAATGAAATCAATATCAATTTAAGCTAAATAAATATTTATCCAAGTGACAAACCATTATTATTTAAAACACATGATTTGTTTTTTTTTCTTGTAACGGTACAAACCATTCGGAAAGCGCACCAGTGTGAAAAATAAATAGTGCTGTTTGTATATCGATAGATGGATAGTACATGATTGGGAATGGACATATAAAGTATAAAATATTGTAGAAATTTTTTTTAAATTATTGTGTATGTAATAGAAAAGGTAATAAAGAATGGATAATATTTATATTAGCAACACAAGTGGAGAAGACAATACAAGTGGAGTATTTTGGGGGCATAGTTGATATCAAAAGCCACACACAATGATATTGAAAGTTGTTCAGCAAATAATCTCACTTGATTGAGCAGGTACTCTGTGGATTCAGCATTCTTTCGTTGTCAGCCATGAAGTTAACATCATTTACCAGGTGCGTAGCAAAGAAATCATCATATAACCCATTAAAATCCAAATTCTAAACAGAGTGCATGAATGAAGTCAAGAATAAGTTCCATTTAAGACAAACAGTATAAATTTGGTGATGAAGGGGCTACAAATGAAAAAACAAAGGGGAATGGCCTTGTTGCCAAAGATGTAGTTGCATGTGCCTATGCTAGGAACTAAAATTGTGGTGAGAATATATTAATGATCACTGTGTGAGTGCATAAATTACAATTAAAAATAAACATTTAGATTCTTGGATTTTGTTATCCATGATGTGTCCATTGATTAACTAAATATAATTAAATCATTACCGAATCAGAACACAATTTTTTTTCTGAACATTTGTGTTCTGAGTTGGTAGTGATTTAATTATAACTATAATACTACTGACTCGTAACACAAAGATTTTATCGGTAATAATGTAAAATTTTTACCTTGTAGCCTGAACCAGTTTTTGCTTAAAAAAAAAAGTTCACCAGAGGCTGCCAGTAGGATCACTGTCCGCCTTGTTCTTGGTGACAGCGCCGTCGTTTGAAAGATGGTGTTGTGTGTGTGCAGTGTGATATGTTCAAATAGTATATGTGATTTGAATTGTGTCTGTTTGCTAAACGAATAATTATATATATTGTATATATAAATATATATATTCAATCACTTTCTGCTACAGTCCGTTTCTTGATGTATATAATACATTTTAATATTTATAATTAAATTTACCTCAAGATGTTATTATATGATATTAATAATAATTTATCTTGAGGTAAATTTAATTATAAATATTAAATGTAATATATATATATATATATAATTAAATGTATAAACTGAATTTGTGTGTGTTCAAATTTTATTTTAACCTCTACTCTTGAGTTATAACAGAGGGAACCCAAAGTAATTGGTTCGGCCAATTACTTCAGGCTGCCTTATTCGGGACGAGCTGAAATTTAAACAGAACAACACACAGTAAATATAAAAGGAATCAAGGAAGGGAAAACTGTTGATTTATGTACTCAGTATATGTGTGCAACAAGAAGATTTCCCTTTATTAAACATTTAAAATAAAACAAATGACATTTACTCAAAAACAGATCCCATTACATTATTAATTAAATTATTAACTTGTTTAAATTGCTTTATATACACTGTGGGATCACAACAAATTATATTTAGCTTTTCCCCGGATCCGGGTAACCATTGGTATTTAGTCTTTAAACTTTTAATTATATTCAAATCAAGATATTAGCTTGCAAGACTGTTACTTTTACTTTTACTTTTAAGTTTCATTATTATTCCATTTGAAGAATGGTATTAATTATACTACGATACGTTAAAATCTAAACTGTTACAATTGCAAGAAGCCTGAATAGTTACAATTAAATTCTTAGATTTAAATTTTTATATTCTTATAAAGTCAATCGTCTCTGAAAGTCTCTTTAAGAGAGTATTGTGTTACAATTACTATTGTTATTATTCCTCGATAGACGTGCTATCGAGTCACCTTTAATTTGGGATGTAGAAGTCTCCTCCATATGGTTACATCTTGGGAATCCTAAGAGCGTCGTCCTCGTCTAGGTCTGGTCTCAGTTGTTCACGGCTTAAACGTCTGCAGGATAGAGTGGGCCTTCTACACAGGTACTCGTTGATTCTCAGAAGTCTCGAACTGCATTATCGGTCGGATCTACTAGAGTTGTAATTCTGATGATTCATGTCTCCAGGCAGGATGTTGTGAAGAGTCGTCAATCGGAGAAGATAGCTGTTATAGTTATTAACACTCGTACTATTGGTTGTCACATATTTCTTCTTGTTACAACGTTTTTTTAATTTTTCTTTCTCTTAACGTTACATATTACACTCTTTTGTAGCAGTTAGTAAAATACATAAGAATTAATCCAAACTAATAACCAATCACATAACATTTCAACAGAGCATTTCGCTCGTGCGTGTGCACTGCTTGGAGTCGTCATAGCGAGAGAGAGATTTTTCGTACGCTACCACTGGCACAGGACAATAGATAGTGGGGTGTTTATTCCGCGAGAATATAGTCCCGGTCTCTCTCTAAATAAACTTTTTTATTTATACAAACTATCGCTAGATAAAAATACATCATTTAAATTAGTTGTTTTCGTGACTATCTGTGTCTTCAGATTCTTTAATTATTAACATTATTTTTCTATATTATTTTAATTACAGAAGACTCGGTAAACATGTCGAGTCCGGTATCAACAGGTAGGCGCCTGATAACAAGCAAAGGGTTAAATACGACAATAATAATTATTTACAATATGTCTTTTCTTTACCGTTTCTTTGCCCTTATTAATTACTACTTCCATTCACACTTAGTACCTACATGTTTTTTATTATCATTGTGAGATTTAAATGGTTAATTGTTCGCAACTTAAAAATTTTTTTATTTCTTTATTTTTTCTTTTAATTGCCACAATTTAAATCGTCACATTATGATGGTGAGGTCTAGGAAGTTTATCCTATTGCTGTACTCGTATTCTGCAGTGAAGGTTATGTTTTTGTGTATTTGTTTATGTGAGTTAGTAGCTGTTCGCATTGTATTTTGTTTTCCTTGTATAGAATTATGATGTCATCAACGTATCTGTGGCAATATAATATGTTATGTGAGTGTCTGTCATTGTTTGTGAGGATTCTTGTTTTTTCTAAGTGTTGGAGAAAGACTTCTGCTAATATGCTGGATATGGGTGAGACCATGGGTAGTCCGTCATTCTGTGTGTAAAATACAGAAAACACACTACAACTGACACACTAATACACAACTCCTCAAATCACCCAATACAATACAAACTAGCTGCCTTCAGAACTATGATACACAGACTAAACAACATCCCACTAGATGAAAAAGACTGCAAAGACGAACTAAACACGATAAAATATCTAGCACAAAGCAACGGATATAACAGAACAATCGTCAGTAAACTCCTACACAAAACAAACAACAGACAAAGACAGAAAACAACAAGTTCATAACACTAACATACATCAATAACTACACTGCAAAAATAGCCCACAAATTTAAAAAATCAGGGTATAGAATCGCATACAAAACTACAAACAAAACAGAACACACAAAGAACAAAACAAATTTGATCTACCTGGTGTTTACAAACTAAACTTCTCAAGATGCAACAAATTCTACTTAGGCCAAACAGGACATTGCTTCAAACAGAGATACAGTAACACACAAAGGCACTACACTCCACCACTGAATCCACCTCATTGAAGCAAACCACACATACACAAACATCAACAATACACGGATATTCTACACATACACACAATAGGCAAAAAACTAGAAGTGTACAAACACACAAAAACACATAAAACGACATCCTAAATAAACAGACACAATTCAAATTACACATACTATTCAAACATATCACACAGCACACACACACAACACCGATTTTTCAAACGTTGGCGCCGTCACCAAGAACAAGATGGACAGCGCTCCTAGTGGCAACCTCTGATGTACCTTATAATAAGCAAAAACAGGTTCAGGCTACAAGGTAAATATTTTATATTTTTACCAATATAAATTTTGTGTTACGAGTCAGTAGTATTATACTTATAATTTCTTAAAACATTTAGGCTTTCATGCTATAAATTAGAAAATAAAACATTATATTGTGCTCTATTGCACAACATGAGGCAAGGCCACATGGCAGTATGTTTCGGCTTTAATTACTTGTAACCAACACTGTATTTTAATCAGAGGGTCAAAAAACAAAAGTGATTTCAGAAAGTATTTTGGAACCAAAAAATTATAAGGAATTTCAACAATTCCGTAATGCAACCTTGTGCAAAATGGCTATCTGCAATGAGTTCTGTGGTGTGGTTGATGACATCAGTACTTGGGAGTGCCTTGTCTACATCGTCTGGAGAAACATTCCATAGGAGTGCTACAACTGCAGGATTACACTCATCAAATGGGGAGAATTTAACCTCGAATTTTAGAAATAAATCTTATCATTGTGCAACGTAGGTGAGTGAACACACACACACACACACACACACACACACACACACACACACACACACACACACACACACACACACACACACACACACACACACACACACACACACACACACACACACACACACACACACACACACACACACACACACACACACACACAGTATGCACACATGAAGATTATAAGGGGTTGAAGTAGACAACTAATAATAATAAGTAAATGTGTGTGTGAGAGGTTTTAAGGGAACATTTTTATATAAATTTTATATCAATTAAAAGTGCTGGTTTCTTATTTGATTTGATACAGTAATTTTGGAATAAGATGATTAATTGTGGTTAATAAGAAAGGAAGATACTCAATTCTACCAAATGAAATTTCAATCATTATAATTGTTCAAAAGTTGCAGCAGTGTAATAATTCAATTATAAACTAAAGATTCAGTAGAAAGGTATTCTAAAAATATTTTATATATCTCTTTGTATCTGGCAAGATATACTTTTCTTATATATTGCAACCAATTGCTTAAGCAAAGCAAAGTGAAAACAACATGGGAAGATAATTGGATGAAATCAATGCTATGATTGAATGTTTTGGGCAATACAATGTTTGTGAATATGACTTTACATTAAATGTTTTTATTTGTCACCACGCTCTGACCTAACCTGTGCTCATTGGACTCATTTAAACATACCTGGACCCTGTATTCTTCTGTATGACTTGTGTGAGTTTAGGATTTAACATTTCAATTGTTGTATTCTTTTGGGGAACAGTATTGTGATTTTCACATTCCACCTGACAAGTATCTTCTGATTCATATTGAATTTTATTATCTAAAATCTTCCTTCATTGATGTAGCCTTAATTTTTCCCATTTATTTGAGAAAGATAAATTTAATTATTCATAATGTCTGTGCCAAGAATCTCTCTTCATTTACAATGTTTGCAATGAGCATTGTGTGGGAAACTTGACGAGACCCAAGCGTACGTGTACATCTACCTTTCCTAACACTTTGACAGCTTCCAGTCACATTCTATATATGAAAAGGGCTCAGTTGAGGCTGATCTTTTGACAAGCAGATTACCTTGGTTTTATGAAGTGTGGAAACTGTGTGCAGTTCTGTATCTTTACATCTCCAATTTGTATGTTCACACTTTACTTTGTCAATTTTTGTTTTGCCAACAATCATCTGCTTGAAGGTGGCCACTTTTACCACAATTGTAACACTTATGTCCTTTGTCTTTTGCCCTTGATACGAAATTTGTTGTGGTGCTACTGATGTAGTAAATTGTTCGTCTTGAATCATCTCTTTGTCTGTTATGATACTGTGATGGAACTCTTTGACTACAGCATGATGATATACTAATATTAATATAGGTCGCCAACTTGGCAGCTTTAAAATGGAGAGCATGATCAAGTGCGTCTGAACTATTTTGATGTGTCATTCCAAACGGTTGTTGCAATTCACTATCTCTGATTCTGTCAATAAACATAATAAGAGAAATCCATGTCCAGAAGTCCTCCGGCGTTTCAGGATAAGCCAGTCTCATTAATTGGCCAACATTTGCTTCAAACTCCTGGAGACTTTCCCCGTAAATCTTTCGCCTCACTTTAAGTTGAATACTGTACACATCGCACAAATGCTGATCTCCGTATCATAATTACACATGTTAATTCGGCATAGGTATACTGGCTGTCAAATGGCACTTTCTGCAATTGTTTTGCGGCAGGTCCTTTTAAAGCAAGGCTGAGTGAAAGGCCTGTCTCTTCTCTCCATTTATGTAAACAAATGAATAGCAGCTTCAAATTGGTGAAGATAAGTTGCCCAGTGAGTGCTTCCATCAGACATTGGGGTCTGTCCATAAACTGGGCCTACTACAGTTAATGGTGTTTTTTCTTTGCTTTTATTTTTTTGTAGTCGATCTTCAATGTTTATTTAATGTCCTTGCTTTGTATACTATTTCTTTCATTTTCAACTTCAAATTGTTTTGTTACATTTGTAATCAAGTCTTCTATATTTGACATATCTGTTTTCATATTTGACACAGATTTTTCTATTTCAGATATTCTATGAACATGTTTGTTCAGCTCACATCATAACAGACTGAATTTTGTGGTTGCATCTTTGTACACTAATGCCTTAATGTTGTTCAGCTTCATGGTTAAATACATCTTTTTGCCGTTTCTCTGTTGTTTTATTTTCATGCTTATTTTTCATTTTATCATTTTACTGCTTCTTCTGTTTCCCATCAGCGTTTCTCGTTTTCTGCTTGTTCTGCTTCCTGTCAGCATTGTTCCACAATCTGGAATAGCAGCGTTTGAAAACTTTTTATCATCTGACTGGTATCCATTTTTGTGTGTGTCAATTACCACTCACACTATTCTTGTATGAAGCATCCTCTGTTTCCACTGTTAGATTGTATTCCACTTCTGATACCACTGTTATGATGGTCACACAATCATCGTGTTGTTCAGTGGAAACAGAATAACAGACACCAATGAAGTCGCTAATTACCAACCTTAATTAGTTGTAACAGTACAGACTGACTCAGTACCAGAATTATGGGAATTATGGGGATTTTCAATGTTATATTATGTATTTTTTTTTAACATACAGAATGGTTAGGTACATTGTCCCTCTGGAAAAAGGAACAACGTAATTTCGGCCAGAGTAAAACACCAAGGTCTCCGGTGGACGTGAAAACATCAAAATATACCATGGCGGTGTTTATGACGAAGTACAACAATATGCATTATGATTGGGCTATAACACGGCTCCGTCATCGCTAAGAACAATGACGCACTGAGTACAATGTGTGTAACGAGGCGTTGTCCAGTAAGACAAAGCAGAATGACGTAAGAACTACACACACACAAGCGTAATTTTACATTTGCCTCGCTCTCATTTCAACGCCATCCTTCATAGCAGCCACAGCGATGTATCGCTGAGTGCACAAAATTGTATAATAATTTAAATACAACTGGCAAAATGTTGGCCATTATAGTGGAGCAATAAAGGCTCATATAACTTGTTCACTTACAGTTACTTCAAATGTAAATTCAGTGCAATATCAACCTAATTAAGCGGCAGACTAAAAAAGGCGAACACCGGCCATCACCATGGGCAGTAAGCACAATCAACGGATGGACATCAGCACCGATTAAACCAGAGAAGTTCCTTTCATTATTTTTCTATTTATGAGCTCATTAATATTCAATTGTTAATTTAAAAATGTATGTGTCGAAAACTGAGTGTGCAAATGAGAGAGTGGATGTATGGCCATAAAAAACATGCCGAGGGCATTGGTTTGTGTAATAAATTTAAAACTCTATTCATTCATAAATTTGAAGCTGCAGCAGTAATGTTAAACTGATATTAATCCAACAATAAAGCAATTAAAGAATACCACGAGATATAATAAGGGCAACCGCCATTTTGTTTAAGTCAGGCCACCTGACGTCATTATAGTAAACACATGGTTTGTATGTAAGAACGTATAGTGAAATTAAATTTAATGGTTAACCTCAAGAATATTGTATTATCAATTGTGTCGTCCACTGTGTTTCAAAATCTTCCTGTACCCGAAACCCTGGAACCCTTAGGTATAAAACAGTGTATAACAGCAGATGAGGAGCCCGGCAAATAATGAATTTTGGTGAGTACCAGCAATACCGAATTATGGTATTGGTCATATATATCTTACTAAATATATGTACAAATAATATTGGAAGAGGGAGGTGAAGGTACAATTGCCGCCCTCACAGTGACTTATAAGTTGTGTATTCACAATTGCCGCCCTCACAGGGACTTATAAGTTGTGTATTCACAATTGGTCGCCCTCACAGTGGACTCTATATAAAATTAATTTATATAAAACGGATAGATGGAGAAACACAGAAGACGATATATAATGAATGAGAGGTTATGTTGTTAAAGGTAAATAGTTAAATACGAGTTGAGTATATTGCGTAATCAAATACAAATAGAGATAAATAACTATTTAAAATACTAAAATACAAAATGGCAGAAAATAACAATAGCATAGAAATAGAAAATTCAGAGACAGAATCCATTTTATTGGAAAGACACATTAGCTCAACGCCCAAAATAGTCGAAAATAAAATTTCATTAGAAAATTTATTTACATTAATCAATGACAAATTCGAACAACAAAACAATAAGTTCGAAGACAAAATAAATCAGATGAACAGTACACTTAACGTAAAACTAGATAGTTTTGAAAGTGAGTTAAAAAAGCAGAATACGTTACAGAATGTCAAATTAAACCAAGTAGAAGAGAAATTAGAAAAATTTAAAAAGAAAATACAGAGACAAAATTGTAGTATTGACAAAGTAGACAAGTTAGAGATAGACAAAAACAAGGTAAGTGGTGAGAATTATGATAGAATTACAAATATGGTGTTAGAAAATAATTGTGTGAGTATTGAGAGTGGTGATAAAAGTATAATGGGAGTAGAATTTGATAATGAAGTGATAAAAAGTGTTGGTGAATTAGAGAGAAAGTATAGAGAGAATTTACAGATAAAGGGGTTGCAGGGGGTAAAATTTTCCCTTAATGTTGTAGTAGGGGGTGAAGTAAAGACTTCACGTGTGTTTAGGAAGGACGAGAGTGCCTTCAATGCGTATTTGGAAGACAAAAGGTCTACAAATAAAGTGGTCCCTGGTTTTTTTTGTGCACTTCACAGGTGGTGCAGTGATAAAGTAGTAGAGTCCCCTGCATATATGGAGAAAGAGTGTGTAGCTTGGTATGATGGTGAGAAAGGTGTTGAGAGAGAGAGAAAGAGAGAAATTGAGATATATAAAGTAAAGAAAAATTATGAAGAGTTTATGAAAAGGTTAGGTGTAGAGATGATATATAATAAAAATAATGAGTACCTACCTTGTACGGAAGCTGATATAGCAGTAGGAGAAGATGATAATGGAAATAATGACTTTATAACATACCTAGTGGTGACGAATTATACTGGAGGTGACAGGACAATGACCAATCATGACAGATTAAATGAGTTTGTGGAAAATAATGAAAATTTGAATGGTATATGCATTTATGATGTTAATATAAGAGATTCAATAATAAGCAATGTATATAGATATAAGATAAGACTATTGTTCGACGATATGGGGTAATTGTTTATTGTGTTATGAACATTTAATTGTGTGGACAGTGTTTTTAAAAAATGGACTGACTAGGACTGATTATGGTGAATGATTTCATGATTATGTGAATTGTATATTTTGTGTATTGATGTCTATGTATTTGTGTATTTTACTGTTGTGTATTTTATGTATTTTTTAGGTAAGCATGTATTGTACGATTTTAAATAACTGAAGAAAGTTTAAATGATATTATGAGATTCAGGTTATAAGGGTTAGTAAATGATTAAGCAGGTAATAGATTTGGCTATTGAGAAGTATTATTGTTAGCAGGTAAGTGATGAATTTTGTAATAGTATATTAAGTTGAAATGTTGTAAAAGAGTTTGGGGATAGTGATAAATAAGGGCATGGGAGTTAGTTAAATAGAGTTATTGGTAGTTAGGAAAATAAAGTGTTGAGATGCTGATGATATATAAAGAGGTGTTAGATATTTTAGGGACACAGTGGTTAGTAATTATATGTAGAGTTGAGTGATGTGCATGGTAATTATATTAGTTGTTGTTGGTGATATTTTGTAATAAGGGTATTGGTGTAGGAGTCCAACGAGAGATGTTGAGACAGGAGGGATCGTTGTGTGCCGGAAAGGGTTATCTGAAAGGGTCAGAAACCGATAAGGGAATGAGTTGGTTAGAGGGAATACACACATACTAGTACAAAAAGGCGCGGTGCCAGAGGTTTTAAATGGGATTTATGAAAGGGGGTTTATTATAGAGATATTGGTGTCAAAAAATATATTAATGGTTAGAAGCGGCTAGTGTAGAAAAAAGGGGTAGTAAGGTTAGGTTGACAGATGCCAAAATAAGATAGAGAAAAATGAGTAATAGAGAGTCACCCAAACGAGTAAGGATAGAAGGGTTAGAGAAAGGAGAATTCATGGTAGGAAGGTGAGGTAACAAAGGAAGGTAATTGTAACAGAAAGGTAAGGATAAATTTGAAATTGTTGTATAGAATCTAATGAAGGTCAAATAATTAAAAGTTAATAGAGAATTGTTGAAGTAGTAATGTGATAAAGTTTGGTACAAATCATGTAAATTTAAATTGTGTAATGTAAGGTAAAAAATAACAATGTTAATATGTAATGTACAATGTTTTACAATGTTTTATTATGTTGATGGCAATAGAGTGTGTGGTTAGGAGGTCGTTACAGGGGTAAGGACGATAATAAGTGTTAAGAGATAGTATATTTTAAAGTGAGAAGTTTAAAGTTAAAAATGAAGTTAAATAAAATATTCTAGTAAGCTGCCATTTACAAAATAAATAACTGATTATAAGTTGAGCAACAAAGTTTAAAGAAAAAATGTCTGCCATGATAATTGTAATCTGAATTTGTAGAATTAATTAGGTGAAGGTATTTTGGGGGTATATTAAAGAATTATTGATATATTGTGTTATGGGTGTAGTTATAGATATGTTGTTATTTTCTTACAAATAAGAAATTGATTTAGGTGGTGGTAAAAAATCAAGGTATTCTAAGTCTTGTAGTTGTGAGGTTGAACCTGTTGATTTTAAGACCAAACCAATGCCCCAAACACAAACCAATGCGTCTAAAGGGGAACATATCAGTTGTAGATATGTAAGTGTATTATACCACTATTTTGAATTTTTGTATTGGATGTTTCAGAGTTTTGTGGTGTTGTGACCGCAGTCCTGGGCTGGCTGGAGCGTCAGAACAGGAGTGTAGAGTGCCTCATGGCCTTATGGTGTAGGGATCTCTCAGGAGAAGTCCAGTAAGGTCAGAGGGTGCGACCAACATCATGGGACCAAGGGTAAGTGATGATAAAATTTTTTTGGTAACATTACAGGGGGTTGTGGTGACATATCTAGACTGATCCTTTTAGGAAAGTGTGAATGAGTCAAGGAAATTTTTTGTGTTTCGACACAAAAATTTTCCTTGAGGGGGTTTGCAACAGTACAGACTGACTCAGTACCAGAATTATGGGAATTATGGGGATTTTCAATGTTATATTATGTATTTTTTTTAAACATACAGAATGGTTAGGTACATTGTCCCTCTGGAAAAAGGAACAACGTAATTTCGGCCAGAGTAAAACACCAAGGTCTCTGGTGGACGTGAAAACATCAAAATATACCATGGCGGTGTTTATGACGAAGTACAACAATATGCATTATGATTGGGCTATAACACGGCTCCGTCATCGCTAAGAACAATGACACACTGAGTACAATGTGTGTAACGAGGCGTTGTCCAGTAAGACAAAGCAGAATGACGTAAGAACTACACACACACAAGCGTAATTTTACATTTGCCTCGCTCTCATTTCAACGCCATCCTTCATAGCAGCCACAGCGATGTATCGCTGGGTGCACAAAATTTTATAATAATTTAAATACAACTGGCAAAATGTTGGCCATTATAGTGGAGCAATAAAGGCTCATATAACTTGTTCACTTACAGTTACTTCAAATGTAAATTCAGTGCAATATCAACCTAATTAAGCGGCAGACTAAAAAAGGCGAACACCGGCCATCACCATGGGCAGTAAGCACAATCAACGGATGGACATCAGCACCGATTAAACCAGAGAAGTTCCTTTCATTATTTTTCTATTTATGAGCTCATTAATATTCAATTGTTAATTTAAAAATGTATGTGTCAAAAACTGAGTGTGCAAATGAGAGAGTGGATGTATGGCCATAAAAAACATGCCGAGGGCATTGGTTTGTGTAATAAATTTAAAACTCTATTCATTCATAAATTTGAAGCTGCAGCAGTAATGTTAAACTGATATTAATCCAACAATAAAGCAATTAAAGAATACCACGAGATATAATAAGGGCAACCGCCATTTTGTTTAAGTCAGGCCACCTGACGTCATTATAGTAAACACATGGTTTGTATGTAAGAACGTATAGTGAAATTAAATTTAATGGTTAACCTCAAGAATATTGTATTATCAATTGTGTTGTCCACTGTGTTTCGAAATCTTCCTGTACCCGAAACCCTGGAACCCTTAGGTATAAAACAGTGTATAACAGCAGATGAGGAGCCCGGCAAATAATGAATTTTGGTGAGTACCAGCAATACCGAATTATGGTATTGGTCATATATATCTTACTAAATATATGTACAAATAATATTGGAAGAGGGAGGTGAAGGTACAATTGCCGCCCTCACAGTGACTTATAAGTTGTGTATTTACATAGTCACAAACAACAATTAAAAAGCAACAAGGCACTTTTATATGATTATTCAAGTTAATTTTGTCCAACACACACGATGTATGTCTCCTTATTACACTAATTAACACAATGATCACTTCCCACTAAACTGCCACAGTAACTTAACACTCTGCTCTCAAATATCACCAGGCTGTCTTGGATTGTAGTGAGTTAGCAAGCCTGAATACCGGTTGAATAGTCAACTAATGTAAGTAAGAGGCGTCTTGCAAGACCGTACATTATATTGTGTGTGATGATTTGAATTTTTTATTATGAAAACTTATGGTCTAAGCCAATGGTGACTGGTGACCAGTAGTGAATCTAGAATTTGGCTATGGAGGGGAGGGTCTGTATGAGTCCCCTTTATACAAAAGAAAATACAAGTTAAGACTAATCAATATTACTATCTTCAAAGTAGCTGAGAAACGTATGATAATATCCTGAAATTAATCCCATTAAAGTAAATGGAAATAACAATAAAAATATGCTTTATTGAAACCAACCATTGTTTGCAAGATACTTATTGACTGAGTTGATCTTCCTATATTAGACTTTTCAAATGTGTATATAACTGCTGTGTAATAAACCTGTTTATGTATTTAAAAACAATTTACTATACTATATTTAGAATACACACCTGAAAATAATAATAAAAACAGCTTGAAAATGAAGAGACTAACAAAATTCCTCAACTTTTTTCAGTTCCAGACATGAGGGGAGCCGTCCCCCCCCCCCACAAAACTACACCCCTGCTGGTGACTCACAAATATTTTGTGATAGTGAAAATGTTGTTATATTGCATCTTAGTGTCAACGCAGTACAATGGTAACTTTGATTGAAAACATTCAATGGTTATATTATTATCACAAAATTGATCAAAACAGCTTCCTGTACAAAAATTTACCATAAAAATAGTTTTTATGAAGTACAACACTATAAATGAGTACCAATTAGACAGTCACATATTACTGACAACAGAATGTTTTATGATGCTAGAAAAATTAATTTTTTTAAAACTCAGGTTTGAGTAACAACATTTAAAAATAGTTGTTAGAAGTTTATAAACAATGTTATGTAGACAAATTTAAAAAACTAAAAGCAAATGGAATAACAATATAAGCCCAAATAATTTAACAATACTTCCTATAAAGAATTCACTATCAAGTAAATGAACTCATAAATACTGTGAGTGTATATTCTTTGCTCACTTATTGCAATAACGAGGCCATAAGTTTCACAGAACTACATCATAACAGCATTCAAAAAAATTTTGTATTTTATTAAACTCAGCATGTGATGTACTATGAAATTGGTAGCACAAATGGGACAGGCAAATAATTAGGGAGTAGAAATTGATACAGTTCAACCAATAATTATGTGTCAGTTGGGTGGCATTGTAACCAGCCAGACAACATGAGACAATAATGTTAGCACCCAGATTGTATTGATAATATATAATGATTACTTCCATAAAATTATTAAGGTGTAATGGTACAGTAGTATATTTGTACCAGCTGCCACAGCTCACACCATTTCTGATGATGATGGTTAAAGCCATCGAAAACCTAACCTAACCTAACTAGGATAATTAAAATATAACCTAACCTAACCATAATTAGTACAATGTGATAAGTTTTACAGTGTGGGCACTGCCTACTCTTGTAGAAACGTAAGGCACAGCTTTTAATTTTATTTATGCATTGTCATCTACATAAAAAATTCATAGAGTAGCTGTGCTCTATGGTTTTGACCCATCCAGATGTTAGCCTGACCCACCCACCTTTGTAGTGCTGGAGTTGTCAGTCCACACAGGAGGAAATAATATTAGCCACTAAATGAAATAATGTTTTTATGTGTAAGGTAAAACTGTAGTTCGTGACAAGTTTGCCCATTATCAGCTATATTAATCTCTTGTCTACTGAAGTATTTAATCATTATGACCAACAGTGAGCATTCAAGATAAATCCATAAACATGTCTCATGTAAGTTTGACCATTTATTAAATGAGGCAATTTAATATATCAAAAAAAGGAACTGTACCAAATTGTATATATGACAGATGATGATACTTTTCTCTGTAATATATATATTACATTTTGTATTATATAGTGTATGTTGTATTGTTTTTGTATTACTTAATTATCGTTTCTGTTTTCTAGGTTTCAGAACCAACAGTTGAACAAAACGTCTTATGTCAGTAACAATGAAATTACTAGCAGAAACAATAAAGTTAATTAAGAAGTCAACAGAAATTAGCAGAAATCATTTAACTCCTGAAATTCGTTTACATCTTATAACACCATCCTGTTGTTTATGGTCAGCTAGAAGTGAAGATGTTCCATTTCAAGATCCTTATTGGGCCTTTTATTGGCCAGGTGGCCAAGCTCTTACAAGGTAACATCCCAAATTGTGTATAAAACATACTGTATGAATAAATCTTTTTTTTGACTCCAATGTGATTTTATTTAATTTACTGTTACTCATAATTCTGTTCTTTTATTCAGCTAACGGTACACTATATCACAATTCTTAATCATTTTATAAAAAAGAAGTTGGTTCAACAGTAAAAATTACATGTAAATACTTTAATGATGATTCAAAAGTGTGTATGAAAAATTGTTTCCTAATTGTAGTAGATAAGTCAATATGAATATGTAAAAAGTAAAAATTATTTTTTACTGTAATTATAAAAAACTCGAGTTTTATGTAATTTTTATAGCTTATAATAAGGATTTTTGGTATTGTTTTCATTAGTTTAATAGTTTTCGTATTGGTTTTGGTATTTTCTTAGGCTACATCCATATATTAAGAACCTTTTTTTTTATTCAAATCCAGTTCTTGTATGTAAGTCTCTTATCTGCAATCCAGTTCTTATCCATCACTGATCCTTTTCCCCAGGAGAGTTTGTTTTATCCATTCACTGGTAGTGATTTCCAAACATTTTGCCTGTTGTTCTTGTTGATTAGCATGAGCATTTGTAAGGGGGGCTGAATGAGTTCTGACCCTCCCTGAAGTTTTAAGCATATGAAATTGTGAACACCTAAATAATTGAATTATAAATACATACAAAATATTACATAATTAGACATTCTGAAAATGTACTCTTAAAGTCATTTCAGATAATGATTAATCACGTATATTGCCAAGTGACAATATTAATGTTTTTTGTCCAGTTATGTTATGATTAAGTTTTTTAAAATGTAATGTATGGCATTTTTTAAGGCACAAGGAAAATTCAATTAATTGTAGCATGTGCAGTAAGCATTGAGAAAGTAATTGATGAAAGTGTTGCAAAAAATTAGATTTTGGCCTGTAAATGAAAGCACTGTACATTGTTTTTCTGATTTCTCATTAAATAAATTTACATTCTTTGACATTATTATTTATTTTTGTTGTTACTTCCATCCACTATCAAACTAAGTAATGAAAACATATGCACACTTGTGTGCACACAAACACACATATGCATATATGAGGTTTTTTGTTACAAGTAATGGAATTTCAACATGATAAATCTTATTAAGACATACTTTATTGTATACAGATGATTCAAGAAGTATTGCCCCCACCTTCATAGTGTATTCTATAGGTCAATGTAAAGAAAAAAATGTCATATAAAATATGTCTGAAATGCTTTCTTTTCAAGTCATAGCCAGTCAAAAATTATCCCACTTTTTGGTCTCAAAGGTAAAAAATACAATTGTAAAATTCTTGGGACATTAATTAGAAGAAAAAATTTAAGGTATAATGTTTTTTACTTTAAAAATTGTTTAAAGTGGGTTCTGGACTTTAATAGTTTCTAAGAAAACAGTCGAAAAGCCTAAAAAATACCGTTGAACAGTAAAGAACACAGTTTTTTTAGGCTTCACAAAATATGTGATATTTGTATATATTATATGTACTGTGTTAAATTGTCAATAAACCTAGTAAAACTTCAAAACAAAATTTGTATGGATTTTAATTCTGAAAAAATTTATGTTAATAACAACATAAATAGAAACGAAAATATAAAACAAATTCAGAATAAGAAATTATTTGAAAATTTTTTTAATATAGTTGGAAGTACATGATTAACAATTGATCAGTAATAAATTTTTGAATTATTTAATAATTTTGTAAGCATACAGAAGTGTGCTAGTTGCTGCATGTAGTGCGTTCTGACCTGGCAAGTATAGGGCAGGGGTTTTTCCAAGCTCGGTCTGAGTGGTTTTGGTTCATGGGCAATGGACAGGGCAAAAGGTTGTCTGGTATGGGGGCAGTACAGGTGTGTAGTGTGTTGTCATTGTGAGTGGTGTGTTACAATACATCATTTGTATTTTCAATTGAGAAACATGTCATTATGGAGATTATTTTGGGTGTATGTGATGCTAATGCAAAACTGCTACTATAGAATATGGATGTTGATTTCCTAACCACAGGATTTCAAATCCAGAAATAATTAATGGGAGATTCCATATGTTAAATGAAACAGGTTCACTTCCCAACATTTGTTCCCACTACAACTATTCTTCCCAGTGTAAGAATACTTGCAATGGAAACAGTACTATCTGTGGTCAGCACAACGCAGGAGACAGCAAATGTGTCTATCTGTACTTGGGGAGTCACAATCTATGATGTGGAGGACACTTAGTTCTAACAAACTTCATCCTTACCATAAATTACCAGTACAAAATCTACAATCAGGAGACCATCCCCTTTGCTTGAATAGGCAACTGGTTGAATAGAAATCAGCAGTTTCACAGGTTCATTTTATTTACTGATGAGGCAAAGTTCACTTGGGACAGAGTCAACAACACAGTGAACACATATGGGCAGAAATCCAGTGGCGGCGCTAACGAAAAGGGGCCCCCCCCATGAAACTAATTAGGGGGCCCTATAAAAATGGTTAAATTTTGTATACGTAATAGGGGAAAACACTCAAATGAGTTTCTATTTATGTGTGTTTCACAACAATGGTTTGTGAATACTTTCTTGTCTATCACAAAGCATTTGCAATTTGCAAAGGATGTTTTTCACGTATACAAACTCTTAAAATTCATTGTTGCTAAATAGACAAAGTTCTATACAAGCTATAAAAAAACCAAAATAAAAAGAATTATTTATTTTTACGTCAAAGATCTAAATTCAGACTATGAAACAGTACCGCACACAGAGTGTTAAAAATGTATTATTTAAAAACGAATATCAAAGTAACATTCTAGCTTTTTTCAAACATTTAAATTAGTTTGTAACTGAATTTGTGAAATTCTTGAATATACTCTATACACGTTCTCCTTAAGTCTAATCCAATTCAATAACACTCGAACTCAAGTAATGTACAATATTTACAGATGAGGATCAACCAAAGTTCACTGTTTTCCTAAGCCTAGTCTTCTTTTTTTAATAGCTAAGAACTTTTCAACCACTTCGTTGATATTAGTTTTCTGTGTCTCTTCATGCTCAATGCTTAACAGTGCCAAGTCACTCAACCGAGTTTGGGCCATGACACTTCTTAAGTATGACTTAATTAATTTAAGTTTTGAAAAGCTTCTTTCCACTGTAGCTGTTGTGACAGGTATGGTTAAATAAAGCTGCAAAGCTGTAGTTAAGTCTGGGAGGCAGCTCATAAGGCAGCTGTTTTCTTCAACCAGTAAATTCATCATTTCTCGAATGCTTTTCTTGTGTACAATTTCTTTGGCCATCAGAGCTTTGAAGGATATTACTTGGTCAGGCAGTGATGTGGAAAGGTCACCAGGATACACATTTACCAGAGCCTTACTTTTCTCCACTATTGTCTCTTGTGAGAAGTTTACTAAATTCTGAGGCGTCAGGAATGAAAACCTATCATCAATGCAACGCAATCCTTCGAATCTCATTTGTAGCTGAGCTATTATAATATCTAATGTTGCATTGAAAACTTTTACTTCAAATGATTTCACTGGGTCGTCAATTCTATGGTCAACTGATAATTCAACAAAGAAGCGTTTTACAATTCGCTTACGCTTATTTTTCATGTTACAAGTTATGTCCCATGACTGGGCCAACTGTTTAGCACCAGCAAATAAGCCGGCAAAGTCCTTTCTTAAAACTTTTAACTCATCACAAGCGTGGCTTAGAAACTGCCACGCTCTGCCTAGGTCAACAGTTGGCCTCTGTAGTGCTTTTGAAGTTATATTTACATTCTCTAAAATCTTAGTTTCAAGGCAGAGCACAAGAATAAATTCGAAGTTTTCCAGGTGGTTTCTAATTGCTAATGCTTCTTCTGCTTCGGGTTTTTTTGAGCTGTATAGAATAATTTCTGTCAAACACTTAATCACAATTTTGAAATCATTTCTTAAAGCTAACAGACAGTGTAGCGTGACAGAAAATCCACTACTTATTAATTCATATAAAATAATAAAAATTAATTACACCACATATGTTAATATAAAATCGAATGAAATTGAATGAATTCAAAGGAATAAACAACAATAAAATAAAAATTCTCATTACATTATATAAAAACCACTGTTAAAAATCAAAGAAATTATTGAAAGCAACTCATATTATAAAATCAGGAATTTACCCAGGAAGTTAGGAGCAGTAAACAAATTAGATTACACAATATCATGAAGAGAGAATTAGTTTGAGAGTGGTGAAACACCAAAATACCCCAAAGACAAGAAGAAGGAAGAATAAAATTTGTGATCAGGAAGTAAACAATACCCTGAAACCTTTAGCGAAGAGCAAAGTCAGTATCAGTAAATAACTTCGATACTCCAAACTAAACATCAGTCGAGATAACACGAAGTACCTTGGTTTACCCAAGAGTGAAGAATGAAGACAAGAAGAAGGAAGACCAGAAGAAAGACAAGAGTGAAGACAAGAAAGAAGATAAGAAGAAAGACAAGAAAGAAGACAAGAAGAGAGGAAGAAATAGTATGAAAGAAACACCGTTATAAAACCTATTATTAAATACCATCAACCCCAAACCCATAGAGACAATTAAAAAGAAAGTATAACATCCCAAAATCCTATAAAAATGTAATTATTAAGAAATCAAAAGTGTTGTCTAGTATAATAAGAAGTGAACCAACTAAAGGTATTGTGTGATAAAGAAAATAAACAAGTCTTAACAGTCCATCATTACTAAAGGTCTGGTCTGAGATAATAAGACTCAAAATATCAGAACCACCAGTGAAAGTGAACTTGTGCAAGTGTTTTTGGAAATACAATAAACTTAAAGTTAGTGATACTATGACTTATCAATATGCTATATAACAACTTTTATATTCAATAATACACATCATCATAAAATAATAAAATGGAAGATTTCCAATATTTTATTATTTTAATGTAATTCTGTTATTACAAGACATTTGTAAAAATGATAATAACTAGAGTATGGGTGGACATGTTTACTGATGAAGGGGATAATAGATAATAATGGTTTAGACCAGAAAGGACTGGCATTAATTTATGTTCATAGGTTTAAAATGTTTAAAATGGCTATTTGTTCACAGCCATGAACTCAATAGGTTTATAAGAATTTTTAGTAAATAAGATTTATATGTGTTTAAAATGAATTATGTTTGCCAAATAACAGCAGACATACCATTAATAATGTTTCAGTAGGTATGCTGTGTTAATTAAAAAGGAGTTAAATGTATGTTTTCAAACCATGTCAGCAATATGTTCAATCTTAGAATGCTGAATGATGTTCATTATTATTTTTTATATAACAGTAGTATTAATCAAATACTACACTTCACAATGGGTTTGTAAAACATTTTATTTTCATGTAATAATAACTATGTAAAGTCAGAGGAGGAGTAGGATTAAATTTATTTGAGAAAGACAGAAATGTAAAATTCTAAACTCTAGGCCATGTGGTGAATTCACAGAAGCCATACAAACCAGTTAATTCACTTATAATTCCTGTAAACTAGCAAGATTTAGGTAAGGTAAATCAGTTAACCACTACTGTGAATGATCCTATGAGTTAAAGTGATAATAAGGAAATATACCTTAAAATATTGTAAATTTTCAAAATATATAAATTAATTAATTTTAAAGAGCAATGTCAAATTCAGAGATTAACATAAAAAACCAGTTCAAAGGTTCAATTTATATGTATTTAAGGAAAGGAAGAGAAATATGACTAATTAAAATTTATTATAATAGTATTAATAACAATTAAAATGGCAGAAAAATTTATATGAAGGCGGAAACCAATTTTTGAGCCTAGATTTCCAAAAAGAGAGAAATTTGGTAATTTCCACAAAATGTCAACAGATATGGACTATAATATATCAATTTAAAAGGAATGAGATGATTAAACCAATGATAAGGTTCATAATTCATGAAGGTGACGAATAAAATAAATAAATTCCATATATAATGTATTTTAGTATCATGTGTATGGGAAATCAATATATTTTAACAATACTTTTTCAAAGATTAACTGGGCCAGATTTTGACTAACATGAAGGAAGTTAGAGTAGTCTTTTGTTGAATATCAAGCTGAGTAGTTGTGTAATATAACGTTCCTTAAAACCGTGTAGAAAATGGTACTACGGTTACCTTCTAATATCAGTGTAATGAGAGTTAAATAAATTAAACATTTTTCTAACTAAAACTACAGAAATTTTAGCGACAATAGTGAAAACTAACACCAAACTTCATTATACTAGTGATTTAAAACAGTAAA
Organism: Magicicada septendecula; assembly: GCA_034769895.1. Taxonomy (NCBI): domain Eukaryota; kingdom Metazoa; phylum Arthropoda; class Insecta; order Hemiptera; family Cicadidae; genus Magicicada; species Magicicada septendecula. The sequence goes on from CM068367.1 coordinate 891,304,668, forward strand.
ACAATATATTTGTGATAATTAACGCTACAAACATAACCACTTTTTGAGCAGTTAACCCACAGAAGTGAACACATATCAAATAACATAATTAACACAAGTATACACGGAACACTTCTTCAGAACACACCAAACAACCTATTAGACAGATTACACCAGTGCGGGGACATTTCAAACATTTATGAAGGTAATTTTGCTGTGAGATTTTAACACGACGACATTCCCAATAACCTCGCCATATCTAGGAGCGGCCATCTTTGAAAAATACGAATCTCTGCCTTCCGCATCGAGTGACGTCAGAAGCTACATATGGTTTGACGATTCAACTTTTTTAAACATTATATCAGAATTATTTAAATATTGTTATATAATAATTATTGAAATTACTTTAATTGTTAATGTTATACTTTCTCGTTATCCTTCTCTGACTATTAATATAATCGCTCCAAGAACCTTTTTTATATAATACTTGTAATAATTTTTTCCACTGTATGAACGAATCGATTATTCTCTGAGACGGAGTCGATAATTGCTCCCAATCGATTAAAAATCGATTATTTATTAAATTTGTTAATAAATCCATTTATTTCAATTGTTTGTATCTATTATTATTTCACATGCTAATTTAAGGTTTATTTATTAATGCAACGAGACTTCAAGAAGAAGAAAATATTAATTAACAGCGAGATATTGGACCAGCACTAAACATCATAAATCGATTGCTAACCGGAGTTAATCTGATTAACTCCAGACTTGGTTCAGATCTTCCAGAAGTGCTCAATAATTCATAAATACCTTCGTAATTATTAAAATTGTTAACAGAACATTAAAACAGGATTATTTCACAATTACAGACATTAAATAAAACATAAACAAAATTTTTTCTCTATTATATTTTTTTGTAAAGACCGCATACAGGGTTTACTTACAACAGTCGTGTCTAGAAGACCACCTTGTTGGACATAGCTTTTTTAAAGTTAGATTTTTGGCAGAGCTGTCTTCTTTAACGGCAGTGTTAAGTTCTTGCCATCTATGTAAGCTTTCACTGAAAAACACATAAGTTTTCTGTACTATGTCATAAAATTGTCTTATTTCAGAAATATTTGATACTGAATCATTGATCACCAAGTTCAGGTTATGTGCAGCACAGTGTACGTAATCCGCGTTTGGGACTATATCCATAATTCTTTTCTGTAACCCAGAGTATTTCCTGCTCATTGTTGCTGCACCGTCATAACCTTGACCTCTACACTTACTAATGTCAATTTCATTTGTTTTCAAAAAGTCTAAACTCTTACTTTGAAACCCCTCACTGTTGGGATCCTATATTTCTTGAAATCCCAAAACGGACTCACTAATCACAGTTTTATAATTGCCAGGAGATTCTTCTACTATGTTAATGTATCTGATTACAACACTCATTTGGTCAATCTTAGAAATGTCTTGTGTGCTATCAACAATTATAGAAAAAAAAGGAGACGAGTGAATCTGTTTTAGTAAGGCAGTCAATACTGATTTTCCTAGCAAGTTAATGATTTCATTTTGAATGTCATAGTGGAGGTATTTTGATCTGGTTTTTTCATTTTTTAAGTGTGCACTAAGGAGAGAATCGTAGCGAGAAATTAAAGATAGTATGTTCAAAAAATTTCCACTTTCAGGATTTATTTCATGTAATGATTCTCTATGGCCAAGAAATGGCAATGAACACAGTGCCATGGTTCGAATGACATCCACAATCTGTATGAAAATATCTTTCCATTTTTTCCGCTCATCGGAAATTTGATCAGCTACCGTTTTACTCTTTTTCCAAGTGGCATACATGAGACAAGATTGTAAATGAGCATTGCTACTTTCATGAACTTTAATTTTTTTACTGAGACCTTTCCAATCTCTAATATCGCCTTCACGCCAGCTTTGGGCATCAGCACTTTGGCTGAAAAGCCAACATGGTAAACAATAGACTCCATCTAGATTACGAGAGTAACAAAGCCAAAACCTGTGAACAATTTGGCCTGCTGCAGTTTTGAAAGAATAATATGCTGTACTGAAAGACCGCTTAGAAACGGAATCCTTCGGGAAAGGACCCTTTGTTTGACAAAGTTCACTTAACGTTAACTTTTTCACCTCGTCTGTCATTGTAGCTTGATTTTTATAGAATGCAATATCTGTCTCAAAACTTTGGCAGTTTGGATCGGAAGGGCCTGCTAAACTAGTTTTATTTGCGTGATTACTTATAACTTCAGTTGGTTCAAACTGATTTTCTGGTCCAGGTATGTCTTCGGACTGGCGAACAAATTCAATGCCTAGCAGTTGTTCTTCTTTTTCATGTTTCAGTTGCTTATTTGTTTCCGTAGTTGTATCACTTGTATCCGACAGACTAATGTTTAAATCAGGTTTATTGTCACTGTCACAATCAACTTCAAGTTCGATTTTTGTTTCTTTTTCATTACTTGCACTTGACCCGGGTTTGGGTTGTTGAACTTCACATTTTGATGACTTTTTTTAAAAACTGGTCGAGTTTTGAAAGTTTACTTTTAGATTCTTCTCGTTGTTTTTGCAGTTTCCTTTTCGTAGCACCACTTAAATATTCACGCTTACTTTCCATTTTATAAACTCTGTCTCTAACACTCTAACTCTACACAAAATACAAAAACTAAAATCAAATGTTAAGTCATTAAACTTAAACGGCACTAAATTACGAAATGAATGCAATACAGTACTATCGCGCAGGAGATGCGACACACTACTGAGTACTGAACTACATTGTGTTGTGTTTGTTTACGTCTCCTCAGTGCCGAGTGACTCATCGCACGGACGTACGGGCACCACAAGAGATAAGATAAGCTTCGCTTACAAACTACAAACAGTAATTGTAAAGGTACTCACCTTTTACCCTTTTATTAAAATACTACACTCATCATAAAATAATAATACTCACCGCTGCCAGAATTTCACTTACCGTCATGGTCCCCGTAAAACTTACCTTTTGAAACTGCCCAGGTCGCAACATGTTTTTTAGATACACATGTAAACTTTAAACACTCTTGCCCTTATAAAAATCCCACTATCTGACTGTAATAAAATTTCATAAAACCCCCGATTACGTTAGACGAGCTGTCAGCACAGAAAACTAGGAAATGGTTATGGCGTAATAACTACACTAACACATATTTGTATTACGAAAACAAATAGGTTTACTTTTATCTTACTTTTCTTAGAGAAATACACAAAATAGAACAAATTACAAACAATTATTTTGGGAAGTGATATAGTCAATAATCTTTTACATTAACTTTAAGTTTACTTGTATTATATAGATATATTTTTGGTTTTAAATGCAGCCCAGTATCTGTGTACTCACACATTCATTCATTCAACATTTAAATTATTCCCTTTATAAGACATTTAGAGCTGTGTACATTAAATTAGTTAATAATTGTCTGGTGGTCTATTTACTCACGGCGTCTCCCCAGCTACCTCGCACTGTGCACATATTTGAATATATTTACACGGTTAATAAATTTTCGGCCCGCAGCCCGTTATGTTCAAACGGCCGCTGCCGCCTCACAACAACACCACTGCTGATTCACATTTTGTTATATAGTTGAGATGAAAATTTGTCCAGTCGGCGGACGCACTACAATTCGCGTCCGGCGGGTTAAGATGTTATTTTTCGACTGACTTATATGCGGTCGGACATTAGTGCCTTGCCTGCGAACAGATTTCTTCGTTGTTCGCAGCCTTTGCTGTCAAAGTCTTGGTAGCTGTTCAGGTAACACGTGTGTTTTTCGTGTATTTGACGTCGACGATATTCAGTGTGCACTGGTCGATGTCACAAATGTAGGCCGGACTAAGTTTCGTTTCCGCCGTTTTGAGACCATGTGCGAACAAACTTTTGCCTCCAAGCCATCTTGTTTCAAACAACTTGGCGTCGGTCTGCGCTCCGCCAATGTTAACGCGTTTGGGTGTAGATGTCACACAGCCGCAGAGTTCCAAGAATTGTGTCACACGCACATTCCTTTACAATTGTTTCATCACAGTTCCTTTGTTCGAACTACGTTTTAGATTCAACCGGGGACTGGCCACACAGATGGAAATGAATTGTTGATGTTTTAATAAAATAAAACCCCAATTTTAATAAAAATAAAAAACCCCTCACTTTAGCCCCGTTATAATACCCCCCCCCCAATGAGAGGTCTTCTGTCGAAACAGAAGAAATCTCATTGTTAAACCCTTAAGAGGATCGGTGAGGATATGGTGCCAACAACCCCCCATTTGTTCTTATACATCATGGGTAAACTACCCCCCTGGCTCGGTGACTATGGCTGCATCTGAACGAGATCACTGGACTTCTCTATACGAGATCCCAACACCATAAAATCGAACAGACACGCACCACAGCGCACCCAACCTTCTAACATGCCACCCCAAAATCCAAACCCCTGGTCTTATACCATGCCAGATCCTCAACCGATATGTTCCCCCTTACCATGCACACTGGGCTGCCTTTAGCAGTTACTGGGCTCGTACACAAACCTATAATTACTACATCCTAGCAAAAAATTTATTCTTACATTCAAAAAAATTTCTTTAAGTTGAAATCAAATGGCTCTATCTCCATTACTTTCTTCAAAATCAAAAAATAAAATCTTTTATCTGAATTGATCAATTCTCTTCGTTACTATTAATAATTAGAAAAACAAATAAATTGAACATTTAATTAAAACATGAACTCACTTATCCTAACATATGATTATACATACATTCTAAACAATATAATTCAATAAAACCATAGTAATACACCTTAACAACAATACACTTGAAAATTAAAACCTCAGTTAGATGGCAGGCACAAAAAATCAAATTTTTTTTTCCAAAAAAATTTAAATTTATCAAAATATTATTCTTTATTTATTTCGAAAAAATTTAAAATTATTTAATTCCATTAAACAACAAAACTTGCATTACTTCATTGCCAAAACTGGTCTAGTTTATAACACCACCCATCAGCTGATCAAACTGGGTCAAATCCACAACCTTGACCTACACAGGTTATACATAGGCTACATAAGGAAATGCATTAAACATCTTTTAAAATTTTTACCTTCAAACATAATAAAATAAGAGATTTAAAATTACCATAGTATTATTACAATTAACAATAAAATTGACATTTAAATTACTCAAAATTACACATTTTACAACTTTACTTTATTCTCAAATTCTATTAAAATTGTCACTTGTTTCAATTAAAATTCTATATTTTTACTATGACTCTATTTCTTTAATATTCTCATTCTCCATTAGTTTGGGTGATTTAATTATTCATAATGACTTGATTCACAACTTGGTATGTATACATTTATAATCTCCCCTCTGACTCTAACATAACTAACAGCTTTAACTAACATGACACCCATCTCTATCAAAACATTTATCAAACACCCATCTCTATCAAAACATTTATCAAACAATCTCTAAACCCAACTTACTACTCAACTCCATTCGCATCATTCTACCCTTATAAAAAAAAATACTCTCTAAACCTTTGTACTCAGGATGTGTGTTCCCCCCCCCAAAAGCTCATTCCCTTATTTGGCCCCTGGATCCTACCTAGGCGACCCTTTCTGGCGCTAAACGGTCCCTTCCCGTCCCAACCCTTTTGTTGCGGACTCCTACTACACCACCCCCTCTTACAAAATTCCCATCAACTAATTACCATTCTCATTACATCACTTCAACTACAACAAAATATCTCCATTTACTTATTACATCAATATATCAATCATTACTCTACATATATTCCCCATAGCTACTGTGTCACTATTACATCTCAAATTCTACCTTACATTAATTCACAACAATATTATTCTCTCTGGTACCCCTTTAAACTCAACTTGGACTGATTTACATGTCCTAACAAAATATTAATCACCCAAAATCTACCTTTTACTATCTTTCACACATCATTTAAAATTCTTAAATATATCAATTCAGTCCATTATTTAAAATAAAATCTTTTAACACATTAAAATCCTTATATTCAAACATTAGTTACATTGGAAAATAGCAAACAATTTATAAGTGACATTCTACAGCGGATCAGCTGATTTTCTAGGCAAGGTGAATGACCTTACTAAAAACACATTTCAAAATTATACAAATTTTACTTTACATATTGTATTAGAAAATTTATACTTACAGTACATTATTCACCTACTGACATAAACACAAAATATACACACCACACACACCAATACCTCCACGTAACCTCTGAAACATTTAACAACAGTGTTATTTCATACTCAACAATTTAACAAAACTATTTATTACTATCAAATTCACATCTCGTAAAATAATTTAAATCCATTAGAAAACTCATTTATAGAACATTTAAATCAATCAAAAATATTTAAACATTTCAAATTATTTTAATTAAATTAATCATTGAAAACACAACATTTTTAATTACTCTCACCACTTACAATAATTACAATTCCTTTGTTATCCTCTTCCAAATTATTTTTTGTTATTTATTTAGACTACAAAATATTACTATTATTATCACAACAATTTCCACTACATAAACACATTGTTTACATAACATCCTACAATACACACAATTACTTTCACTAAACATTTATTTACAATTCTTCATCATTAATTATTCAGTTTTATCACACTTCATTGTCCAAATCTGCAAGGTCAGAACCATAAATCAGAACATTTAAAATGTCCATCTATTAAGTTTATGTTCAGCCTCCATCATCAAAAATTAGTCTGGGTTTCGCATAACAGTTTTCAATTTTATTTACACACATCGTATGGCTATCTTGTGTGTAAGAACCATAAAATTTTAGTTTATTCGTTTTACCACAATAATCATATATAGGGTTACTTCCCATTATAATTATTTTATCATAAATCAAGTCAACGCTATTTATTTCTGTCCAGTCTCCATTAGTAGTTATATTCATTCTAAAGTCAGTTATTTTCTCATCATAAGGTAAATTATTATTATTATTTAAACAGGTATCATCAAAACAATTCTCAATCTCTATTTTATTAAGTAAGTATTTCATATCATATATCTTCACCCCTCCTAACATCTCTTTCAACTCATTATCATTTCTCTTCAATTTATATACTTCTATCTCTCTATCTGCACACAACTCTCTATCTAAATCTCTCTCATCATAACACCATCTCACATATTCAACACCATTCCACACAGAGGGTACTAACTTATACAAAAAAGGGAAACAACTCAAATCTTCCACTATTAAGGGACTCTTGCCCTTTAACAATAACACTTGTGAACACCTTGGTTCATCACAAATAAGGGGAAAATTTACCCTCTGCCCTACATACTCATCTAATCTCTCTTGCCCCTCCTTCTCTAATTCATCAACGCTAATTACTACTCCTATTACTCTCTCACTCTCACTCACTATCTCTATCTCATCATTATCCAATACTTTATTCTCAACTATATCCTTATTATTATTTAACATTATTTCATCATCATAATTATTTGTATTACTCCCACTTACCTCAGAATTGTAATCACCATCATTATCTTCACTAGTCAACACTACCTCTCCCACTATTTTGTCACTGTTATTTATTAATTCATTATTGGAATTATCGTTATCACTCACCTGGTTAATTATTCCCTCACTATCATTAACAACATTATTATCACTTACCTGTTTTAATTCAACTTCTGAGTTCTCCTTTAATCGGTCTGTCTTTAGTTCCCGCAACCATTCATCAAATATTTTGTCACTTTCGTCAAACCGTTTATTAATCCTTTCAAAATGTTTGTCCATCATTTCCGCCCTTTCATCAAATTTTTTATCAATCATTCGCAACATATCCATTATCATTTTATAATCAGATTCACTCATATTATCATTATTTACCTCATCATCTGCCACCTGATCGACTTTATTTTCTTGAAATTGGTCCGTCTCTTTACCATTGCCTACCCCCATTATACTATCATCCTTATCATTAGGCATATTCACTGTCTTATTTTCTACTCCTATTACTTCAACTATCTTACCTTTATTATTTGTCATCTCACTATGTTTCTTAATTTCTGCGAATATCCCCTCTTCTTGTTCTTCCATTCGTGTTAAACTATCATCTAGCTTACCCCACTCCTCGTCTGTCATTTCACCTACAACCCCTCTAAATTCGCTTTCCCACTAATCCCACGCGAAACCAATATCATTCACTCGTACTTCGGTCATATTCAAAATTTATTTATATAACCCCTTTATATATAAATAAAAAAACTATTATTAAACTACACACATAAAATCAAAACATCTAACACCATTGTACACATCCTACTCCTACCAAAACATAACCTTATTTTACGTAATTATATACGATAAAAATTTTTACAAATACGTCATTAACAATTCCTATTTTCTGTGCTTTAAAACAGGTCTAGTTCCTATAATTTTTTATACGAACATCCTGGCAGGGTCGTCGCTGTAAAGGTACTCGCCTTTTACCCTTTTATTAAAATACTACACTCATCATAAAATAATAATACTCACCGCTGCCAGAATTTCACTTACCGTCATGGTCCCCGTAAAACTTACCTTTTGAAACTGCCCAGGTCGCCAACATGTATTTTAGATACACATGTAAACTTTAAACACTCTTGCCCTTATAAAAATCCCGCTATCTGACTGTAATAAAATTTCAGAAAACCCCCGATTACGTTAGACGAGCTGTCAGCACAGAAAACTAGGAAATGGTTATGGCGTAATAACTACACTAACACATATTTGTATTACGAAAACAAATAGGTTTACTTTTATCTTACTTTTCTTAGAGAAATACACAAAATAGAACAAATTACAAACAATTATTTCGGGAAGTGATATAGTCAATAATCTTTTACATTAACTTTAAGTTTACTTGTATTATATAGATATATTTTTGGTTTTAAATGCAGCCCAGTATCTGTGTACTCACACATTCATTCATTCAACATTTAAATTATTCCCTTTATAAGACATTTAGAGCTCTGTACATTAAATTAGTTAATAATTGTCTGGTGGTCTATTTACTCACGACGTCTCCCCGGCTACCTCGCACTGTGCACATATTTGAATATGTTTACACGGTTAATAAATTTTCTGCCCGCAGCCTGTTATGTTCAAACGGCCGCCGCTGCCTCACAACAACACCACTGCTGATTCACATTTTGTTATATAGTTGAGATGAAAATTTGTCCAGTCGGCGGACGCACTACAATTCGCGTCTGGCGGGTTAAGATGTTATTTTTCGACTGACTTACATGCGGTCGGGCATTACTGCCTTGCCTGCGAACAGATTTCTTCGTCGTTCGCAGCCTTTGCTGTCAAAGTCTTGGTAGCTGTTCAGGTAACACGTGTGTTTTTCGTGTATTTGACGTCGACGATATTCAGTGTGCACTGGTCGATGTCACAAATGTAGGCCGGACTAAGTTTCGTTTCCGCCGTTTTGAGACCATGTGCGAACAAACTTTTGCCTCCAAGCCATCTTGTTTCAAACAACTTGGCGTCGGTCTGCGCTCCGCCGATGTTAACGCGTTTGGGCGTAGATGTCACACAGCCGCAGAGTTCCAAGAATTGTGTCACACGCACATTCCTTTACAATTGTTTCATCACAGTTCCTTTGTTCGAACTACGTTTTAGATTCAACCGGGGACTGGCCACACAGATGGAAATGAATTGTTGATATTTCAATAAAATAAAACCCCAATTTTAATAAAAATAAAAAACCCCTCACTTTAGCCCCGTTACATAATGTCATTTCGGAAAACGTAGTTTTTTTGCATGTCTATACACTTAAATAAAACGTATATTTCGTATTTTAAATACAAATTTGCCAGTAGTCGGACCCCCATTAAAACTTTTTTTCCTATTATAGCTCGTTTCATATTTTTTTCTAGGGGCTAGAGTGGCGGGGCCCCCCCGCGCCGCGGGGTCTGCGGGGGCCTTATCGCCGCCACTGCAGAAATCAATCCTCATACAACAAGGGAAAGTAATTATCAACACAAATTTAGTGTCAATGTGTGGTATGGTATTGTTTACAGTCAGCTGATTGGACCTTTCATTTCCCAAGATGCATAACTGCTGATGATTTTCTACAAGAAGATTTACCCCAGTTGCTTGAAGATGTTCCTGTGGCATTGAGACACCATAGTACTTCCAGCATGATGGGACATCTCCCCACTTTTGTGTGCCATCCCACTTACATCAGCATTTACCAGAGAAATGGATCTGTTATAGCAGTCTGCACACTTGATCACCCAAATCGCCAGACTTAACACCTTTAGATTTTTTTGTATGGGGATGTATGAAGAATACTATGTACAAAACAATAATACGTATCTGTGATGCATTAGTTGCCTGCAGTATGGATGTTTATCAGACATGAATAAACTGTTCTTTTGCCAATGGCGCATAATATGTAATTTGTTCGTACTTTTAAAAAAACACCAGTTTTCATCAAAAGCATAGCATTTAGTTTATTGCTATATTTTCCGGTGTTGGAGAGTGAACTGGATCAATCTGGGTGGCCTGTCAACTTCAGTGCAAAGGAAGGTCATACATAGTTAGAGTCGGAAAATAATGTATATTGTGTACAAGTTTATTAAATCGGAAGATAGGCAAATATCAGAAAGAAAGTTACAGGAAAGGGTATAAAGAGTATAGCTCAGGTGTGCAATGTGTCTCTAAGTAGTGTTTTTAGAATTAATAAAGAAGCATCTGTATACAGCTGACATAAAATCTTTCAGTACTTCCCATAAAAAATGCTCAACAAAGGAAATAAAAACTGTTTTAGACGATTTTTACAAGTGTACTATTCGATTAATTATTTACGAATGTCAATTCACAGAAGGGGAAACACCAACATTTAAAGTAATTTAAACAATTTTAAAAGATGAATTCATTATAATGGCAGTATATCTAGTCTGAGTCACATTATTCGTCAAATGGGATTTCAATGAAAACGTGCCAAAAGCAATAGGAAACTTTTAATAGAATAACATTAGAAAGTTAAGAGAAAATATATACAAAAATTACGGCAATTCAGAGAAGAATGGCGGCCCATAGTATGCATAGATGAAACTGAATTCAACATCAGTTAAAACAATGTGGATAGACGCCGTTCTTCTCGGAATTGCTGTAATTTTCTTATGTTTTCTCTTAACTTTCTAATATGTTATTCTATTAAAAGTTTCCTAGTGCTTTTGGCACGTTTTCATCGACAAATGTGGCTGAAAATTTCAATGAAAAAATAAATCCACCTGCATCATCATTAACAAAAAGACAAACATGATTAACTGGTTAGTGAATCATGGGATTTATTTAGTCCATTTATCTTAACCTGAGCTCTATTCACTAATTAAACAAAGTAAACCAACATACAGAACTCTTATAATAACCACTGTTTTGGCAAACCATGGACATTACATTTTACGACTTCCACTCTATAATCCTAACTTCCTGATCTTAATCCTAGAACTGATTTAGGCAATCGTGAAGAAGCGTGCTAAATAAAATGTGCATTTTCCATAGACGGTGTTAGAAACTTAGCAAAAAAGGAATTTGAGGGTATTTCTTTCATAGATTGGACATCAAGATGTGACCATGTAGTAAAAAACTTGAAAAGATTACGCGAGTTCAAACCAAAGAGTGTATAATGTAACAGTTCGTTTAAAAATTAATAAATAACAGGATAGCAGCAGTGAACACGATTTGAGTTATAATAACAGTGAAGGAAACATTAGTGGGATGGAAGAATTGAGCTAAATATTTGTAATTGGTTGTAAGTAATTAAATGCTATTTACTTAAACAGTTTTGGTATAATTTTTTCATTAATATTGTCTGTCCTGTTCTTTATGGAGAACTTAGATCTGTTGTTTTTTTTTTAACTGTAACTTAACGTGATTTATGAGTGTTGAAGGCCTCACGTTTGAGTGCCAATTTGTAAAGATACGGCTTTTCGTCTTTTATTAGTTATTTGTAATCCAATTTACTATCTCATTACTGTTAAATCGGTTTGCTATCTATTTTTGTAAATGAGTATAGCTGTTGGTGTTTATTCCTCGCATGTATGTTAATTATATTGCTACGACAGCACAGAACAATCTACGCGTTTATCAAATATGCCAGAAGGATCTCGATGTAAGCGTGTGGTGTACGTGCTACTAGACGCATTTTGTGAGAATCTTCTCGACTGTGCCGGGCTTCGCTCGGGCACTCGGACTGTGTCAAGGCCGTAGTAATTACGTAGTTCATGAGAGATAAGACGCAGTTTGGAAGCTTCTGGTGTGTAAGCGTGACTATAAATACATCGGGTAGCGGCCTTAGTTTTCAGTTCCATGCGAGATATTGGATAGTGCGGTTCGAGAAGTATTAGTGCGATATATTTCCAGAGCAGTTCGAGTTATTACTGTGTATGTTCAAGTAGTTATTATTGAAGTGTTGCGTTTTATAATCAGACAGTATAATTGTAATACAATTGAGTTTTAATATTTGTGGACATTTTATTGCGTGTGTACAATTTTCATTTGATTTGTTGTAGAGACTGTGTTGTTAATTATGAACTGTTTTACTGTAACAATTAATGGTGTGATTAGTGACTTAATTGGTGTCTTGTACTTATTTTGTTTCCACTGTACCTACGACGATCGAATAGACCGTCGTAACAGTGGTGTCAGAAGTGGGATAGAACGGTTAACAGTGGAAACAGTGGATACTTTGTACAAGACGAGTGTAATTCGTAATTAATCGAAAAACAATGGATGCCAGTCAGATGATGGAAAATTTCCAGGCGCTGTTGTTGCAGACAGAAGAACGACGACGACAGGATGCAGAGAAAGTGGAAGAGAGACAGAAAACCCTCCTGCTGGAAGCAGAGGAAAGACGCAGACAGGAGGCGGAAGAAGCAGAAAGACGACAAAAAGAAGAATGAAGACAAGAAAGAGAAGAAGCAGAAAAACGACAGGATGAAAAACGTAAGCAAGAAGCAGATAAAACGGAAGCTCTCTTTGAAGTTATGCAGAAACAGTTGCAAGAACACAGTACCGCAGAATTGGGTATCCTACGAGGTGAGCTTAATAAACAAGTTACTAAAATATCGGAGGTACAAGAATCAATGACATTAAAAATAGCTGAAGTAGAAAAATCTGTCTTGATTGTTGAAGAATCGATGTCTACAAAAATATCTGTTATAGAAGAATCTGTGTCAAATAAAATATCTGCAGTAGAAAACTCAATGGCAAACATAAGAGAACAAATTAAAAGTGAAGTCGAACAGTGCATGAAGATTCAACCAAAACAAATTTCTGAGCAGACTGTACCAGTGATAAAGACAGAAAATAAGTTAATATAGAAAGTCACTTTGCCTGCAGTAGGGACAGTTCATGTCAAAGCTCCAACCTTTGACGGAAGCAGTCACTGGGCAACGTACCTCCGCCAATTTGAAGCTGCTGCATGCGCAAATAATTGGACAGAGAAAGACAAGGCTGTTTCACTCGTTCTCTCATTAAAAGGACCCACGGCAGAACTACTACAGAAAGTGCCACCTGACAGTCAGAACACCTATGGCGAGTTGATAAAAGCTCTGGAATTACGGTATGGTGATAAACATTTGCGAGATGTGTACTGCATCCAGTTGAGAGCAAGGCGACAGCATTCCGGGGAGAGTCTTCAAGAGTTTGAAGCAAGTATCGACAGACTAATTAGACTGGCCTATCCTGAAGCGCCAGAAGACTTTCGAACGCATTTTGCGATGCAGACATTTACTGCCGGTGTCCGAGATAACAAACTACAGCAAGTGTTACGAATGGCAAGACACCAGAACAGTGCGGACACCCTGGTACATGCTTTGCAATTTGAGGCCGCCAAATCAGCATCTGGTTGGACATATAAAGTATGCGCGCTAAAAGATCGCGACGGCACAGACGATGAGGAAGAAGAACAAGGAACAGAGACTCGACGGTCGGCGCCACAGAATAAGATAAGAAAGTATGGAAGACCGAAGTGTTATCGATGTGGGAAACCTGGACATCTACAACGAGATTGTCGGGTTAGAATTCAGCAGCAGGATTTGTTCAAGAAAGGCCAACCTCGATTACAGTTGACACAGGCGCAACAGTTTCTATTGTGCGCCCCGACGTGGTGAAAGATCTCAAGCCAATCTGGTGCTCTTGCAGCTTGCGAACAGCTACTGGACGGCCTGTAAAAGTGTATGGAAAAGTGAAGATACACCTACGCCTCGGTAGACTTGAGTTTAATCATCAAGTACTTGTTGCAGACATTGTGGATGAAGGAATTCTTGGTGTGGACGTTATGAACGCATACGTTTTTATAGTCGACTTCAAAAACAATGTCTTGAGAATCGGAGGCGAAGAGGTAATGCTATCAACAATGACGACAGCAGAAAAATCGATGGACGTCGATGGATGGTCGTCGTAAGTGGCCGTAACTGTTCCGCCAAACTCCGAAAAGATCATCATGGTTATAACTGCGGTAGATACTAGGGGCAATCAGTGCTCTATATTCGAACCCCAGGTAGTCAGCACACCGGGCATACTAATTGCCAGAAGTTTAGTAAAACCTGACGAAACCGGAAATGTACCTATTAGAGTGGCGAATATTTTGGATCAAGCTATCACTTTACAAAGCAATACGCTCCTAGGCAAATTGACTCCTGTGGCCTGGGTAGTCGGAATAACGCAACGAAGACCCAGTTCTTCGGATACTTCTAAATTACCAGAGGAACTGCAAGAATTATTGAACAGATCTTCTAACGACCTCTCAAGTGGTGAGGTAAAAGAACTCGGACAGTTTTTACACGAATTCAAAGATTGTTTTGCAGTTCGGGGACAGTCACTGGGAAGAACCTCTCTTGTGCAACATCGCATCAATACCGGGGACACAACACTGATACGCCAACCTCCTCGAAGGCCTCCATTATCTGAACAAGAGGAGATGTCTCGGTTAGTACAGGACATGTTGACAGAGGGAGTAATCGAACCTTCGTCAAGTGCTTGGTCTTCCCCTGTAGTGCTGGTAGCGAAGAAGGATGGTGGATTGTGTTTCTGCGTAGACAACCGGAGGTTAAATGACGTTACACAGAAAGACTGCTATCCATTACCTCGCGTTGACGATACACTCGACATGTTGTCCGGAGTACAGTGGTTTTCCACATTGGACCTGAAGAGTGGATATTGGCAAGTGGGTCTTCATCAAGAAGACAAGGAAAAGACCGCTTTCTCGACCCCAAGTGGCTTATTCCAATTTAATGTCATGCCATTTGGACTCTGTAATGCACCGGCAACATTTGAGAGATTGATGGACCTGATACTCCGAGGCCTGACGTGGAAAACTTGCCTTGTTTACATAGACGATGTCATAGTGATCGGGAAGACTTTCGAAGATCATTTGGAAAACCTTAAGGAAGTTCTAACTAGAATTCACGGTGGACAACTGAAGCTGAGTCCGAAGAAGTGGTCTCAATTCCAGAAGGAAGTATAGTATTTGGGCCACCTGGTTTCCGCAGCGGGCGTTAGCATGGATCCTAATAAAGTAGACACCGTAAGAGACTGGCCAGTTCCAAAGAATAAACACGAAGTTCGGAGTTTCCTGGGATTGTGCTCATATTACCGACGTTTTGTGAAAGGCTTCACTACTATTGCTAAACCACTACATGAGCTAACGGAGAATAAACAAAACTTCCAATGGTCGAGAGAGTGTGAACAAGCATTTAGAACGTTGAAGATTGCATTATGTTCGCAGCCGATTCTCGCTTTTCCAGCTTCCGAAGGGAAGTACATCGTAGACACAGACGCAAGCAATACTGGTCTAGGAGCAGTTTTGTCTCAAGTGCAGAACGGTGAAGAACGAGTAATAGCGTATTACAGCAAGACGCTTTCTAAACCAGAGAGAAATTATTGTGTTACAAGAAGAGAGTTGTTGGCAATTGTCAGAGCTTTGGAGCACTTCCGTAAATACCTCTATGGGAGAGAGTTTTCACTACGTACCGACCATGCTGCACTTGCATGGCTCTTGAGATTTAAAAATCTGGAAGGACAGTTGGCAAGGTGGCTCGAATGTCTGCAAGAGTACAACTTCAAGGTACAACATCGGCGGGGGCGCCTGCACGGTAATGCAGATGGCTTATCACGAAGACCATGCCCGGAAGACTGCCGACATTGCCACAGAAAGGAAGAACAAAACTCAAGCGAACATGTTCAAGCCATCACTGTAGATTTCCTGGCTGATGGCTGGACAACACAAGACTGTCGACAAGAACAGATGACTGATGAAGACATTGGACCGATCTTGACAGCAAAAGAGGAAGGTCGCCGCCCAGATTGGCAAGATATCTGCCATGCTTCCGAAGTGCTGAAGGGCCACTGGGCACAATGCGAATCTCTCACCTTAGAAAACGGATTGCTGAAAAGGGCTTGGAAAAGTGCAGATGGACGAGACGTGGTCATGCAGTTGATAGTTCCCCGAAGTAAAGTGCAGTCTGTTTTGAAGGAGATGCATGATGGAACATCTGGAGGCCATCTTGGCGTTAACAAAACCCTTGACAAAATATGGAAGCGATTCTATTGGCTTTATCTTCGCCACGACGTAGAGGAATGGGTTCGGACGTGTGAAATATGTGCTGCAAGCAAGGGCCCACAAACCAGAAGCAGGGGAAAAATGAGACAGTATAACGTTGGACAACCTTTCGAGAGAATTGCCATAGACATTGCTGGACCATTCCCAGTTACTGACGATGGAAACCGGTACATCATGGTTGTAGGTGACTACTTTACTAAGAAGTGGGTGGAAGCCTACGCAATTCCAAATCAGGAGGTTACCACTGTGGCAAAGCAGTTAGTTCACAACTTCTGTTGCTGTTATGGAGCCCCTATGGAAATCCATACGGATCAAGGGAGAATTTTCGAATCAGGAGTGTTTAAAGAATTATGCCGTCTACTCGGAATTCGAAAGACCAGGACAACACCTCTGCATCCTCAGTCGGATGGGATGGTTGAGAGATTCAACAGGACACTTGAGCAGCATCTTTTGAAAGTTGTTGACGAGAACCAAACAGACTGGGACCAACGTATACCACTATTCCTTATCAGTACATGACACAACCGGCATGACTCCAGCAAAATTGGTGTTTGGGCGGGAGATTCGTCTTCCTGGGGACTTGATGTTTGGATCACCTGAGACTCAGTCCCAAGAGCCAAAGAACTATTCCTCGCAATTAGAAAACCAACTGCGAGAAATGAATCGCTTGGTAAGAGGACGGCTGAAGATTGCCAGTGATAAAATGAAAACTCGGTATGACTTTCGCAGCAATAGTGTGGGTTTCCAAGAAGGAGATCAGGTCTGGTTGTTCAATCCAAAGCGCCGTCGTGGTCGCTCACCTAAGCTTCAGTCTAACTGGGAAGGACCCTACACTTTGAAAAAAAAGAATTAACGATGTTGTTTATTGGATTCAACAGGAAGGACAGCGAAAGTTCAAGGTCGTCCACCTAGATCGCCTGGCTAAGTACAAATTTAGAGGCGCTTTGCCAGTTCGGGACGAACAGGCTTAAGGAGGGGGCAGTGCTGTGACAGCACAGAACAATCTACGCGTTTATCGAATATGCCAGAAGGATCTCGATGTAAGCGTGTGGTGTACATGCTACTAGACGCATTTTGCGAGAATCTTCTCGACTGTGCCGGGCTTCGCTTGGGCGCTCGGACTGTGTCAAGGCCGCAGTTAGTTACGTAGTTCACACGAGAGATAAGACGCAGTTTGGAAGCTTCTGGTGTGTGAGCGTGACTATAAATACATCGGGTAGCGGCCTTAGTTTTCAGTTCCATGCGAGATATTGGATAGTGCGGTTCGAGAGTATTAGTGCGATAAATTTCCAGAGCGGTTCGAGTTATTACTTTGTACGTTCAAGTAGTTATTATTGAAGTGTTGCGTTTTATAATCAGACGGTATAATTGTAATACAATTGAGTTTTAATATTTGTGGACATTTTATTGCGTGTGTACAATTTTAATTTGATTTGTTGTAGAGACTGTGTTGTTAATTACGAACTGTTTTACTGTAACAATTAAAGGTGTGATTAGTGACTTAATTGGTGTCTTGTACTTATTTTGTTTCCACTGTACCTACGACGATCGAATAGACTGTCGTAACAATGTTTATTTGTTGGTTTGTTTAGGTTTCTGATTTCTTTCATCGATTTTTCTATGTTTCAGTGAATAAAATTATTCGCTATCTGCCTCAGGCGTTTAAATAACATGGTTGTAATGTAGAAACAACTCTTTAATGAGTACCTTCGATTACCATCTCGAACGTACCGATTGAGGTTATTTCTATTTTCGTAGTTATCTTCAGAATTACCACACGCTGACGTCTTCTTGGTCTTCGCTCGTTCAGCATAAAACCTGTTAACTTAATACCTTCGAGAAATAAAACACATGGAATTGTATTTGGTAATGATAATGTTCAATATTTATTTTTATTTAAGTTAGTGGAAAATTATGCATTCGACATTAACAATAGCATAGATCGATTCTGTCTCAGGGTTCGATTTCTTAATTTTTTTAAAATTAATATTATTATGTCAAGTTCTGTGGACTGCTATGCAAGGTTCATTTACATTAAAAGAAAAACAAGGAGTCCATTACAGTACAATATAGTAATGCTTATCATCTAATATAACAGAAATAATGGTAATTAAAATTTAAAATACATTACTAGAAATCCCTTAATTTAGTCTAATGCCGCAAAGCATCGTGGGCTTGAAGAATTGACAAGGCAATATGGTGTCCATTTGGTCTGCTGTTAATCGTGTGAAATGTTTACCCACTGTTTTTATTAATAAAATAAATGTCACTCTAGTGTTCACTATTTATTATTTATATTTTCTTTGTGCAATAATGTTTTTATCGGTTGCAAATGTTGTTGGATTGTTCTTGGTGTTGATAGTGATACATCGTAGATTGGATATTACCTGTAGGTTAGTTGAATGGTAGAGATATTTACTGTTTATTATTTACTTTTATTTTATTCTTCCTTCTTGTTAGTTGTTCCGTGCTTAGTTATATCATCATTTTTAATATTATTTTTAATCAATTTTGGATATTATTTTCATTAATTCAGTAAATTTTCTTCATTCTCAGATTAGATTCCTTTATATAAATTTTGTATGTGCACTGAACTCAACCTAACTCTCTCGTGTCTAACAATAAAGTGTTTTTAATTTCTTCTTATTTCACTGAATTGACCAAAAATTACTATGATCCTTATTGGTCAATAAAATATTGGTAATAAAATTTTGTGAGGTTTAGGTGTCACATGACACCGGTTATAAAAATACATTTTTATATTTTACACCCAAATTATTCCTTAATTATTACACAATAAGACTTAATATAATTTACATGTTGTTTTTTCTGGTAATATGAGGAATTTGGTACCACTCATGACCTGTATTTGTAACTTAATAACTAGTTTTGGGGATTTTACTTTTACAAAACAGAACATTTTAGAATTATGGATGGCTGATTGATATGACATTTTGGGAAATTATTAATTGAACTTATTTATTCCGTGCTTTCTAGTAATATTAACTCCTTCAAAACTAAACAAAACTCTTAACTAAAAATCATGTCTTAATGACTACAACTTCACCTAATGCTAAATAACAACACACTTTTAAACAATTGTCTGTGTGATTAACAAATAACAATGTTATATCTTTGTTTACAGTCCATTTTGGATCTGTCTTTATTCGTCTTTGATCTTCATCCTTATTACATTGTCTGTGGGATGGTTATTGATTATTTTCACTGTTTTTCACTTTGACACTGTTGTATTTTTATATTTTACCTTGAATCACTTTACATCTTATTCTTAATTACATTTAGTGAACTAGTTACTATACTATTTGTTACATTACTAGTTACATTTCTTACATATTTTATTTACTCCAAAGTTGTACTGTACTCTTTGTTTTATGATTATTTTCTTTATTTACTGCTCCTAATCTATCTGGGTATTGTCTAACTAGTATAGTTGTTGGTCATAGTCATGTCAGTTATTGGGTTTGGTGTGTTAATATAGAATATTGAACTTTCACTTGTGAAACTTACTTGTTTTCTCCCGTACACGTTTCGGCGTGATGTGCGCCTTCATCAGCGGAGTGAGACAGACTGCCAGTAACTCGTAACGGTTTTATTTGGTAGGTTGAGTGGGGGTGGTGTGTGGTGGAAGGGGATTGGCGCGGGGATCCGAATTATTGTTTGTTTTATGTATAATTGTGTCAAAAAGTGTGTGTGATTTATAGTGTAATTGGTCGTTAAGTATGCTGTTTGGTTGTGTTGTGTAATGTTTGTATATTTCATATTGTTCTGCTGTGTTAAGTTTTCGACTTTTGGGTAGTAGTGTAATATCTCAAGATTAGTATCTATGTTGGTGTAGCTGTGGTTTTTTGTGTGTATGTGTGTGGCAAACGCGGAATGTATATTGTTGTTGGATAAAGCTTTTAGGTGTTCAGAGTAACGAGATGAAAAAGATCTTCCCGTCTGGCCTATATAGAAACTATTGCAATCATTACAGTTTAATTTGTAAACACCTGTTTTGTTATATTCGTCTATGTCCGTGTTTGTATCATTGATGTGTTTTTTGATGTTATTGTTTGTTCTGCATGCTATTTTGTACTTGTGTTTCCTGAATGTGTTGGCGATTTTGTGTGTGTTGGAGTTTTGGTATGTGAGTGTGATGTATTTAGTTTGTTGTGTGTTGTTGGTATTTAGTGTTTTGTTGTTTTTGTTTATGATGTGTTTGTGTAGTTTGTTTATTAAGTAAACAAATATCTGGTATGTTCATTTGGTCTACACCTTCTTTTCTGTTTGGGACTTCAATTTTACTTGATAGTAATAATACTGCTTGTTTCTATATCGGTGCTACTCTTCATGGTCTATTATTTGTCTTTACCAGTACAGATTTTGGTCTTGTTACAAAACACACACAGTCATTTCACATTCAAGCCTGTTATTGATGTTACTTATTCAAACAAATTAAGTTGCCAGGGTAATGTTGACTATATTCCTGGATTTTGTTGCCCATGACGTGTCCGTTGATTAACTAATTATAAATATATCACTACTGATTTGGAACACTAATTTTTTATTGGTAAAAATATTAAACTTTTACCTTGTAGCTTGAACTAGTTTTCGCTTATTACAAGCTTCGTCAGAGGCTCATTTTTACTGTATTTCTACGTTTTTTCCTGAATCTTAACATGTACACAAACTGTTATGCACTCCAAAATATACAATGTTTGTTAATGTCTAGGCTGGACTAGGAGATCTGGAGAAAGCTGGAATAGACACACCATGCCAAATCACTGTTTACAAAATAATTGCAGTAGGTCTACTAAATGTTAAACATTTTCTAACTCGGTGAAATATTTGTATAGTATTTCTGTTGTATCTATTGCTTGTTTCGTCTTACAAAACATCCATATGTACTGTTTAGTAGTGTCAAAATAGAAATCGAAATCAAAACCTCCGTACGTAGACTTGTCATTCAGGGAGAAGACTAATATTTTCAAAAGGCCTTTTTCTACGTACGTGTATAACATTGTTCCCACCTTAGCCCCACTACAAAGTGTGCAACTGCTTTGTGTCCTGATTATTTAACCTATATTATTGTATTATTATTTCAATAAATTTGACATCTACTGATTAAGTAATTTAAATTATTCAATAAGCATATGCAAATTAGTAAGCCTGTGCTTAACATGATTTTAACTCATGATTCTTACAAACATTGTGTGTATAATTCTTACTCGTACAGTATGTGTAAGAAGGGCCTTTGCAGTATTATAGGTGAAACGTACATGAGTGAAATTCTATGAAACAAAGTTAATTTTTATCTGTTCTTGCGACATTGGCTCCTTATAAGTTATATATTATCGTTTCTCCAGGAAAAAGCCCTCCTTGTAATGAAAAGGATGAGGAAAACCAAAATTGTGCACCTTGTTTCTAAATTTTCAACCCCAAAAAAAATCCTGGGTGCGCCACTGTGTGGATGTAGGCATTAAAATATCTGTGGCCACTGAGCAACTGCGTCAGATGATAGTTGACCTCACCGTGTTGGTGCTCGAACCATTCCTTCAAGTTCAGTATGAGCCTTGTGGTCCATCTTCCTATATCCTCTCTATAGCAACGATCTTGCCAGTGCTGGAGAGTAAGTTCCCTGGCTTCATGCTTTGCATCATCCCTTCCAGTATTGTCTCTTCTTTTGAATAAATGCTTCCACTCTCGAGCCAACAGGTCTATGAGAATCGCTCCCGCTGTCGCCAGGATTACTGGCTCTGGGACTGTCTGGTAAGAGGTCAGTATTCTGAGGGCTACTTTTCTCTGCACCGATGCCATACATTTTCTGTACTTCTCCGTATTTAGTGTATCAGCCCAGATTTTGCAACCGTACAGAAGGATGGATTCTGTGACCGCCATCAGCAATAGCCTCTTGCTTGCAGTGTGACCTTCTACATTGGTCATGAGTCTGCTGAGCTTGGTTGTAACGTGAGTCGCCTTAACAGGTTCATACATTATTTGATCCCAATATTTACACGGTGTTCTTTGTAAATACTGTCTCAGCTCCCACTTGCAGTGGTATGATAGTGGGAACATGTTGCCAGGTGAGCAGTACTATCTCAGTCTTATCGGTGGCTATATCCAGGCCGTCATCTTCAAGCCAGGGCCCCACTTGCCTCATCACCTGATTCAGGCTTCTTTTTGCATCCTCGGCGTTTCATGCTACAATCATTGCCATGATATTGTCAGCGTATCATACTAGGAAAGTGTCTGGCAGTGTCTCCATCCATAGAATTCCGTCGTAGGATAAATTCCAAAGGTCAGGACTCAAAATTGAGCCCTGGGCAGCCCCAGTGGTGATCTTCTTCTATGAGGTCCATCTGTCATATCATAAATAAGTTCCCTGTCATTCAGGTAGCATTATATTATCCAGAGGAGATATCGGGGGATCCGGAAGAAGTGTTTCAGAGCTATAAGCATGTTGCTCCAGGTGGCAGAATTGAAAACATTCTTAATGTCCAGCATCGCCAACAAGACTATACTTCTTGAGTAATGATTCCCCTGTTGGGCCGCATAGAAAATTGATCCACCTCCTCCACTGCTCCAAAAGTTGATCGGCCTTTCCAAAAGCCGTATTGTTTGTTTGACAGGCTCCTGTGCTTTGAATGGCTGTTAACATACGTGGCTCCAGTAACATTTCCAGACACTTGCCAGCAGTATCCAACATGCACAAAGGCCTGTTGGCGTGCCTGGGTCACCCTTACTTGCTAACAAGCACCAGCCTCTGCTCTTTCCACCGCTTGGGGAAATATTCCTCTCTGAGGCAGCTGTATGTTGTACATACTAAGGAGTATCCATGGGCATTAACTAGCAATCACCTTCAGAACTTCCGACAGAACACCGTCCGATCCTGGGGCTTTGCCACTCTTCATCAAGCCTAGCCTGTGCCCTCCTTTGGTTCTTCTTCGCTAAACAGCAACACTGTATCTTCTGCAACAGGATGTGGCTCACAGACATTTACTGGGTGGGTCGAAAAGAGTGCATCCAAAATAGCATCCGTACGTGGTCCATCCATGAGTGGGCTGGTCGACTGTGACCCAAGTTTGTGCATGACGACCCTGTAACCCAGCCCCCACGGGTCACTATTCACCTCTGTTTTTAGTTCCTCCCACTTTCGTTGTTTGCTACTGATAATAGCCTTTTTAAGGTCTTGTCTTGGTGCCCTGTATTCTGCTGTTTTTTGTTCTGCACTGTCGCCATTCTTTTTCCTCCTCCTGGTAACAATTTGCCTGAGAGAAAGACATCTCCTCCTCAGAATAGAGATCTCCTCAGTCCACCAGTAGACCGCTTTTCTTCTCACGGGACTTTCTTTGCCAAGCCATTGAAACGTTACAGGTCTGGCATATCAGCTTCATTGTGGCCTCGACTAAACGCTCTATGGGACTAGACCTCTCCAACACGTAGTCCTCTCCCCTCTCTATTTCTGATATAAGGATTTCTATGTTGAGTTTGGCAACATTCAACTTTTCACCCTTCTGTCTTCTTTCATCTTGGAAGCTAACTCCACTGGTGATCGCTACCAGTGTATTCTTCGCTAACTTTCCATCCAAAATCTTTGAAGCTAGAGACTGATGCAAGCGTAATATCCGGAATAAGCATAATAATAATTATAATACCAAAATAACTTGTGCCAAATACCAGTTTGATCATTTGTATCTGTAAATTGATCTGAGACATTATTGTTTATAATGGAAAACCTATAAGTGGTTTATTAATATATGCAGTGTATACTGTATATATGTACAGTTAAACTTTTAACTTAAATTTTAGTTTAGTCTCTTTTGTTAATTTTTACCTTTTATGGTACCTTATTTTTTACCATATTTTATGTTTATTAATTATATTATTAATTAAACAAGGTAAATATTTGCAAATATGCGAATTATAAACTAAACATGTCAACTGATATAGTTAACAGGAGCAGAATTCACAGAAAGAAGCAAAGCTGGAATGTGTAGCAGTGGCGAAGTTACATGGAGGCAATTGAGGCAATGCCTACCCTAAAAAATTCTGTAGAATAAAAATTATAAATACGTACAAACTACATAACGTAAAGATTATACATTGTTACCGCGACTGTCAAATTTATTAAACTGAAACGTGCTTTACTGAGCGACCGCTAGATGGTGAGATTCGGCATAGCTCATTTAAAGCGAATGAGGCAACCTGAACTTGCCTCAGCGTTTTTTGTATACATCGTATGTAAGCAATGTAGGGGGGCGATAGGGAAGTGAAGGGAGGGGGGATTGTCCCGCGCTGTACACATAGAGCGTTGAGGCATGCCTCACTTCTGTGAGTCCAAACAGTTAAGTTAAAGCGCCTGTGTTGTTTATAAGTGTGTTTATTTTATGCGGTTATTAAAAGTGTCCCTGTTATTCCGCTGAACTAACAGATGACGAAGATTGTTATTTGAATTATTTGTAACATTAAACATATATGTAGAAACTAATCAAGTTTAAAATTTTGAAGTTCAATCAGTTGTATTATTGTGTATGACTAATACAAGGATTGTTCAATAGAAACACGTATAGAGCTGTAAAGCATTTTTTATTCAACGATTTTAAAAGAAGTCTCCATTAACATTAAGACATGAGTTCCACTGTTGCGCTAACCTGTAGATTCTCTGCTAGTAAAATTCTTATGGCTGTTTGTGGAACCATTCAGTTACAGCAAACTCTACCTCAGCGTCCGATTTGAACCACCGTCCTTTTAGTGATTCCTTAAAAAAATTTAAGATAAGATTTTTGCCTACTCATTCATTAACTACTAGCTTCGCCACTGATGTGTAGGTTATTCAAGATAATTTTACAATGTTATCTTTAAAATATACACATACTTCTCCATCATTAAAAATCATATCAGGTGTCACTTAAATAAAACATCCAGTTCAGTTGTTGAGAGGTAGGGTTTTAATTCTTTCAATAAGAGAAAGACAGCATGGTGAAGATAGTACCGATCCTTAATTTACAGAAATTTATGCATCTATTCTGTTGATAATTATTGATCTTAATATGTAAAATTTAGTGAACATATTTCTAACTCCAAAAACATTGATTTACAAATTGTAAATTATATGCTCTGATGAGTCTTGAGCAAGAAGAATAAATCACAGAAGTGTAGAACAGTATGCAACTCACCTCATATCCATGAAGCCCTGTGCATGTTAAAGTTTTCAAAGTGCAGTAGGCAGGCATCTAAATAAGTAATGTTAAAGAAATAGGGTTATCTGCATAATTAAATTAAGAATATTGGACATCCATCAGATCTCCTGAGAGAGGGTGATAGCAATCATCATCTTCTGGTTATTAAACATATCTAATGCTGAATCACGAGCGTTTTTGGGAATCAACATGTTGTTTGCTTGACACGACTGATGATAAAGTGGACATAGTCGACAAACCTCCCTATAACATAAAATGAATAGTCGACAAACCTCCCTTGAACATAAAATGAATCTATCGAATAAACAATCAAGAGTAATCTGTGTATGCAAAATACTTAAGATAATCATATAATTGTTTCTATGCATATGTTCTATTATTAATTATAATGGGTTTTATTTAAACTTCCTTTAGACAATTGTGTGTGTGTATATGTGTGTGTGTTTAAAAATTGCTGTGCAAGATTTGACATGTGAAAATTACAACCATGATTTCTAGAAAAAATATTTGAATTTTTGTAGATTTGTACATCTTCATGCCAAAATTTTCAAATATATATAAAACACAGTGAAATGTAGAATTTTTGATACCCTATTGAAATGTATAAATCTTGTGCAAATGTGTCAGGAGAACTATTTCAGTGTTGTAGTTTCTTAGCTTTAATAACGGATATTCTTGAAGTACAAGGTAGAATAAATTTCAATTTTACAGATTTATTCTAGACAATCCAAGAAATGTAGCCAATTTAAGCGTGCTGGATGTTGGAAGTGGTTGTGGTGCATCTGCCATTGCTGCAGTTAAATGTGGAGCAAAATTTGTTACAGCCAATGACATCGATTTGGGTAAATATAATAGATGGGCTAGTATAAGTGATTTTTTAAAAACATGTTTGATATCTTGTTCAGTATTTTTGACTCTTACATATAGCAGCATGAAAGAGAAAGGTTATATCATTTGTTACAAAGTGATTATTATCATATATATACTCAAACTTTCACTAGTGAACACTTACTTTTGGTTTTATGTCCCAAACGTTTCAACGTGGTGTCCGTCTTCCTCAGTGGGATTTGAAATACAGAGTGTCAGTACAAAGTAACCATTATGGGTTGTAGGTGTGTGTGGTGGGGGTTACTGGTGGGAGAGAATTGGCGCTGGGATTCAAAGTGTGTGTTTGAACAAGTGTATCAAAAAGTATATGTGATCTATAGTGTAGCCTAATTGGTCATTTAATATGTTGTTTGGTCATAGTGTGTGATGTCTGTATGTTTCATATTGTTCTGCTGTGTTTAGTTTTCTACTTTTAGGTAAGTAGTGTAGTATTTCCATGTTGTGTTCTATGTTTGTGTAACCGTGGTTTTCATTTTGTAAATGTGTGGCGAATGTGGAGTGTATGTAGTTTGTGGTGAGGGCTTTTAAATGTTCAGAGTATCTTGAGGAAAAAGATCTTCCCGTCTGGTCGATGTAGAACTGGTTACAATCACTGCAGTTTAATTTATAAACACAACTCAAACTTTCACTAGTGAACACTTACTTTTGGTTTTATGTCCCAAACGTTTCGACGTGGTGTCTGTCTTCCTCAGTGCAATTTGAAATACAGAGTGTCAGTACAAAGTAACCGTTATGGGTTGTAACCAGTTCTACATCGGCCAGACGGGAAGATCTTTTTCCTCAAGATACTCTGAACATTTAAAAGCCCTCACCACAAACTACATACACTCCACATTCGCCACACATTTACAAAATGAAAACCACGGTTACACAAACATAGAACACAACATGGAAATACTACACTACTTACCTAAAAGTAGAAAACTAAACACGGCAGAACAATATGAAATATACAGACATCACACACTACAACCAAACAACATATTAAATGACCAATTACACTATAGATCACATATATTTTTTGATACACTTGTTCAAACACACACTTTGAATCCAAGCTCCAATTCCCTCCCACCAGCAACCCCCACCACACACACCTACAACCCATAACGGTTACTTTGTACTGACACTCTGTATTTCAAATCCCACTGAGGAAGACGGACACCACGTCGAAACGTTTGGGACATAAAACCAAAAGTAAGTGTTCACTAGTGAAAGTTTGAGTATATATATAATATTTAAAAACGTGAATGAAGAGGATGTATCAACAAGACGATTATTATCAATCTCTGTAAATATTTTCATATTTATAAATACATACTGTATGCAAAATAAGCCACATAAACAAATGCATATCTATAAATATATTTGGTTTCACTCTGATAGCTGTCTTTTTGTTTGTCATCTTAGTGACATTCAGCATTTTGTCTAAACTATGGTACTTTACATATCCCTACTTTACTCCACCATTAAAATTAAATGGATTTAATTTACTCCCAATCACTCATGACAGATTGACTTTAAATACAGCTGAGAGTTAATTGATTTAATTACTTAATAGTAATGTATTAGTTAATTAACTAATTATCAAATGTACCAACTTTCCATTTCCTTTCTTCCGTGTATCTCAATTCTGGCATTTCTCTCTAAAAGATGAGCAGTTGGTTACTAATTGTACTCCCCAGGTAACCCCACTTCTTGCTAACTTACAGCAACAGTAAAAGCTATCTGTAGCTAATGACCATTCTATGTTAAGTAAGATATTTGAACAGAATGAATACCAGACCAAGTATGAAAAATATTTCCAGACACTTTGCTCTCTGCAGTTTGTCTCTCAGCAGCCTCTTTGAATGGCTCAAAGTTAATGCCTCCAGAGATCATGACAGTGTTATGCTACATTACATTACTGGTGCAACTGCTCATTAGTATATCAAGGGAGACTGTTATGCTGATAGTATAATAAATTGTTCTATCTCCACATTAGGTGGAGGATATAGCAAGTATAGTTACAAATACCATGTACTTCAGAAAAATTCTGAATCACAATTATTTTCTCTGTGGAAACAAATTATATCATAAGCCTAAAAAGCCACTTTGTCTGGTTTTTAAGTTCTGTATTCTTCATTAAAGATGGCTACATCAGGCTACATATATTTTCTATACAGTCTGTGTCAGTGCACATTGCAGAAGTTCTCAGATCTTCACTTTACCAATTGAAATGCCTCTTTAAAGTTAGCTCATTTACTATTTTTAGCGGATAAGCACTACCGCTATCCTCAACATTTTCCAAACTTTTCCACATGTTAGTATTGTGTTTTAACACTATGTTTGATACGTAGACCAAATTTGTCTATTGTGTCCTCACACTCCTATGACAGAAAGCCTGATGCTAACAGATTTGCTTACAGCCAATGTACAATACAACTAATACTTAATTTTGTAGGTTTCACAGCTTCTTTGCTATCTAATCAGAAGATTTACAATTGCAGTCTGAGTAACCCCTTTTTTGATTTTGGCTTTTCTAATAGATTTCATTAACATATTAGTTGTTACCTGTACTTTCTCAAGCTTCTGGATAGTCTTTTTCTCTACTTTTACCTCATCTGATCAGGCTTTAATGTCAAGATTATGCTGCCTCATCTGATCAGGCTTTAATGTCAAGATTATGCTGCCTCATCTGATCAGGCTTTAATGTCAGGATTATGCTGTTTTATTTACAGTTGCTTTATCCAAATCACGAAGACCATCACTTCTTCTTGTTATTATATATATAATATAATATTATAATATATAATAATATAATATAATATATATATAATTATTATATATAATATATGTTATTATATATCCCTTCTTGGATATATATATCCAAATCATAACAATATTCATCCCTAGCTGATGTAGTTGTTGGATCATTCTTGACCTTTCTTAAAATGTGTGAAATTTATATTTCCTCCATATGTATTAGAGATTGATATGAAATGGTTTGATTTACTATGTTTGCTTTCAATTTCAAGGTTTCCTGTCAGTAAGTCTGTCCATAAACTTCAGTCCAGTTTTTCACAAATTTGTTGTCACCATTTTCCTCTTAGTCCTGTAGCCCTTAGAACATTAGTCCTGTCTGGTGATGATATGTGCCCTGTTCTTTTTTTATGTTATGGCATATTTACCAGCTCAAACCCTTGTCTTTCCTTGGTAGTGACAACCTGTGTTTTCATCAGCACTATTGCTCTGTAGCAGATATCACAATTGTTGTAGTAAATGACAATAAAACTCACCAGTGTTTCTCCTCTTGTATCTTATTTTTGCTTTTACTAAAATATATAAATTCTGATTTTCTTTTACCAAGCTTAAAATATCTTGTCTCTCTTTCCATTTGATTGTATAAACACAGGAGTAGCTAACTAGACTGCCTGTTAGACAATGTGATCACAGGATAACTTTGCTGGTAACACCACTTGTTTACGTACCACCACTGGTTATGAGGATCATGTCCTCTGATGTGGAAGGTTACATGCTACTTCTATATCTACCCCGTCTATAGTGTTGACTAAAGAAAAGAATGGAAGGAAAATTGTGTCACTAGAGTCACACAAAATTTGCAGACAGGAGAGTTAAGAGGAAAAGTCTAATATAAATGAAAGTAATCTAAGGACATGTGGGTGATATTCTGTATACTTTAAAAAATGTGAACACATTGAGGTAGTGTGTGTGTATGCACATATATATGCACACGTGTTTTAGTTAAATACATAAAATATTGATTTTACAACAAATTCTCTATAAAAAATATTGAAGCATATGTGAAAACCCACTAAAATAATTATCTGAGTTGCCACAACTTACACTATCTTATTAATTTTTTTTATTTTGAAAATATTCAAAAAAACTTTTGTAAATAATGCACAAACATCTGTGGTAGTTATGTATATTTCCAGTTTTTGCCTGAGTCGAATGTAACATTGCATTGAAAGAACTGTAATTAGTTTTTTAAATGATGGATTCATTGCTTTTAAATATTTTGTTAAATGTAATTGTTAACTATTTTTTGTTTCTATAAAATATTAAAGTCAAAGATAATTTTAATATTCTTTTTAGAATTAACTCCTATCATAAATTAGGAAAACACACACTAACCAGTATGTGTAAACATTTATGTATGCATTCACTACATATGTAGCTTGTATTTTTATATGTTCCCATAAATATTTCTGTACATAACATTAACATAACTACATTTTAAGTTTGTACATAATATATTTGTTATTAATGATACTCACTAATATTAAAATCAAATTATTTTATAGTTGCATGTGCTGCTATTGAACTGAATTCAAGACTGAATAGTGTGTCTATTGAGATATCATCAGACAACCTAATTGGAAAACCTGTTCATGACTGGGATTGTCTTCTTATTGGTGACATGTTTTATGACCCTGATTTTGCTAGAATCATGTTACCTTGGTTACAGAATTGTGCCAAGGCAGGAAAATACATATTAATTGGTGATCCAGGAAGATACGCATTATCGCAAGAAGTTGTGAAACATTTACAGTTGTTAAAGGAATACCCTCTTCTAACTCACAGTACATTAGAAAATAATGGATTTAAATTTAGTAGTGTATGGAGATTTGTGGAAAGCAATTAAAACATGTTTCTCTGTAATTCTCATTAATGCTTCCTGTTACTCCTGTGGTTTTTATACTAATAATACTGTTTCTTTATACTGTGGTTTTTATACTGTTTCTTTGAGTTTCAACAAAAACAAAATAAAATACATACTATGCACACAAAAATTAAGGTTATAGAATATTTTAACTCAAAATGTAATCTAAACCATATTACCTAAGCCACTAATAATAGGATGTTTCACATGTCCAAATTAGAAGTTTTATCTTAACAACCGTTTGTATCTAAAATACTCTTTACGATTAGACACATTAAGTTCCATAATTACCTGTAATCATGAATATTTTTAAAATCTATTCATAAGGATACATGTTTCATTAATGTTTATGGAATAGTCATGCACAGTTGAATTCCACTGTAGCAAAGTGTTAACATAAACAGATAAATCATTATCTACAAATTTTGTATGTAAATACCTGAATGAAAAGTTTCCATTAGTTGTCATGAACGATCAGTAATTAAATTACTTTTAATTCTATTTAATTAATTACAGCTGTATTAACAACTTGAAAATGTTTACCAGTGATGATTTAATTAAACAACAGTAATTTATTAAAATTGTTTTCAGTTTACAGTTTTTCAAACTGTATGTCAAAAAACTGATAATAAAACAAATTTCTATAACATCTTCTTCTTTGGGCCTCAATCCTCGGATTGATTGGTTGGTTACTTGTTATATATTGGTTTCCTTAGAACTTCCTCTTCAGTGCCATCTTCTTCATTTCGGTATAACTTCCTGCTACCACAGTCTCAGTTCCTTGTTCCATGAATTGTTTCTTTGTCTATCCTCTGTACGCCTTTCCTTTTAGTTTACAAGCATGTTACAATGCTGGTTACAAGCATATTACCTTATAGTGGCCAGCAACTTTGATGAGACCAGCATGTGCAATGCCATGCTTTTCATCAGTACAACCAGATGTTACATTGCGCCTCCAGCTAAATAATGCTGGACTGTACTAGGAAAATGATGTGACTGTACTATGTGTGCATTAGCCTTACTAGATGTAAGGCTATGTCGTCTGTTATTTAGGTGTTTCCACATTACTTGTTTCTCATTTAGTTTTTTTCAGGACCTCTGTGTTCGAGGCTTTCTCTTTCCATAAAATATTCTGCAGCTATCTCTCACACCAATCTCAAGCCATCCCACTCCCACAGCTATCATCTCCAGGCTGTTGTTCTCTCTCTTAACAACTGTCCATGTCTCCAGTCCTTAAAAAGCCACACTCCATACAAAACTTTTGACAATCTTTTTTCTTGTTGAAGTGATATTTTATAATTCAAACTTTACAAAAAACTGTTTGTTTTTATTCTTCTGGAAAACATTGTATTGTTTTCAATAAATTTTTTGAGATTATTTAAGTATGTAAATGTTCATCAGGAGCATTTTTGTGATTTCTCAATACAATGCTAGTAACTGATAATGCATAAGCAGTTGGTTGTAATTTGTTATATTTTAATTTTGTCTGTGTATTCTCAGTCTTTATTATCACTTGAGTCTGCAGATTGTCAGTTACAAAGAATAACCAGCTGTTAACATTTCTATACCACATCCACATTTATGCATGGTCCAGTATTTGGACTTCAGAGAATTCCATTCCTCCTTTTCTGAATCCCATATGCTAGTAAGAATGCTGGAATATGTCTTTAACAAATGTACAAGGGCTGTCCAGAAAGTAACTTACATTTTAGAATAAATAAATAAAAAAACTAGAGGAAAATTTTTTATTTACACAGTTGAAAACTACATTCTTATACTATTTTCCCACATAGTCTCCATTCAAGTTCAAACACTTATCGTAATGCTTTAAGAGTTTTTGAAAGCCTGTAATGGGACATTTTGGGCCTATTTTGGGGTAATAAAGAAATTTGTATTTTTTTTAATAAAACAAATAACTTTTTTTTTTCGATAATTGGGACAAAACGTAAACAAAGGTATATTCAGTGGTAGCAGCAGTGGTAGCACTGCTTGGGACATTATGTATGTGAATTTCTGAAGCGACAAAATCAACAAGCTGGAATTGTGCCAAGGTCAACCAATGACCTACAAAACTGCAAACAAATTATGTAACTGAGCATCGGACGATCTTACGTCAGAGCCTAGCCTAACGGTGGAATGCAGTTATGAAACAAAAACAGTCTGATGGCGTAGTAATACAAACTTAAAAACAATAAGAATTGGTCATACAACCACGGCGACTTTATAAAATAGTGCCGTTGGCCTAGTCCCAGTCTAACTTCACCACTCGAGCGAGTAACATACGTAAACGTTCCGGAACGTAAATTGCGGGCCTGCAAAACACCAAAAAATGTGAATAACATATATCAAATTTAAATACGATACGCCTAAAGTTATAAAGAATGTGAAATAAATAACGTCAATTTGATAAAAACATAAATTCAGTGAAAACAACAATCTATCTAGTGCACGGACAATGCGGCGTCTTCGAAACTCAGCAGCAGTTAAGTAATAAATGGGGTAGAGTAAAACATAAAAACGGGCTAAACTAAAATTATAATGATACCAATTTCTTTAAATTTGTTTAAAAAGAATAAAAACGAGATCTCTTAAGGGTATAGGATGTTTGCGTGTGCGTGAGTGAGAGAGAAGGATGTTAATATAGAAGTGCTGGTTGCGCATTATTTATATAAAAATTAAATTCATTTAATTTGTTGCTTTACAATTAGTTAATAATTAATTAAATAGTTAGTTGTTTTATTAATTGAGCCAAATATGTTCAAAATGGTTTAAAAGAAATAAAATGTACAACTGTGGGAGTGAAATAAAAAATAAAAGGAAACATCATTTGGTAACAAATAAATAAAAGAGTTATTTACTGAGAACAAACCATTCTGATCTCCTGTTCGCCGAAAAGAACCCGAGAAATATGGTAAGTACCATTATTTTTTCAATAGTTAATATTCTCGCAAAATGGCGAGATGGCGCCCGAAGAGTTAGAAAATGAACCATGA
This sequence comes from Magicicada septendecula, assembly GCA_034769895.1. Classification (NCBI taxonomy): domain Eukaryota; kingdom Metazoa; phylum Arthropoda; class Insecta; order Hemiptera; family Cicadidae; genus Magicicada; species Magicicada septendecula. The sequence continues at coordinate 891,339,065 of CM068367.1, forward strand.
TTAATATAGAAAATTAATTAAGTTTTAAATTTGTAATAAAAAGAGCCATAACAATGGCACCCGGAACTGAGGGACAATTTTATATAAAGAAATTTATATAAAATATAGGCCTACTGGGAGAGCAGAATGGTTGTTTTTAGGTAAACATAAATTACGTGAAAACAGACGTACAAAGATAAGGTTATGTTATGATTATGTGTAGTAGGGGTGAGTAGAATATTAATAAGTATGTGTTATATATAGTAATATTTTGCAAAGAAATATATCTAAAAGATTTTAAGAAAAATGGCAGATAATAATGACGTCAGCTTATCTGACGGTCAGATAGAAAGTCAAATAAGTAGCGACTCCGGAATTCAAACAAATGACAATAGTCTTGAGGAGTCAAAAATAATACAGACAGTTGAGATTCATTCAACACCTATTTTAGGAAATCAAAATAAGAAATCTGATAATGATACTATGTTAACAAGATTGTATGATATGATGTACAATAGTTTAGAAAAACAAGACAGCATGTATAACGCTTTAGAAAAACAAGATAGTAATTTTAGAGAATTGAATGACAAATTTGACAAACAAAGTAAGGAGTTCAGTGAGAAATTAGATATACAGAGCAATTTTAATAAAAAAGTCGAAGAACAGAATATTCAGTTTCGACAGAGTATTAGCATGAAATTTGATGAACTTAAAACAGAAATTAATAAAGTACAAATCAATTGTGAGAGTAACTATAACAAATTGAAATATGAATTAAATGAAACTTTGAGTCATTCAGTAAAAAATATGAATAACAGAGTTGACAAAATAGAGAGTAATGTGGGGGAAAAATTTTATAAACAAAGACAAAAGGTAATTGAAAATTTTGAATGTAAAACAGAGGATAATTATAATGATATGGGTAAAAACGTAGTAGTAGAAAGTAAGTTAATAAATGATAACAATAATGTTGAAAATAATGAGAATAACAATATTGAATATAATAATGTGTTTGAAGAATTGATATCAGAAAGTGATACGGTGAAAATGAATAATGAAAGTACGGATGAGTTGGTGGAATGTAGCGACTATGAGATGTTAATGTGTGTTAATGAGTTAGAGAGAAAGTGGAAAGAGAGAGTAGATGAGTATGTGGGGCAGAAGGTAAATTTTCCCCTTATTTATGGTGAACCAAGGTGTTCAAAAATGTTATTGTTGAAGGGCAAGAGTCCCTTGTTAATGGAAGATTTAAGTTGTTTCCCCTTTTTGTATGATTTAGTACCTTCTGCATGGAGTGAGAGAGAAAGTGAGATATGGTGTTATGGTGAGAGAGATTTAGATAGAGAGTTGTGTATTGAGAGAGAGATGGAGTTATATAAGTTAAAGAGAAATTATAATCAATTGAGAGAAAGGTTAGGAGGGGTGAAGATAAACAATATAAAATACTTACCTGTTGAAAGAGGGATAGAGGATTATTTTGATAATACCTTTATAAACAATAAACACTTACCTGATGTAAGAGTAGAGGAATATAAGAATGATAAAATAGCTTACCTGACGTTGACCAATAATACTGATGGAGTCTGGACAATAATAACTTATGTTGACAAGGTTTATAAAATATTAATAGGGAATAACCCTATAAATTATAATGGCATAATGAATGAAATAAAGTTAATGGATTATTATAATAATAGTAATAATAAATGGTATGTGGATAATAATGATGCATGTTATAAATATATTCGATATATATACGATGATGGAGGTTGAAATAAAAATCAGTGAATGGACAATTTAAATATTGCAATTTATGGTAATGACCTTGCAGATTTGGACATATGAAGTGTGAAACAATTGAACAGTTATTGACGAATACTTTGTAAATAATGTAGTGAATTCAATTGTGTGTATTATGAAATGTTAGGTAAATAATGTGTATATGTAGTAGAAAAATGTTGTGATAATAATAGTAATATTATTAATAGTTTGCAGTCTAAATAAATAATAAAATAATTATGAAGACAATAATTGATGATTTGTAAAATTTTGATAATAATTGAAATATGTTGTGTTTTAATACTAAATTGAAGTAAATAATTTGAGATGTTTAAATATTGTGATTGAAGGTTATATGTTTGAATTTTTATAATGAATTTAAATTATTTGATGAGATTTCCATTTGATAACAATGAATAAATAAATGAATGTTAAATGGTTTAGTTTGTGGAATAGCATAATGGTTAAAAATATAGATTAATAATAAATTTGAAAATTTTGAGGAACCTAATTACAGCAAAGGATAAATAATGAAATGATGATATATAAAAGAGTTAATGAAAAATTTTAAACAAGAATGTTTATAAGTTTTTATATAAATTATTTAAAAGAGAATTGTTTGTTTAATGTATGCTAATAATCAAGGTTAATGTCTATTTGTGTATTATGTTATATTATATTATTATACAAGATGTGTGGGGAATTTTGGGGGGGTAGAGTGGTGTCTATAGAAGTGATTATAACAATGGAATGTAGAGACAGCAATTGTAGATATGGTTTAGTTTAGTTATTAAGTTGCTGTTGCTGGGGTGGCATGTGCCCCAGTAGATAGCGGAAAGTGTTGGGGGTAGCAGAGAGTGTTACCTCCATCGGAGGCCAACATGGCGAAAATGCACAGCACACCTTTTGTACAATTTTAAATTGTAACTTGATAAATTGCCGTGCCGTGCAAAATAATGATGATGAATACATGCTTGAAGGAAGAGATGATTTCCCCAACTTTTCGGGCGATTACTGCCTTACCAGCACTAATCGTGGTTTTGGCTAGCGGTCAGCTATGGTCATACCAAGTCCCTTGACCATAGCTGGCTTGAAATTGGTCTATAATAGAAATTAATGGGGGGTGACACTAGGGGAAATCCCGGAACTATGGAACAGCGGCTGCCACTCTGTTCGAGGAGGAACAGCAAAGCCAGGTGGTAGACCCGCATTAAGGGCGCATACCTATAGAACAAAGATATGTTGATATCTAAACCTTTCAAATGTAACGCAGAAGCAAGGACACGGAGATGTCAAATTCCTCCAAAACTTCAGTCCTTGTGGAAGCAACTGGACGCCACGTCCAGGGGGGTCATAGTGTGTGTGGCAGGGAGGTTATCCAGGGGGGTAACGAATTAGAAATTTGTTGTATTTTAATAATGATGACTCGCTACTAAATAATTTTGTTTTGATTTGAACAATAGATGCACTACATACTTCCTATATTGTGTTTATTATGTCTTATTGTGTTAATTACATGTAGTATGTTAGGAATAAGGATTATAAAAATATAATAATATGTTTTCAATGTGTTTATAGATTTTAAAATAAAATGAAATAAAGTTGTGATAGGTAAAATTTTCTATGGGTTGCAAAAGATAGAAGTTGGGTGATAGTAATTGTTTGAGTAAAACGTTCGAGTCAATCCAAGTTGAATATATTGGGGTATTAAAGAGAATACGAGATGAAATACAAGTAATAGAGAATTTGAGTATAAGTGGAGACACAGTAGTAATGGAGAATATATGTAGATTTTGATTGATATATTGATGTTTATAATTAATGATGTTATTTTGTTGTAGTTGAAGTAAGGTAATGAGATTGAGATTTTGGGGATGGCAATTTTGTAGTAAGGGGTAGTGTAATGTGGGAGTCCGCAACATAATGATAAGTTGGGACGGGATGGGATCGATTTAGTGGGGACGGGGCCGCCTTAGGTAGAATCCAGGGGCCAGATAAGGGAAATGAGTTTTTTGGGGGGGGAAACACGTATCCTAAGTACAAAGGGTTAGAGAGTATTTTTTTTTATATATTGAGAGAAGGTGGCGAATTGAGTTGAGTAGTAAGTAGTTAGAGGTAGAGAAGGGTTAGTAGATTTTTGGTAGAGATGGGTGTCATACTAGTTAAAGATTTTGTAAGGGAGCGTTAGAGTAATAAAAGGGGTAAGATTATGGGTAAATGCCAAGTTGATAAAGTGAATTATAATGAATAACGTAGAATCACCCAAATTAATGAAAGGGAATAATAAATGAAATGATGTGAAAAAAAAAAAATTTTTTTGAGAAACGAATTAATAAAAGTTAAATTGAGATTTATGTATTTTATTATTAAAAGGTAATTTTATGATTTTATATGCAAATTTAATGATGTTAAGTGTGTAACATTTTAAATACAAATTGTTTATTTTAAGATAATAATAATGATGTGAATTATGAATGTACTATGTTTTCTTATGTTATATTGTGTATGTTAGTATTTAAGAGAATTTTATGAATTTAAAATTTTTTTTTGGATGCAAATTGGGGATAAGAGAAAGGTGTAATATGGTAATGGGAAATGTTTATTTAAATTCTGATGGGAATCAGGGCAATAATTTTGAATTTTGGGATAAAAGTTAACAAGAGAAAGTAGATAGAATGAGATTATGGAATTTTAAAATGGGTATCATGTTGTTGTTAGGTATTTTGATATATATGTTAGAAGTAAGTGAAAAAACAAAACCAGTGCTTCTTAGCGCAAACCAGCACCGCTAGGGGGAAACAGATCAGTTGGGGATATGGTGTTGTATAAGGCCACTATTTGATATTTGATTTGTTGTTTCAGTGTTTGGTGATGCTGTGGCGGCGGACCTGAGCTGGCCAGCGCGTCAGAGCAGGGGCGTTAAGTATCTGTCTGACTCTATGGTGTTGGGATCTCGAGAGAGAAGTCCAGTATTGTCATTCAGGTGCGGTCACAGTCACCAGACCAAGGTTGAGTTGATTATATTTTTTGTAAACCGTAAAGGGGGTTGTGGCGACATATCCTGGCTGATCCCTTTAGCAAGTATGAATGTGTCAATGAGATTTTTTATGCTTCGGCATAAAATATCTCATTGAGGGGGTATTGTAACGGGACATTTTGGGCCTATTTTGGGGTAATAAAGAAATTTGTATTTTTTTAAATAAAACAAATAACATTTTTTTTTTCGATAATTGGGACAAAACGTAAACAAAGGTATATTCAGTGGTAGCGGCAGTGGTAGCACTGCTTGGGACATTATGTATGTGAATTTCTGAAGCGACAAAATCAACAAGCTGGAATTGTGCCAAGGTCAACCAATGACCTACAAAACTGCAAACAAATTATGTAACTGAGCATCGGACGATCTTACGTCAGAGCCTAGCCTAACGGTGGAATGCAGTTATGAAACAAAAACAGTCTGATGGCGTAGTAATACAAACTTAAAAACAATAAGAATTGGTCATACAACCACGGCGACTTTATAAAATAGTGCCGTTGGCCTAGTCCCAGTCTAACTTCACCACTCGAGCGAGTAACATACGTAAACGTTCCGGAACGTAAATTGCGGGCCTGCAAAACACCAAAAAATGTGAATAACATATATCAAATTTAAATACGATACGCCTAAAGTTATAAAGAATGTGAAATAAATAACGTCAATTTGATAAAAACATAAATTCAGTGAAAACAACAATCTATCTAGTGCACGGACAATGCGGCGTCTTCGAAACTCAGCAGCAGTTAAGTAATAAATGGGGTAGAGTAAAACATAAAAACGGGCTAAACTAAAATTATAATGATACCAATTTCTTTAAATTTGTTTAAAAAGAATAAAAACGAGATCTCTTAAGGGTATAGGATGTTTGCGTGTGCGTGAGTGAGAGAGAAGGATGTTAATATAGAAGTGCTGGTTGCGCATTATTTATATAAAAATTAAATTCATTTAATTTGTTGCTTTACAATTAGTTAATAATTAATTAAATAGTTAGTTGTTTTATTAATTGAGCCAAATATGTTCAAAATGGTTTAAAAGAAATAAAATGTACAACTGTGGGAGTGAAATAAAAAATAAAAGGAAACATCATTTGGTAACAAATAAATAAAAGAGTTATTTACTGAGAACAAACCATTCTGATCTCCTGTTCGCCGAAAAGAACCCGAGAAATATGGTAAGTACCATTATTTTTTCAATAGTTAATATTCTCGCAAAACGGCGAGATGGCGCCCGAAGAGTTAGAAAATGAACCATGATTAATATAGAAAATTAATTAAGTTTTAAATTTGTAATAAAAAGAGCCATAACAAGCCCTCATTGTAAAAATCTGCTGCCTGCGATTTCAGCCAGTCATTAATGCCTGCCTTCAGCTCTTCATCGTCTTCAAAGCGCTGTGTTGCCAGCCACTTTTTCATATGCGTGAACAGGTTATAATCCTCAGTGCCAGATCAGGGCTGTATGGGGGATGACTGAAAATCTCCCACTCAAACTTTCCCAAAGGTCCTTGCATTCGTGCTGCTATATGCAGTTGGGCGTTGTCGTGGAAGAAGAACAATATCCCGGAGCTCAACTTACCGCGTTGCTTGTTTTGGATTGATCTCTGCAGCTTTTTTAAGGTTTCACAGTAAACCTCAGAGTTGATTGTGGTACCCTATTCCATAAACTCTACCAGGAGAACCCCTTTTCTGTCCCAAAAAACTGTCACCATCAATTTCCTTGCTGACAAGGTCTGGAAACACTTACTCGGTTTTTTGGGCGGAGTATGGTCCCATTCCATGGATTGATTTTTTGTTTCACAATTAACGTACCTAACCGAGGGTTCATCCCCCGTTACAATACGGTCCAGTAGAGAATCACCATCCTTGTCGTAGGCCTCAAGAAATGACAGTGCTGATGCCATCCGCTGGTTTTTGTGCATTTCTGTAAGCACTTTCGGGACCCATCGTGCACAAAACTTATGGTAACCAAGCTTTATCGTGACAACTTCATGAAGCAAACTACGTGAAATTTGAGGAAACTCATGTGATAGCTCAGTAATCGTAAAGCAGCGATTTTCATGGATTTTTTTATTGATTTTCTCTACCAATTTGTCAGTAAGATCACTTGGCCGGCCACTCCGCTCATCATCGTGGGCACACGGGGGGGGGGGGCACATTGGTTCGGCCATTTTTAAACATAAGACACCACTTCCTTACTCCTCCCTCACTCATAACATTGTTCCTATACACCTCACACAGTTGCCAATGAATGTCCACCAGTCTACAGTTTTCTGCTTGCAGAAATCGTATTACTGAGCGCACTTCACAGCTCATGGGATTTTCAATCGCAGCACTCATTTTAAAAGTTATTAGTGAAGCAAAGAAACACAACACAGACCTATACCGGCCCCAGCTGGATGTGTACTCAGTCACGCCACCTAGTGTCACCAAGATGGTGGCATTACCCCACCCCATCGCCGCCCACACTGAAACGTAAGTTATTTTCTGGACAGCCCTCGTAACAATTTTTTGTTAGAAAACATCTTGCATTTCTGAAGCATCTTGTTACGTCATTAAATCAAGTTTAAGTTTTTTGTCTTCTACATTCCCTCACTACAATAATTTTTTTCTGGTTTAATTTTAATATTTAACAATCTTCATTACTCTTTTTGTAGTAATTTATTTTTTTTTATAATTCACAGAAGCATTGGTTAAATTGTCAATGTAATATTAAACAGGAAATATCCAACGTTAACACCTTTTTAAATATTAAAATCACAAAAAGCAACACTGTTCTCTTTGCTTAGTAATCTCATTGCCAAATTATAATTGGAACCATTTATGATAACCATTTTAGTAAATATCAATTTTCTTTGTGTGTTGTGCATGGTCCAACCCACATTATAACAAAAAGAAAAAGGGTGTGTGTTGTTATTGTAAAAGTGTTGTAAAATGTCGGGCGTTACCTCCGCGCACTTTTGTTACTTACTCTGTTGACTGGATCCTCTGCAGTGATGTAGTCCTGTAACACAACTTAAAACTATGTTTTTTGTGGGCGCCACTTGGAAACGTTTGTTCCAAGAAAAATTAAATGTGATTGATAAAATTTTTTTTTTAAATCTACGAAAAAATTTAAACAAGTCAGTTTAACTTTGAAAAATCAGTTAAGTTTAATAGTTCTTTAAAAACAACAAACAAATCGTCTGAAGGACTATCATTCATAAAAATTATAAAATTGCAGAGAAAAAATTTTACAAGTTATTATTATTGACAATTTTTTATATGTCCAATCAAGTATCGGCTAGTATAATTCAGATTCCGACTCAGTTGACAAGCATGAGTTTAATATGTGAAAAAACTTTACTCTCAGGACGTGACTCCTTTGAACTACCAAGACATATCAATTAGATGCCTTACAAGAAAAAACTAAGTGATTTGAAGGTGTATGTGTGGCGTGTAAAGTACAACTGTGTGATAAATGTAACCAGGTAACAATGATTTTAATTTTGGTAAACTCACGTTCCAATGGTCGTTTATTCTCTCACTGGACACTTCCTTCGGGTAGTTTCTCGATCTCGCCTCTTCGGGTGTACACTGAATCTATTTAAAGTCAATTTTTTCGATCGTTACTTTTTCCGCACTTTTTGTCAAAACGTTTGGCAGTAAAATCTCGTTCAAACGCCGCCACTACGAATCATCTGTTTAGCGTTGATTCAGAAATCTGCCACCGCAGCGCTGATCCCCATGCAGTTTTGAGGAAGGCTTAGCTGTATTGTTTTGTTTACGTTCGGGGGAATTATTTGTCACGTTAGTCAGTCAATGCGAACACAGCAGAATTCGTTCTCTATTAAATGTTTGGGACCCTCCTGGGCCGTCGACGTTCTGGCTGCGTGCTTTCTATTAGAATTTGCCGTATCGCTGCTCTATTTCAGCGATACTTTTTGGCGACTCTCGTTGAGGTTAAGTCAGTCGGGTAAGTCTATGTACGGGAAAAAGCCTTCCTGCCGTGTCTTGTCGATTTTTCGCCTCTCGGTCTCGCCTTAGCTGCGTTGATCAGTGTTGTGTGAGATGCATCAGTTCTGGCGTTCAGTTTTCAAGTGTTTTTTGTTCGAATTTTGTCTCGCTTTTATACTAAATCGGGATGACTGTTTTCGTCGACTTCCGGTATATTTGTGTAAAATTCTTTCTAGATTGTTCGAGAATAAACGAAATGGAATGTCATAGAACAATTTTCACTTCCGTAGAAGCTTTTAGAACGAATTTCTTATTCTTCATACAATGGATATTTCAAAATTTACACTGGTATTTATCAAACAGTTTCACATTAGTACTTACAATTTGTATGCCCTTAATGTATTTAGATTCCTTGTTTTTTACTGAATCTAGCGATACTAAATATGATTGGTATCTAATTAACTTAAGTCTAAAAAACATTACAATATACAACCCTCACCTTGAGTTGTAGTCATTAAAAACTCAATATTTATAATAAAAATTGTTGTGGAGTTATAAAGTTCCCTTCACAAGCTGGACATCTACTACTACTACTCTCCTACAACAAAATAAACAAATTTTAACATCAATAAAACGCAAATAAATACAATTTTATATGGCCTCTGCTCATGGCCTAGGTTCTTGTCAATTTTCTAATACAATGATTAGTCTTTTTCCTTAATATATGTATTATTTCACCACTATACACACAGAGTTTATTATTTTGTCTATCTTTTGTGATACCTGGTTACTTTGTACATATTTTATATTTATCACAAGATGACATAGCATCATTGATTGTCTTGAGATGTCATTTTTTATGGTGTGACAAATCTCACTCTAAATAGTTAAATTCTTTTAGAATTGATTTTACTTTCAACTGAGTTTATTTCTTATTAAGGTATTCTGATGTATTGTACCTTTCTATCTTATTTTTGTTAGTATTATGTAAGTATTTTAGCCAGATATGATTATTTTTGTACTGGATAATTGGCTTCAGCCATACATGGTGTAAGTAAATATTTTGCTGACTTGACTATTACAATGTTAAAGTTGGTCAGGTATATTAGCATAGTTGCTTTATATCATATTACAGCTTTCTAATACAGTTTGGTTGCATTTTGGCAACATTAAATTCATAAATTATACAATATTAGATGCCTATTACATGTTTTTAGTTAACACTGTTTTTGGCTCTTTTGGCTGCTTTTTATTCATTTGACAGCTTCCTTTATTTAAGATAAATTGTTCACTATTGTCTGCTTGACAATTACATATAGTTTTTATTTAAATCTGATAATAATTAATTTTTTCATGAAATCTTGGTGTATGGTCTCAAATCCAACACATTAATATTTTTTGTCATTGCAAATATACAATTTTTATTTTAACTTAAACTCTTTCTAATAATGTATTTAAGTCATTTAATACATTTATTTTATTTACATCACATAATATAATGATGGATCATGTCCATTTATTCACAAAAAATAGTTTTTAATACTATATTCATAGTTATAAAACTTAATAATTATTGACTTCATTCTGGTGGATTCTGACATTATTTCTCTCTCTTATAGTGTCTTATGGTTTTTTCACTCTTATTCACTTTAATAATATATATGGGGTTTTGTCTTAGTCATAGTTTGGTCGTTTTTTCAAGTTGATAGAAATAATTATTATACAAAATTACACCATTTTTTTGGGACTACTTGGGTTCGATACTGTTCACTTCACTTTCCTCCTATGCTAACTTACTATATAAATGATTTCTTTTTATGGAACGTTCTGTGACGCTACAACATTCAGGCTAAGGAACCAGCTTTTGTAGCTTTTGTGATCAGTTATATCACAATAAAGTTAAGTAATATTATTAGAAGAAAGAGAATTAGGATGTCAGGAACACAGGTTGGGTTATGCCTAATTAGCCAAACATGACTTTTATAAATTGGAACATTATTAATTACTGTAAATAATGTTACACTCAATGGTTAGTAAGTAAATATCATTCTTTAATTTTCTTAATTCTTAACCTCATATTATGAGTACAAATGTATGCCTACTTATAAGTAACTTTACTAATGAAAAGTCTGTTTAAAAAAGAGACTTGTGTCCATGTTAACAGCAAAGATGACTATTACTGAAGCTCTGAGAACTGTCATATGATAATGGGATGACAGTGTATCAGTTAGAATAATCAACAACTTATTAAGGCACACTGTAAGGAGGTATGTTTTAATCATTTTGCACACATCATTCCAGAAGTCTGTTCTAAAAACAATTATAATCAAACTGCTGTTTCAGCAGTACTAATAATGCAGAATGGCAAAATTTTAAACCATTTTTATTGGTCTGAACGTTTGTTTCAAGCTTAATATACCAAATATGTTTGTAATAGGTTTATAATTTAAGATGTGAAGTATATGAAGCCTTTACTAGTACCTGTTCATTAGACAACAAATAATAACTATAATTTCCATTAATTTTGTTAATGTTCTTTACCATTCATTATTTAGTTATTTTTTTACTGTCAGGAAAAGTTCTGATGTAATTTCTGTACGTGTTATTTTTGGTCTCTCTCTCTCTCTCTCTCTCTCTCTCTCTCTCTCTCTCTCTCTCTCTCGCCATCTCATTGTAAATTTTTGAAAAATTATAAAAAACTGACACTCCTCTGTATGTGTCCACATTGCATACAATTAAAAAAATTAAAAACATACTTGTGATCTTGCAAAAGAGGATCAGTCCTCTGTGTGTTTTAATGATAATTAGTTAATCAATGAACATGTCATGGACAACAAAATTCAAAAATTTACAAATGAATAATGAAAACACAAAGATTAAAAACTATTAAGAAATCATTGTAGACATAAAGAAACAAATTAATAAGATTTATTAATGAATCAAAGGAATTCAGAAATTCAACTGATAATCACACATTAGTACATAGTGTTACTAATTTCACAATTCCACAAAATTTGTAATTATTGGATTGTGAACATTGGATTTCAATATAGTAAGCGTACACATATTAATTTTAAGCACGTTTTACAAATAGTGAATGGAAAACAAAATAAATAAACGATTTCAACTTTCTTAAACTGAAAACAAGAAATTCTTTTGAGTTAGTGTATGGTAACGTGTTTTGTTACTGTAAGACAGAGCAGTGCTGTTAGTGTACTAATTAAGATGCATTAAATGTATAAATAAAGCTAATGAGTTATTCTTAGATGACATCATTAATCTTATTGGTAATGGTGTAAAAGCCTTCCCACAGCGGTTGCAGGTTTGGGCTGATTTCTTTCTTCCTTATCATGTTATAGAACTAAGCCTGGCAGCAGGTGTGAGCCCTGAAGAAATTTCAACCAGTCTTCATCTTTGTATTTGCCAAAATAAAGTTGTTCTGAGCCAGGTCATGTAAATTCAGGTTAGGCCAAGTTGCTCATTAGACTTTGTCTAAATTTTAAAGATATAAAGTGTTGATAAAGATTTTAGGACCGTACATTAAAAACATTGTTTGCACATATGAGTAGGAAGCAGATGTATTAATATAATATGTTACCCAACAAGATACAGGAACAATTATGTATATTTAATTAAGTAGTTAGTGGACTTAAAACCTGCAGTAGAAACTCCAGTTTTTATAAAACAAATAGGGAGGGAATTGAAGATTTGATGTTTGTAAAAGTTATATCTATTTTCTTCACAAGTAACTAATGGCTGGTTATTTGTAATCACGTTTTCTCATAATGTATGTTGTTAATGACCTTTTTTTAAGGGTATGAAAAAAACACCAGCTATTGGTATTTGAAAAAAGGTGAATTTTATTGGTACATACTAAAGTATAGAGTCAAATTTGTATCTATTCATTAACAAAGGTCCGTACTGTAATAATTTTGTGTGGAATATACAAGCATTCTTTAATATGTTTACGAGATTCTCCTAATTTTATTTGCATTAATTCAGATCGTAGTAACATTAAATTCCACTGTAACCCATTAATACTGTAATACTTAATCATTTGCATGTTAACAGAAACTGCACATTGCTTTTTATTGCACTATGTTGAAAAAAGGATTTTAATGTACTTGTAGTGGACACATTAGTTTCTTTCGTACATTAGAATAATTACTTTTGCTATCAGACAATTACTTTACATTGTTCTTGATTCCCTTATTCAACTTTCACTACAATAATAATGACATAACTTAACAATTATTTACTATGAATAACATACAAATGTTCTAGGCTCATTTGCCTATGATATTGACCCTTAATTTCATTCATACCTTGAAAATACATGTTTCTTCCTATTACATCATTATTCTAAAACATTTTTCACAATTTACTGAAGCTTTGACAGCATAGTTTGTCCTTTAATATTGTTTTTCTTACTTATTCTAGTTGTTATTATCTTCAGTATCAGTATTCTGAAGGTTTAGTCCATGTATCTTGTTTCATTATTTACTTTGTTTATACTTATTGGTTAATCATATCTTCCTTACTAGAATATTATTCTAATAATAACGATTCTAGTATTATTTATATAGTATAGTTTGTTTAATAAGTTTACATTAAAACTGTTCTTTTTACATACAATTATTGACAAGTTTTAGTTTCTCATATTTCTTCTTCTTCATGTTATAATTCAAATTATAACCATTATTATCTAGCTATTATAAGCTTATTTACTACTTCATCAGTAGTTTTCACCTTCTGTTTACAATTCATGGATTTTACAATGTTTTTTGTTCTTTCTGTTGTTTAAAACATTATAATGTTACATAACCTTACTTGTAGGCTTACATTTAGCTCTATTGTTGTTTTATTATTATATTTTTGTAATACTCTTTTTGATTTAAATTATTTTATTCATAATCATAAATAAATTTGATTTCATTATTTTAGTACTTAGAAACTAATTATTGAATTAATAATCACAGTATGGAGTATAGGTTTTATCTTTTTTAACAATTTTTAATGCAGTTTACTGGAGTAAAATCTTCTTATTGATAATGTTCTTATCAGTTTCATTACATTATTCTTATCTCTTTTTATTATCTCAGACAATATTTATAGTATACAATTTAGTTAATGACTTAGTATTTTGTTCTTCATGTATCATGATCATGAAATGGTTTAAGTTGGGACCTATTTTATGTAAGGGGAAAACATAACGTTACAATATTGTAATTACTTTTATTTCTATAATTATTTATAAGTATTACTTGTACAAACAAAACTGGCTTAGAAATGGGTCTACTTAGGAAATTATGGAATTCTGCTGAAATTTCGAATAGTTCTGGAGGGGAATTGATCCCCTGATAACCCCCCTCCACAAGTTACTGCACTGATCCCACTCTACACAGTTCCAAGAAATCCTGTATTTAGAAGTTGAAAAGAAAGTGATACAGACTCTAAAGATCTCATTGTAGCATTCACTACTGGGACAGTTCATGGTTTAGAGCTTCCCTTATGTGCCTGGTAAGTGAAGGAGAAGGGATCTATTTAATGTGCAAGTTGAAGAATATATTTAATTATTGCACTTAACTTGATATAAGTACTGATTACATTTCAGGATTATTATTTTCACAAATAATGTATGTAAACCAATTTTCCCCATATAAAGTTAATTAAAATTTTTTAATGCATAGCATTCCAGGCATTTACAGTAGTAGATTCGTATTACTAAATTTGAATTTACACAAATAATTCTCTTTGATTAACCAGAGTTACACACACAAACTAAATGCTGAGTGTCCTCCTAGTGTATAAATTCAGCTAAAACAGTATTCCAAAAACTTACCTTGTTACTAGAATATGTGACATGATGAACTTTTCATCATGTTTTCAGCTTTGTGTTGGGAGTGAAGCATTTTAATAATTTTTATTTATGCAGGCGTATAGCAAAATCTGATCATCATGGAAAAGGAATAAGGCATTTTGTAATAGCAATTAACTGATTAGTTCCTGCTCTATTACTGAATCATATTACAAGACCAATTTTTGTTTAATTGAAAAGATATATTTTAACTGTTTCTTTTGGTGCAATCTGTAAATTCCATGACACACGTCCATAAAGGTTTGAAAATATGCTTACTCCAGTTTGATAGGAATAAATTCTCAAAAACTAATACAACAAATTTGTTATGCCTGATCACACCAGCTATCCTGTCTGTTGGCAATGAGACTTTTATCCAAATTTATCATATAGTATTGTGCCAAGATATTACACTATATTTGTATACTGTAATACAGTATATTATTTGCAGACTAACAGGGTTATAAAAAATTCTGAAAGAATTGTTGCTTTTACAACACCATCCTTTATCAAGTGACTACTCAAATCTGCCAGTTTTTCACAGAAACTGAAGTTTGATGATTAGATCCATCTTGACCTAGTGATGCTCCAAACATTTCAAGGATTCTCCTGGCCTTAAAAAACTGGACTGGCCTCATTGATTGACATGACTAATGTTAAATTTACTTTGGGATACTTCCAAACATAATACAGTTTACAATAAACAAACAAAATATTATGCCTATCTAATTTTTCCAGAACTGTATACACATAATTTGATCTGGATAGAACATTTATTAAACAATAATACTATTTTAGTATGTAGGCTTTCACGGCCGGTGTCATTATAATTATCTAAAACTTCCGGGCTGAAAGGACGTGGTCGAGTGCTTGATCTTCTACAGCTAGACGTTTCGGCCACACCACCGGTGGCCATCTTCAGTAGCAAAAAAGTGTTCGAAATAGATGGTACGCCGAACACGTCTCCCGATGAACTGGGAACAAGCAACAGTGAGTTAAGGCTACGCTGTCTCTATTTATAACTTTTTGGCCGCTTAAGGTGTATCACGCGGACCAATGAGAAGCCAGCTCATCATTCTCCATTCTGATTGGCCATGGAAAATAAACCATGCCAGACACTATTTAAGGCGATGCTTTCACCTCGGCGGTTCAGCGGTCTACCTAGAGCATTTGCCCGGGTAGGCTGTGACTGTTTTTGTTCTGCAAAATTTTGCCAAATTGTGCGGAAATATTCAGTTTTCATCATTTTTATTATCATCATCGTATTCACCATCATCAACACCACAAGTGTCACCAACAGTTCAGTGCAAATCAGTTTTATTTAATCTGTGCGGGAGTGTTTTTGTTTCCGTGTGCTGTGCGGTCTGTGTTGTGTTCTATTGTTGCCTGTGGATAATTCAGTGTCTGGTGATCCCTCTATCCTAGACTAGCGTAGACGTTCATTTCGGCTTTTCCGAAATGGCGTCGAATACGCCCCCGAATCCTCTGCTGGCGCCGCTTGTCTCCTTAATGGAATCATGTTCAACCGGTTTCCGTTCTACTCCACTTCCTCACGACAGTGAAAGTGATAATAGTGCGGTAGAAATGTGCAGTGTTGGGTCGGGGGACGGACAGTTCTCGCTCGTGCAAGGCAAATCTGCCAAGCGCAAGCGAAAGCTGGCCCAAACTCCGCCGCCCGCCTCAGCTGCACATCAGCCGCCTAGTCATGGTAACAGCGGCACTCAGCGCGTGCAACGTGAGTATTCAACTACCACCCAAACTGTGTCTTCCCCACGCATTCCACCCATTGTAATTCCTGATAACATGAATTACTCTGACCTTTTACGTTCAATATCCCTAGCTCTCCCTTCGGTCAAGGTCGAGGCGAGGTGCCAAGGCGCCTCGCTAAAGCTGGCGACCGCTACGATCCCCGACTTCCGCTCTGTTCAGGCATTCCTGACTGAGCGCAAAATCTCCTTTCATACTTTTGCCCTCCCGTCAGAGCGAGAAATCAAGGTCGTTCTGTCGGGAATACCTTCCTTCACTGAAACTGATGCCATCAGGCAGGAACTTGTTGCGCTTGGCTATGCGCCGACTGCGGTAAGCGTCCTGCATGTTGGCAAAGGTGATGACCGCCGACCCGTTAACAGCTTTCTGGTCAAACTTCTAAAAGTAGGCCCTTTCGAGGAGATTTATAGTCTCCAGAATCTTCTGCACCTACGGGTGCAAATCCGGACATTTGACCCGCGGCCCGGCCCCTCGCAGTGTTTTAACTGCCAGAGGTTCGGCCACAGCAGTCTTTTCTGTCATCAGCCCCCGCGTTGCGTGCGTTGTGCTGGACCTCATCGTGGCTGTGATAAGCCATTGACGGGGTTCACAGCTATATGCTGCAACTGCAAAGGAGCCCACCCGGCTAATTACCGAGGCTGCCCTAACTTTATCGCAGCCATGAAACCGCAGCGACCTCCTGTGCGCCCTGGCGCGCAGGCTGGCCGTGTAGCTGGTCCTGGCCCTAACCGGCGAGAGGCATTCCCACCTCTCACTGGTTCATCTGCCAAGGTCCCGGCAGCAACTCCGGTTGCTTCCGGTGCCGCTGTCTCGCCTGCAGTCGTCGCTTCGGCGCCGCCTGCACCGGGCTCAACCCCGGCGCCTGCCGGAGCGCCCGCACCTTCCTACGCGGCCATGGCCGCTAAATCTGTCCCGCCTCCAGCCCGATCGGGCAAATCCAAGCGCTCTCGTCGTCGCCGGAACTCCGCCGGCCGACCTACATCATCACAGGTTCCACCTGTTCCAACTCCGCGAGCTCGTCCCGCCCCCAGTCATCGTCCTCAACCTCCCAGCGAGCAATCTACTACTCAGTCCGACCGCCCAGCGCCATCTGCTACCCCTGTCGAGGCCAGTCAGGATTGTCCTCCGGAGTCCCGGGAATCTTCTCGGGCTTCGGCGGATCCCCGGATCCCCTGACTGCCTGGGCAGATAATCTTGTTGCGTCTATCAGGACTGCTCGCGACACTACCACAGTGCTTGCCCTGGTCTTCCAATCATTAGCTACCCTCTTTCCTCTACTTCCCCTGAATGGCTAATAGCCTGAGGATCGTTGCGTGGAACGCCTTCGGGCTACTCCCCAGACGATCTGAACTGATGACTTTCGTGACGGAGTATGATGTTGATATCGTACTTCTTTCCGAGACTCATCTGGCTCATTACCACTCGTTTTCCCTTCCTGCCTACGCCTGTTATCGTCAGGATCGTCCCCTACGGCCTCGCTGTCCCCCCTCGGGGGGGTACAGCTGTCTTAGTCCACAGGCGGATATCCCACAGGCTTTTGCCTCCTCTAGATACATCTATTATTGAAGGCTGCGCGGTGGCGGTGGACGCCGGCGGATCGGAGCTGCGCGTTGTTTCTGCGTACCTCCGGCCTGGCCGGCGGACTCCGCCACCGCCCGAGGAGTGGGACGCCCTCCTCGACCACCCCCTCTCAACCATTGTAGCCGGCGACTTAAACGCCAAACACCCTTCATGGAACAGCCGCGTTGTCAACGCCTATGGAAATTCTCTGTTCCGGTTCGTCTCTGGCGACCCGGCACTTAATGTTATCGGCCCTGAAGAACCTACCTACTTCCCCTTTCACGGCTACCGGCCGGACGTTCTTGACATAGTAGTTGTCAAAAACGTTGCCCGCAACATCGAGGTCTCGTCTGTGTCGGACCTTTCGTCCGATCACAATCCCCTTGTTATAACTGTTCGAGAGCTGTCGGCGTCACCCCGACTTCCCGCTCAGATTGTTAGGAGAGTCAACTGACGATCCTATCATGACGAGCTCTCTCGAAGGTTACCATCTCTCCCGGCGGACCCAATCGTCACTCGTGACGATCTGGATCTCCGCGCCACAAATCTTCAGGAATTAGTCCAAGGTGTCATGGATCGACACACCTACGCACTCGAGGAGAATCATCGTAAATCGGCCTTACCTGCGGAAGTACTCCATGCCATCTGGCTACGGCGCCAGCTCCGCCGCAGATGGCAAAGGACCCGTGACCCAGTCGTTAAGCGACGATTTCAACAACAGTCCCTTTACGTTCAGCAGCTACTGCGGGACGTAAACTCTGATCGATGGGACTCATACCTTGAGTCTCTTGAAGTCGACCACGCCTCCGTCTGGAGAGCGGTGAGTAGACTGACCCGCGAGAAGAGAACTCGCAACTCGCTGGAAACCCCGAACGGGATTGTGTCTTCATCGGAAGGCAAGGCTGAGGTCTTCGCCGACTGCATGGAGTCGGAATTTACCGTTCATCGAGGCGTTTCGGACCCTGGCCACTCGGCAGAAGTCCGGGACTTCCTATCTGGTTATTTTTCTCGCCCTCCCGCTGGCCCCGACCTCCCGTTCGACAGAGACGAACTCGTTTCGTCTGTCTGCCGACTAAATCGCCGTCGCGCCCCCGGTCCTGATCGGATCGGGGCCGCTGCATTACAATATCTCCCGGCCTCAGGCGTTGACCTCGTGCTCGAGCTGTTCAACTCTTGTCTCCGGCTACAGTACTTTCCCCGCCTGTGGAAAACAGCCAACATCGTTATGATTCCAAAACCCCGCAAGCCGCACATGCTTCCTGAAAGCTATCGGCTAATATCTCTCTTGCCAGTTATCTCGAAGGTGTTCGAGCGGCTCCTGCTGGCCCGCATCTCGCCGTTGTTGGATAATTTTATCCGCAACGAACAGTTCGGGTTTCGCAGAGAGCACTCGACAACGCTTCAACTAGTCCGCGTGGTAACGCTGTAACCCCGCTTTAAATTAGACTGGTACCACTGGGACCACTTCCTCCTCCGACATGCCCAATCCCAGTATTCGAGCTACTTCTCGGATTCGTTGTACGAATTGGGCTAAACTTTTGCCCCGCGCCTGAACTCGATAAAAGTGTCGATGTCGCAACTGCTCCATTAATCTACCGGGCACGAACGCCCCCAACACCACCCGGTGGAACTCCGCCACTCCACCACTACGACGCATGACCTCCGCCACCCTCTCAGCCATGGTTCCGCGACAATAAGGGAATATGAGTTCGAGCACAGTGCGATCGGACATGCCCGGGTAGTCTACCAACTGGAAAACGGTCTTAAAAAAAGGTAATAGTTTTTCTACGTCCAGTCCATCCACGACTGGTAGTTGTTGGATGATGTGAGACAGTGGGTTGGGCAGCTTATGATAAGACGCCGCCCCCAAACCGGCGAGAACCGGGGTACTTGCTGCAGGTTCTATAGCTCTATACGAGGAATCTACTGCTGAGACCACGGACTCAGCAACTGGAGCCGGCGTAGGTGGTCTAGCCGGTTGAGACCCCTGCAGGGTCGAGGTGATCTGCTGTATTAGATCATTTATGTTATGGGCCGGCTCAAGTTCGCCGCCTTGTGCTTGAAGATTCTGCAGCCTGAGTATCACATGCTGCAGACGTTGCCGGATTCGCCGGACGCCGATAGAGCACCCCGGCCCCTCCTCCAAACTTTCTACGTAGCGAGCTAATTCTCGCAGCTCCTCCCACTTCTCATTGCAAATTTCCCACTCGCTCTCTTGGTCAGCGATGCTGACCTTCGAGAGCGCGTCACCAGCGGCCAGCGCTTCTCGGAGCTGCCGTCGTAAAACAGGAACCGTCCCTCGAGGGTCTCTCCCCCGGGCCCGTAGCTCGAACTCTATTTCATCTCGCAAAAACAGCTCGGGGTTTAGTACACTCATCGTCGAGCTTCGCGGTCGGCACACAAAACAAAACACAACACCTTAGAAAACTAATGACAATTAACACAGGACATTCTTAAGTACTGTTCTTCCATTAAGCAGACTGCGGGTCCCCCTACCGTTGCGAGGACCCAGCCCACTTACCTGAACTGCTCTCTCTCAACAACTCTACACATTAAGGAACGCGACACACACACTAACACACAACACGACAAAATCACCGACCAACGACAATTTTCAAAAAATATTCTCAATAATTTCGGCTCCCGTATCTCGGAGGAGACCGACTGCCGATCGGGCCATACCACATAAATTATACAACTCCCCTATTATGGGCAAGGTAATACGCAAACCATCTCCACCTAGGCACAGATCTGCGATAATTCGCGTTTCCAAAGGAATGTCCCCTTCTAAAATTTCACACCACGTGGCAACCTACCGTTCAACTATCCAAGGCGGGCAAGTACATATACATATTATACACAAAACCTTAAACCTAACAAAACATAGTCACTTTTAGATATAGGGCCTTTTAGAAATTCTGCTAAGTTCCATCTGAACCCCAAGAATGTTTCCTGAGTTTGCAAGCCCCGTCACACCCAAAGAACCCAAGGGTTGACCCTAATCTCAACCACGCTCTGCTACCAAATGTAACCCCGCTTTAACTTAGACTGGTAAATTTTTTTTTTTTTTTAAAGAGGGGCCACTAGATAATTAGAACTAGACCAAAGCCTAGAGAAGCCAAAAATGCGCTGGATCCAGTGAGACGGGACTTGCAATTAAAACTCATAAAATTAACAATCAATAAAATCCTTTTATTATTCTATCTCCTTTCTGTTACCTACAAAAACAATGAATATAACATTGAGAATCTATTTTCCCCTTAAAAACTGTTAATTAAAATAATTTATGTTCTTTAAAAAGGTTACTTGAAATTATTAATAAATCCAAAATTTATTTTCTATCTTCTCTTAAAAAAAATCAATTGAAACTTAATTGAGATAAAATTTATAGACTTCTTGATAAGGTTAATTAGAATAACTAATTCTCCAAAAAAAAAATAATTAAAAATAAATAGAGACAATCTACATACTCTTTATTAAAGTTAACTAAAATAAATTAACTCTCTTAGAAAAAATATTAATTAATAATTAATAGAGATAGAATTAATTAATTGTCATCAAAAATTAAATGTATATATATATATGTATATAACCCTATGTTTTATCTTTTCTTTTTATAAGCCCTATATCTAACTCCCCCAAAAATACACCCAAATGTACAATACATATAGAACCCCACAAAATACACACACGAATATACAATACATCTACACGTTCCACAATACAGGACAATTATTACATAGATCTCTTGCCACACCCTTTTCTACCCC
Organism: Magicicada septendecula; assembly: GCA_034769895.1. Classification (NCBI taxonomy): domain Eukaryota; kingdom Metazoa; phylum Arthropoda; class Insecta; order Hemiptera; family Cicadidae; genus Magicicada; species Magicicada septendecula. The sequence continues at coordinate 891,360,743 of CM068367.1, forward strand.
CATGAGGTACATCATTAATAATTTATGAAAATCCATGTCAGGTTTTAATTCTTAATATGTGCATAACACATTACATGTGTATCTGATTATATATGCAACACCAGTAGTCCCCAGGACATAATAAATTCAAAAATTTGGCCAAGTGCCTAATACTATTATAAAATGCTGCCACACTGGGCACTTATACTGGGAGAAATAAAATTTAGAATACAGTGAACACCCCAGTGATTATAATTAATTAGAAGAATTTATATATTGATAAATATTGTTAAGTTTTGAAAATAGTAATGTGTCATGAACCTTATAACCCTTTTAAAAGTAATTTTGGCCCAGAGACCGACATGTTCATGAGCAAGTCAGTGCATAATTCAACCTGTCTCAACAGCATGTTTAACACTGCATGGACATGCACCTGTACAGGATGAAACTTGTGACTCTACTTAACTACCACAGAAACTTCTATCCTTTTATAATCCAAACTGAATTTAAAAATGAGAAATTAATATATAAAATGAACACTAAATTGAAACAGAGAAATTACAAGTTGATTGAATGAATTAGTAGCAGTGATGAAACCCTTATACTGAAAATAAGAAGGAATTGCACGTTTGAATGGTGAGCTGCCAAAGATGCATGTCAGCCTCTGAGCTCACAGATTATACAAACAAATTAATAAAATTTACAAAAGATTTCCCTCCCAGTTCACGCACTATTCTGTCCCATTAATCGGGGACCTAATTAAAATGTTTAAAAACTTGAAAGTCATGTTGTTGAGTGATTGAATGTCCACTGGCTTTATTGAGTTACATCACAATGTGTAAAGAATATATATATGGATTGAGTTCACCTTAATTTTTCCATGGGTGTGAAGTGGTGATCATCTGGCTTTCATGATGGGGTGTTTGTGTTAGCCATCGCCATTCTCCTCCGGCAGATGAAGAGAGAGAGAGAGAATCTAGGTGTTACATGTTCAGGTGGTGGAGCTGTCCCCGTCTTCCGCGGAGGACCCTGATCATACAACATATTATCAGCTAGAGTTCACAAACAAATTCCCCCAGAAACTTCACACACGCCCAAAACCCACATATAATCTTAACACAGCTTTAGGGCTATTTAAATATGATACTTGACACACTTGGCAAGGTTATATGGCCAACAGGCCCTATTTGAAAACATTTAGTTCTGTGAAATTTCATATTAATAAACTTTACCCATGTGGGTTAACATAATTCAATTTTGATTCGGCTTGTTACACTTTTAATAAAATTTACACATAGTCTGAATTTTTGCCACGTGGTCTGAAAGGTCACTTGACTACAATCATTTCTATACTTATTAAATTAATACCTTTTTGGCAATTACATTCTTCTCAATTGGTGCCTTAGTAAGCTTTCTGAAATTGATAAAGTTTTACTATAATCACTAGGAAAGGTTGTATGTAACTTACTCTGAATTACGCATTGCACACTCGCCACGAGGTGCCATAATAAGGTTATCAGATTACATCCATGTCTGTACGATTTAAACCAATACTTTTTGCATTCATATGACTCTCAATTTTGGTGCCCTAGTTAAGACATGTGAATTTAATATAGTATTACTATATTAAAAAAAATTACCTTTAAATTACGTATTGCACAACTAAACAGGAGGTGACTCAACAGGTTAACTGCATCAACTTAATGTGGCCTATTAAACAATTTTCATTTATAAAACTTTAAATAGATGTATATATAATAATAATGCCGTAACTTACCGCAGTTCTGTATAGATTTAGCCTGCCATAGATGAAGATGGTGAAACAATTTTATTCTTCTCTACCGGAGAAAACAAAAGACGCAGCTAACAGCACGGCGGTCGACCGGAGACAAAGAATTGCAGAAAACGTTATTTCCGTTCTGACCTCGTAAACCGTGGCTCACGCTAGGGTGCAGCACTAATCAAGCCGCTCTAAATGGTAAAACCAGTTACAGATAGTTTATCAAAACTGCAGATTGGTTTATCTCTACCGCTGCTACGTTAAATACCGTACAGTATTTTACTTCCTTTTTCGTTAAACGGTGAATACGCGCCGAATCTATCCTAGACTCGGCACAACGCAACTCTCTGACGCCACCAACAGGCGAGCGGCTACGGCCGCCGCACTGCTGGACGTGAACAAGGCCTTCGATAAAGCTGGCACGAAGGTCTTCTCTTCGAACTTGCCAACTCCCCCTTACCATCGTCCATAGTGTTTTTCCTCTGGTCGTATCTCAGCGACCGAACCTTCAGGGTGAGCGTCGACGGAACCTGCTCTGCAGTTCGTCCCGACGCCGCCGGCGTACCTCAGGGATCTGTCCTCGGCCTCGTTCTGTACCTTGTGTACACGAACGACCTGCCTTTCTTGCCCGGAGTCACGTTGTCTTTGTTCGCTGACGATGCAATGTATCATTACAGCTCTGTGTCCCCGCGTTTTCCGAGTACACAGCTGCATCGTCAGTTGGACCAGCTTCCGGACTGGCTACGGAAATGGCTGGTGACGATCAATACGGAGAAATCCGAGGCGATCTGTTTCACTCGTAAGTCCATCTCCCGATGCCAGCCCCTCTCCCTGGAAGGGAGGCCTATCGCCTACAAAGAGTCGGTGAAGTATCTAGGCGTTCGGCTAGATCATCGTCTTTGCTTCAACGCCCACGTGACGGAAACCCTTGCCAAGGCTCGCGGCGTCCGAGCCAAACTTTACCCATACCTCGCGTGCCGCAGCCCCCTGGCGCTGCGCACGAAAGTCACCATTTATCTTTTGTTTCTTCGGTCTGTATTGACCTATGGGGCACCTGCTTGGTGGTCACTTATCTCCGCCACCAACAGGCGTAGGGTGGAAAGTTTCCAATCCAGAACCCTCCGTTCCTTGTCGGGATCTCCTTGGTTTGTTAGAAATAGTGTAATTCGAGGAGGTCTTCGAGTTCCTGCTCTCTCAGCCTTTGTCTGGTCATTAGCTGCGATTCTCTTTGCCGCAGCTGAGACCTCTTCCTTCCCTTACCTCAGGACCATCAGCACCACGCAACCACCTCCCCCTGTCCGGGTCAAACGCCCTCGGGCGATTCTCGATGACCCGCCATAACTTTAAGTAAAATTACTTAAACCTAAATTTGCATATTCACCATCTGACCATGCCCCAGAATTTACCTGCAAAGCTGCTTCCTTCCTCCCTTCCTAGTATGCCGACCGCGCTGAATGCCGCTGCTACGCGCTATCACTGGCACGGAGGCTCTCTGCCTCGCGGGGAGCGACCGACGCCTCACGGCGTCTGCACGCGGGACTGGGAACGGGCGACATCTGTCACCTGAACCCGTCCTTGCGGCGGTGCCCACTGATTGCTGAAATTTTAAAATAAATAAAAATTAAAAACCTTTCTCCCCCGCCTTCTCAGTTAACTGGTTGGCGGTTGTCCATTCCTGTTTTTAGGCAACTGTCGAATGAACCAGAACTACGTGTATCCACAGGCAGCCATTGGGCTCGACCCAGATGCTGCAGTCATGCACCGGGTGCATAGACGCCCCCGCTACTATGATGCTACATGCTATATGCTCGGCGGTTCATAGCGACGGACGCATTCTTATGAATATGGATGGACTCCAGATGCAGGCGAGTGAAGTAACCCCGGACAGAAGACAACACCCGGGCTTCATCAAACATCACCCAGTGATCGTCGTGGGAAAGAGCGTGTTCAGCGACTGCGGACTTCTCCGGCTGGCCCAGACGGCAGTATCTCCGATGTACAGAGAGGCGCGTCCGGACACTACGTTTCGTGGTGCCTATGTATACCTGGCCACACGTACAAGGAATATTGTACACCCCGCACGACGAGAGCGGATCCCTGGCGTCTTTTACCGGTCGCAGGAACTGTTGGATCTTTTTGGTTGGCTTGAAGATCGTCCTGACGCCCCGTTTACTCAGCAACTTGCCGATGCGGTCAGTCACGCCACGGATGTAGGCAAGACAGCAGAGCCAACAACCTCGGGCGACACCGACTCCTCCGGCCTACCAGATCTTCTCGGCCGGGCAGCTCTCCTAACCTCCGCAGCAGAATAGCCGTTGGACTGCAGTGCTTCCTCGAGATGCCGAAACTCATCTTCGAGATACCGGGGCTCACAGATTCTTTTTGCCCGGTCTACCAGAGTCTTCAGCACCGCCCTCTTCTGCCTAGGATGATGATTGGAGGAGTTTGCAACCAGAACTTCCAGTGGAACGGCGGCTTTTATGAACAGTTGGATGGCGTCTCGATGGGAATTCCTCTCAGCCCTGTGGTTACAAACTTCTACATGGAAAAATTTGAAGAGTTGGCAATTTCATCTGCGCCACTGAAGCCGAAGTGTTGGCTGCGGTATGTTGACGACACTTTCGTGGTCTGGAGCCATGGGGATGAAGAGTCGGAACGCTTCCTTGGACACCTGAACGCTGTGCACCCGCGCATACAGTTTACGACGAGAGCGGTGATCAATTGGCATTTCTGGATGTGTTGGTCCTGAAAAGGACCGATGGCAGCTTGGGGCATAAAGTTTATAGGAAGCCAACGCACACCGACAGATATCTGCACAAGTCCTCCAATCATCATCCTAGGCAGAAGAGGGCGGTGCTGAAGACTCTGGTAGACCGGGCAAAAAGAATCTGTGAGCCCCGGTATCTCGAAGATGAGTTTCGGCATCTCGAGGAAGCACTGCAGTCCAACGGCTATTCTGCTGCGGAGGTTAGGAGAGCTGCCCGGCCGAGAAGATCTGGTAGGCCGGAGGAGTCGGTGTCGCCCGAGGTTGTTGGCTCTGCTGTCTTGCCCTACATCCGTGGCGTGACTGACCGCATCGGCAAGTTGCTGAGTAAACGGGGCGTCAGGACGATCTTCAAGCCAACCAAAAAGATCCAACAGTTCCTGCGACCGGTAAAAGACGCCAGGGATCCGCTCTCGTCGTGCGGGGTGTACAGTATTCCTTGTACGTGTGGCCAGGTCTACATAGGCACCACGAAACGTAGTGTCCGGACGCGCCTCTCTGAACATCGGAGATACTGCCGCCTGGGCCAGCCGGAGAAGTCCGCAGTCGCTGAACACGCTCTTTCCCACGACGATCACCGGGTGATGTTTGATGAAGCCCGGGTGTTGTCTTCTGTCCGGGGTTACTTCACTCGCCTGCATCCGGAGTTCATCCATATTCATAAGAATGCGTCCGTCGCTATGAACCGCCGAGGTGAAAGCATCGCCTTAAATAGTGTCTGGCATGGTTTATTTTCCATGGCCAATCAGAATGGAGAATGATGAGCTGGCTTCTCATTGGTCCGCGTGATACACCTTAAGCGGCCAAAAAGTTATAAATAGAGACAGCGTAGCCTTAACTCACTGTTGCTTGTTCCCAGTTCATTGGGAGACGTGTTCGGCGTACTATCTACTTCGAACACTTTTTTGCTACTGAAGATGGCCACCGGTGGTGTGGCCGAAACGTCTAGCTGTAGAAGATCAAGCACTCGACCATGGCCTTTCAGCCCGGAAGTTTTAGATAATTATAATAATACTATTTGATGCAAATAATTAAAATATCGGTATGGAGAACCATACATGACTACCATGTTTGAAGATTTATATTTGAAATCATTTTAGACATGAAATATTTCCACAGAAACTACTTCTATCTACAGCCTCAACCACAGAATTGTGATCACTAACATATACCACCTCATGTTAGCGCACTCGATTTTCACTGATAATGGCAGTCGACGGCACTTCCGAAACGTCTGGTTTTGCAGAAAACATTGGACCATGGCCAAACAGCCTGGGAAGGAATTTTATCAACAAACTACTTCAATGTTGCTGATAACATAGTACACATATAAAAAATTATCCCCTCCCCTTCACCTATAATTTTCATTTATAGAAAATTATCCCCTCTCCCTACCCCTTTTCATTTATAGATATTTCATCTACCTTTCTACAATGGATTATTATAACCTTTTCAGGATACTTTATTTATCAAAATTAAGTACTTTACTCTTGTTAAAACAAAACGTTGCAGGTAAACTACCCCTTCTCCTTAACCAATCTTCATCAAAATCAACAGACCTTGAGTCCTCTCTACAATATGCAAAAAATTATTTGAATTTGCGGGATTTATCATTCGCTATAGACAAAATTCTATACACAGGCATCTTTCTAAAAATGACTTTTCTTTATGTTTTGAGGATAGTACAATCAGAATCAGCCCTCACGGAACACTAATTATTAGATACAATTTTTACCTTCATTTAAGCCAGCTTCCACTCACTGTGTACTTTCTCAGAGGCCATAACATGTTCTTTTTAACGTTGCCGAACATAAATTGATGTTAAATTAAAAATAAAGTAAAGGCTTAGCACCTTAAGTTTGCAACGTGCAAGTTGAAGAATCTATTTAATTATTGCACTTAACTTGATATAAGTACTGATTACATTTCAGGATTATTATTTTCAGAAATAATTATGTAAACCAGTTTTCCCCATATAAAGTTAATTAAAATTCTTTAATGCATAGCATTCCAGGCATTTACGGTTGTATATTTGTATTACTAAATTTGAATTTACACAAATAATTCTCTTTGATTAACCAGAGTTACACACACAAACTAAATGCTGAGTGTCCTCCTAGTGTATAAATTCAGCTAAAATAGTATTCCAAACACTTACCTTGTTACTATGGTGTCTTCGACGGGTACATTGGTGTATAAATTCGTTATGTCAAATGATGCTAATGTTGATTTGTGTGGTATATGGATGTGTTCTAGTTTTTTGACAAGTTCTATGTTGTTTTTAACAGAAGTGTTGTTGGTTAGATTTATATGTTTTCTGGTTAGTTTATCTAGGTGTCTGGCGATTTTGTGGGAGGGTGCTTGTGTGTTATTTATCAAAGGTCAAATGGGTATATTGGGTTTGTGTATTTTCGGTAATGCGTTTAGTTTTGGGGGGTTAGGTTTAATTTCTTTTTAGGTATTTTATGTTTTCTGTTTGGATTATGTATTTTGCATTATTTATGAATTTGTTTTTGGTATTTTATTGTGGGATCTTTGGTTATTTGAGTTATATTGTTTTCAGAGAAGAATTTCTCAGTTTTATTGTTTATTTCTTAAATATTAGAATTGCTTTGGTTCCTTCTTTGCAATTATGTTTATTTCTTGTTTGTTCATTATGACTGTTGTAATTTCTATAGATACTTTTGGTGTGTTTGTTGTAAGTTTGTGTTTTACATAATCTTTTGTGATTAAATCATTTGGTGTAAAATGTTCCAGATTATAAAATACACCTAACAGTTTTAACATAGGCTACAATATATATAGTAACACCTCTATACATAGTAACAGGTATATCAATATGCCTGTAATCACAGGTATGGGAAAGTAATGGCAAATCTTGCATAATCTTGTTATCAGCTATTGCTATTATTCGGCTAGTGCTATTAAATTCATATTGGCCCAAAGTGATCACAAAAGGAATTTATTATATTTGTTTACAGCCATCAGTGTAGATTCCAAGTGGATTTGAAATTTATATAAATTAATTTTCACTCACATGAATGAAGTTGCAACTGTAAAGAAATACAGAATATATTTTCTATGACAGCAGACAAGACAGGACACTTGTATTTTGCCTTTTATGTGTGTACATACATTCAGACATCATTTATTTGGATTGACTTCTGCAAGCTCGAAATCAGATACTAATAATGTTTTATGAATATTAATTACTACACTTTCACATGTGAAACTTACTTTGTTTATTTTCCTCGTACGACGTTTCAGTGTGGTGTTCACCTTCCTCAGCGAGGTATGATACAGAATGTCTGGAACTTGTAACGGTTTGTCTAGTTGGTAGGTTGTGTGGGGGAGTGTGGAGGTGGAAGGGGGTTATGTAAAATTATAATCCTCAAAGTATAATATTGAATTAATTGGAATGTTTTGTTAAATTGTTACGACGGTCTCACTGATCGTCACATAGTACAGTGGAAACCAAAATAAAACACACTTATGAATTTGCAAATTACATTTATTATATATTTAATTGGTGTTGTTACATGCTTGTTCACTTCTTTTGTTACATTTAAATCAGTGTTGTGTTGTGATTAGCTATGATGGTAGTGTTATTAGTACAGACGAGGATGCTGCAGTTTCTTTTCTTAAAGAAAAAGATTTGGTTCACAATCCTCGTCAATGTGGTAATGGACATGATATGATTTTAGCGCTTGGGCAGCAACAGCGTTGGTGTTGCAATAAGAAGACTTGCCGTGAGTATAAGCCAGTTCGCAAGGACACATTTTTAGAGGGGTCCAGATTACCCCTGAGAACAATAATAAAATTTATTTACGACTGGTGTGAAGGGCGTAGTAGTGTGAAAAACAGTAAAAATCAACTGAAAATTGACAACAAAACACACGCACATTGGACGGCTTACTTAAGACATATCTGTGCCGAAGACATCATGAGCAACCCACAGAAAATTGGAGGACCGAATTTAACAGTTGAAATTGACGAGAGTCTCTTTGCCAAGAGAAAAAATAATGTTGGCTGGGTGTATCCACAACAGTGAGTTTTCGGAGGATTCTGTCGAAAAACAAAGGAATGTTTTCTTGTGTCATATCGAAGATCGGTCAGCAACTACCCTCCTACCTCTCATAGTGGCAAATATTGAACCAGGGTCCATTATAATGTCAGATGAGTGGCGTTCATACCGTCAAATTGTTAATTTGCCACAACAGTACACTATGTACACTATGTACTGTTCCATTTCCGAACATTTGTATGGACGACCTGATGACGCGTCCTTAGAAGTGAAGAAGCGTGTGGAGAAGGCGAAGAAGAGGGCACGTGAAGAAAATACTCAGTTATCTGTGATATACACAGATGAAATTGGAGATCTTCATAATAGAGGTTATGATTTTGTCACAGTAATGCCCCATGCAGAAACATTGAAGAAATAATTTCCTAAGTAGACCCATTTCTAAGCCAGTTTTGTTTGTACAAGTAATACTTATAAATAATTATAGAAATAAAAGTAATTACAATATTGTAACGTTATGTTTTCCCCTTACATAAAATAGGCCCCAACTTAAACCATTTCATGATCATGATACATGAAGAACAAAATACTAAGTCATTAACTAAATTGTATACTATAAATATTGTCTGAGATAATAAAAAGAGATAAGAATAATGTAATGAAACTGATAAGAACATTATCAATAAGAAGATTTTACTCCAGTAAACTGCATTAAAAATTGTTAAAAAAGATAAAACCTATACTCCATACTGCAGTAATAAACTGGATACTGAATAAAGAAAATTATTAATTCAATAATTAGTTTCTAAGTAGGCCCTACTAAAATAATGAAATCAAATTTTATTTATGATTATGAATAGAATAATGTAAATCAAAAAGAGTATTACAAAAATGTAATAATAAAACAACAATAGAGCTAAATGTAAGCCTACAAGTAAGGTTATGTAACATTATAATGTTTTAAACAACAGAAAGAACAAAAAAGCATTGTAAAATCCATGAATTGTAAACAGAAGGTGAAAACTACTGATGAAGTAGTAAATAAGCTTATAATAGCTAGATAATAATGGTTATAATTTGAATTATAACATGAAGAAGAAGAAATATGAGAAACTAAAACTTGTCAATAATTGTATGTAAAAAGAACAGTTTTAATGTAAACTTATTAAACAAACTATACTGTATAAATAATACTAGAATCGTTATTATTAGAATAACATTCTAGTAAGGAAGATATGATTAACCAATAAGTATAAACAAAGTAAATAATGAAACAAGATACATGGACTAAACCTTCAGAATACTGATACTGAAGATAATAACAACTAGAATAAGTAAGAAAAACAATATTAAAGGACAAACTATGTTGTCAAAGCTTCAGTAAATTGTGAAGAATGTTTTAGAATAATGACATAATAGGAAGAAACATGTATTTTCAAGGTATGAATGAAATTAAGGGTTAATATCATAGGCAAATGAGCCTAGAACATTTGTATGTTATTCATAGTAAATAATTGTTAAGTTATGTCATTATTATTGTAGTGAAAGTTGAATAAGGGTATCAAGAACAATGTAAAGTAATTGTCTGATAGCAAAAGTAATTATTTTAAATGTACGAAAGAAACTAAGGTGTCCACTACAATGGGCCAGTAGGCCCTATACCTGAATAACTTATTTCTACTATTTGTAAACAATTATTGCTAATAATTGTCATTATTAGTGTAACAAAAGTGAAAGCCAAGGATCAAGAACAATTTAGAATTGTTGTCTTGTATTAAAAACAAGAATTGTTAAAATATGAAAAAATAATGTTCAAACTATAATAGGCCAATATGCCTAGACAAATTATGTATGTAAGAAATTATTATTGATTTTTGTCATTAGTATTGTTGTAAAAGTTGTAGGGAGTTATAAGGAACACTTGTGATCAGTTATATCACAATAAAGTTAAGTAATATTATTAGAAGAAAGAGAATTAGGATGTCAGGAACACAGGTTGGGTTATGCCTAGTTAGCCAAACATGACTTTTATAAATTGGGACATTATTAATTACTGTAAATAATGTTACACTCAATGGTTAGTAAGTAAATATCATTCTTTAATTTTCTTAATTCTTAACCTCATATTATGAGTACAAATGTATGCCTACTTATAAGTAACTTTACTAACGAAAAGTCTTTTTAAAAAAGAGACTTGTGTCCATGTTAACAGCAAAGATGACTATTACTGAAGCTCTGAGAACTGTCATATGATAATGGGATGACAGTGTATCAGTTAGAATAATCAACAACTTATTAAGGCACACTGTAAGGAGGTATGTTTTAATCATTTTGCACACATCATTCCAGAAGCCTGTTCTAAAAACAATTATAATCAAACTGCTGTTTCAACAGTACTAATAATGCAGCATGGCAAAATTTAAACCATTTTTATTGGTCTGAACGTTTGTTTCAAGCTGAATATACCAAATATATTTGTAATAGGTTTACAATTTAAGATGTGAAGTATATGAAGCCTTTACTAGTACCTGTTCATTAAACAACAAATAATAACTATAATTTCCATTAATTTTGTTAATGTTCTTTACCATTCATTATTTAGTTATTTTTTTACTGTCAGGAAAATTTCTGATGTAATTTCTGTACGTGTTATTTTTGGTCTCTCTCTCTCTCTCTCTCTCTCCCCCTCTCATTGTATTTTTTGAAAAAAAAACTGACACTCCTCTGTATGTGTCCACATTGCATACAATTAAAAAAATTAAAAACAGTACTTGAAAAGTTGTTCTGAGCCAGGTCATGTAAATTCAGGTTAGGCCAAGTTGCTCATTAGACTTTGTCTAAATTTTAAAGATACAAAGTGTTGATAAAGATTTTAGGACCGTACATTAAAAACATTGTTTGCACATATGAGTAGGAAGCAGATGTATTAATATAATATGTTACCCAATAAGATACTGGAACAATTATGTATATTTAATTAAGTAGTTAGTGGACTTAAAACCTGCAGTAGAAACTCCAGTTTTTATAAAACAAATAGGGAGAGAATTGAAGATTTGATGTTTGTAAATGTTATATCTATTTTCTTCACAAGTAACTAATGGCTGGTTATTTGTAATCACGTTTTCTCATAATGTATGTTGTTAATGACCTTTTTTTAAGGGTATGAAAAAAACAACAGATATTGGTATTTGAAAAAAGGTGAATTTTATTGGTACATACTAAAGTATAGAGTCAAATTTGTTTCTATTCATTAACAAAGGTCCGTACTGTAATAATTTTGTGTGTAATATACAAGCATTCTTTAATATGTTTACGTGATTCTCCCAATTTTATTTGCATTAATTCAAACCGTAGTAACATTAAATTCCACTGTAACCCATTAATACTTAATCATTTGCATGTTAACAGAAACTGAACATTGCTTTTTATTGCATTATGTTGAAAAAAGGATTTTAATGTACTTGTTTGGTTATACATTAGATTGTACTAGGTTCTAAATTGGAAGTACGTTTTAATTCCGGTACTTTGAATAAATACAGCCTTTAATGTTATATACAGTCGTTGAATGTACACTAACTAAGGAAATGTCTGTTAAGTCTAATTAATTTTAAAAATCTAAAAGGTTAAGTTAAATAATTAAACGTAGCCACAACGTCCCAAAATCGTCTCTGTACCGTAATTATGTGCGATAAATGTAAACTTATTTCTGTACTTCCAATAAATATACCCTTTACACGAACAAAGTAAATTTTATTTAAGTTACATTGTACATAACCTCCATAAGCTGGCATTACTTACTTCGAATATATACAGCCTTTTATCCATACAATAAATACAGCCTTTGAATGTACACTAACTAAGCAAATGTCTGTTAAGTCTAATTAATTTTAAAAATCTAAAAGGTTAAGTTAAATAATTAAACGTAGCCACAACCTCCCAAAAACGTCTCTGTACCGTAATTATGTGCGATAAATGTAAACTAATTTCTGTACTTCCAATAAATACACCCTTTTAATGTACACTAACAAAGTAAATTTTATTTAAGTTACATTGTCGTACATAACCTCCATAAGCTGGCATTAGTTACTTGTGAAGAAAACAGTTGGATGTACACATCGGACACCGAAATATAGTACACGCGCGGCGACGGAAGTTACATTTTGCCGCTGACTATTCCCCAAGACCCCTATTCCGTAATTTTAACGAATTCCGTACCGTACTCATTTGTCTTGGTGTCTATCTGACATCAAAATTACCAGTATCAGTCAATGTTTAAAGAAAAACGGTCATGTAGGGTTAAAAAATGTTCTAAAGAAAACTCCATTTTGAATATGACACGGAGAAAAAATTTCCGAGTAATACTGTTATCTCTAGACATTAAAATTCAATATAAATTTTAAATAAATGTTGCGAGATAAGGAAGTGAATTGTCCCCTGATGATAGTGTGAGGCAATTGATCTATGGTGTACATTTGTACTTGTAGTTGAAAGTCAGGAGCCAACGTAATGTGTTTTTGTAATAGGTGTATAGTACTTAACGTTGCGTGCTTAGTGGTGTGCTTGGTAAGTTTGTTGACAGTTATGTTTCCTGTCATATAATATGCGATATTTACTTCCGCGAACAGATCGTACATACATGAACTGTTTATTACCTAAATCTAGAAAAATTTAAGCCTTCTGCATGCTTATATTAAATTATTTAAGTCACTATTGGTATGTTTAAGCAGTTTTAAAAAACCCGGTGCTGTGACACAAAATACATGGAAATCAGTAATGACTATGTAGAAAAATGTGTGCTTGCATTTATGATCTAATTAAATTGTACATAAAAGTTTTGCCTCCGTTTTGTTTTTATTTAATTTCTGATCTGGCCTTACTTTATCGTTGTGCCTCACAATGTGTAGCTCATCTTGTTTTGAATTTGAAGGTCTTACTAAAGAGATTTTGTGTTAAAATATGAGGGTGTTATTAACAGAAGAGCACTATCAGATACAACTGATTGAGTTCAGGAAACCAATTTAATTTCTCAGTCAAATTTATTGTTAATATAATATTGATCACATATACAAATTTTATTTTGATTTTTCTTAATAAAAATATAAAAATAATCCTCTTTAATAACTTAGCTTATTTATTATTAGTTATCAAACTAAAGAGTGCAACTAACAACACACACCAAGGTAGGGTAGGAACTATAATAACGGTGAAGTTAATAGCTGTTCAGAACAAAAGATACCTTTAATATGGTATTTCAGTAAGTGTATACAAATTTGTCATGTTCCTCCCTTCAAACACATTTGATATTTGTTTCGTATTCAAGACTTTCCGAAAAAAAAGTAGGCTATACAGCCGTACTTTTATATATTTAATATAAATACATTAAAATAGAGCGCATCAGTGGCGTCGCGCGGGTACATAACAGCTGTTGCCGGTTGTGTTAGGCCTAAAATTTAATTCAAATTTTTTCTAGTACCAAATAATTGAAATAAAATAATAAATAGACACACATAACTAACGGCTAACTGAGGTATATAGTGGTGGGTTGTTCGCTAACGCCCTAGCCAAAAAGAACCACTCCGTCAATTGAACTAATTGAACTACTGACTACAATCGTTCGCGTCGCAGGACAGTAGTTCCTTTTTTTGTTCAGTCGTTCGCTTTCGTAGATCGCTCGCTTCCAATAGATCGTGAATGAGTAACGGTTGCTAGAACCGATCGTGTTAGAACCGAATGCTACTGCCTAGTGCTTGTCCGTTGTTTAATCCGTTTACTGTTTTTGACTGGAGTTTATTTGTGGAGTTTTATAGTAGAAGCCTAGTACAAACTCCATATTTTTATTTTAATAATTATTTTGTTATACTGTTAAATAATATACCGGTGCACACACGCGCGCGCGCGCGCGTGTGTGTACAATTCTTTTTTAAGACAAGGATTTGTAAAAGTAAACGTCTATCAGTCCCAATGAATCGGAAGGGAGTGAGAGAATAGACTGTTTGAAAAAGTAATATCTATAATAAATATAATTAATTCACTACCGACTCGGAACACAAAGTTTTTTATGGGTAAAAACGTCAAAGTTTTACCTTATAGCCTGAACCAGTTTTCGCTTTTAAAAAGCTTCTTCAGAGGCTGCATTTGGGAGCACTGTCCGTCTTGTTCTTGGCGACGGTATCGACTTTTGAAGAACCGATGTTGTGTGTGTGGGGTGTGACATTTTCGAATAATGCGTGTGATTTTAATTGTGTTTGTTCGTTTAGGATGTCGTTTTTATGTGTTTTCGTGTGTTTGTATATTTCCAATTGTTCAAGAGTGTCTAGTTTTCGGCCTTTTGTGTGTACGTGTAGAATGTCCATGTTATTGTGATGTTTTTGTATGTGTGGTTTGCAAAGGTGGATTCTGTAGTTGAGTGTAGTGCCTTTGTGTGTTCAATGTATCCTTGTTTGAAGCTACGTCCTGTCTGGTGTATGTAGATTTTACTGCAATTTGAGCAGTTTAGTTTGTAAACACCAGGTAAATCTACCTGGTGTTTACAAAACGAAAACTGGTTCAGGCTATAGGGTAAAACTTTTACATTTTACCCATAAAAAACTTTGTGTTCCGAGTTGATAGTGGCTTAATTATATTTAATAAGTAACTGACACGTCATGGACAATGAAATCCAAGAATCTATAATAATTTTAGAAAAAGGTGTTGGACAAATTGAACTAGTGACCTAGTTCATTGTGCTAGCTCACTTATTAGAACGACCTGCCTATGATAAGTTCGTTTTGATGAAATACTTTGCCCATCTCTAAACTGAGCGTTTTTCTGGTTTATACAGCGGCAACACATGGATGGACAAATGTGTCCCGTCCCCCATAGTCTGTACAGTGACAACTACTACAAGGTCAATGACCATACACGGTTACTGATGTCTGAGCTGGCAACATTAAAGTGGTGGTGCCAAGTGCCCAGCAGTTCAAAAACAATTCTATGCTTTTCTTCAAGTTTCCCTACTAATATCATTGTCATTTAAAATTATTCAATAACTAAAGAAACTACTGGTTTTTTTTTTTTTTTTTTTTTTTTGACCAACCAATGTGGTCGGACTCGGGCTGTTTTGGAGACTAGCTCCCTTCAGCCGTGTGGGTAAGGGATTTTAGGGGAGACGTACGCCAGCTGACCGGGCCGTAGAGAAGGTGGAGGCACTTAGTTGGGAGAGTATTGTTTGTTTGTTATATTGTATGCGAGTGTAGTGGGTAGCCATACGCGAGCGGGAGAGGTGGATGGATGTGGCCGTTATAGTTGTTTTGTGGCATCTTTATTCATTCATTTGGTTTTGTTTATTTCTTCATCGACGTTCTTTTGGGGGGGGGGCCAAGACAGGGACGTATGACGCTGGTCGCCAAAGCTGTTAGGTGGCGACAGGGTGCCGCCAAGGGAGGCGGAAGGAACAGATTTGAGGATTATAAGCGGGTACGTAAGTGTGGGGAACTAGAGTGTGTGTGTTTTCTGTGGTGGTGAAGAAAGACAGGGCTGTTTTTTTTTTTTTTTTTTTTTTAGAGTGTGGGGGAGTTTGATAGTGTGTTGATTAGTTAGGTAGGCTGCTTTAGTGTGTCAGGTCGCTACCGCCGGGGGAGAGATGAGTCATTGGTGGGGAAATAGTATGTATTGCTTAAGTATGTCTGTCTTTGACGCCGGCGAGGTTGGAGGCGAGGGGAAGGACCATTGGCGATTGCAAGGAGGCGATTTAGTAAGTAGGAAGGTCGGCTTGTGTTGCGTGTGTTTCTATTAATTGAAGGGACTATTGTTTTTATGGAATTGCGGCGGGAGGCTGTTCGGGAATACTTCCAGTTGAGCATAACAAGGAAGGAATCTAGGTCAGGGAAGCGGGTGTTAAGCGCATACAGGGCGGCATTGGAGGTCTTCGTAAGGCGTGGTCGGCGGTATATGAGTCGTAGGGCCCGTCGTTCTGTGACACGGTGGAGATCTAGGTAGGCAGGGGAGGCGGTAAGGAGAACTGGGTGGGCATATGTGATGATGGGTCGGATACAGGTAGTATAGATGCGGCCTAGTAAGTCGCTGGAGCAGTGGTTTAGTCGGCTGAGGGTTCTGAGAGAACGGAGGCGGGTACGGGCGATGGTAGTTGTTCGTTTGATGTGTGGTCGCCAGGTAAGTTAGGAGTCAAGCGTGACGCCCAGATACTGGCAATAACGCTTCGGGCGTACTGATGATGGGCCTACGCGAACGGGTGTGTTATAGAAGTGCGTCATGTTGCGTCCAGTGGAGTTGAAAACACAGAGTTGGGTTTTGTCCGCGTTTACAGTTATTCACCAAGTATTACAGTAGGCAAAGAAAGGTTCGAGGATTTGTTGTAGTTTGATTGGGACTTGCCAGTGTGCGCCTGCTGAAACCCAGTAGGCAGTATCGTCTGCGTACTGGGCTAGGCCTGCTGATGGGTAGGGTATAGTTGGCGGGGGGGAGGGGTGTCTTTAGTAAAGATGATATATAGTAACGGGCTAATGGCGGAGCCTTGGGGGACACCGGCATTGAGGTGGAAGGGTGCCGAGAGATGCTGGCGGACTCGGACTTGTGCAGTGCGTCCATCCAGGAACTGGGAGAGCCATTTGATGATGGTTGGGGGAACGTGACATCCGAGGATCTTAAAACGGAGGCCATTGTGCCAGACAGAGTCGAAGGCTTTGCGGATGTCGAGTAGGGCTAAGATGGTCGGGCCTTTGCGGGCCGAGTTGTCCTGGATGGCGCTGATAACCCGAACTAGTTGGTCATATATGTTGTAGCCAGGGCGGAATCCACCCTGGGTACTGGGGAGGACGCTATGAGTTTGCAGGTGGGGATGTATCCTGGCGACGAGGATTTTCTCGAAAAGCCTGGAGATTGCAGGGGTAAGAGAAATCGGGCGATAGTTCGACGGGAGGCTGGCGTTTTTGAGAGGTTTGGGGAACATGAGGACATGGGCGTGTTTCCAGGCCCGCGGGACGTAGCTGAGGAGGAGACTAGCAGTGTATAGATGGGCTAGGGCTTCGATGGCAGTGTCAGGGAGCGCTTTTAAAATGCGATTTGGTATTCCGTCGGGTCCGGGGGCAGTATTTCTGCATTTACTGAGTCTGTCTTTGACGTCGTCTGGGTCGATGGGCCGCTCCAGCGGATGGTCGTGGTCTGCGGTCAGGACGTCGTAAGGGGTGAAGAGGTCTGAGTGGTTAGTTAAGAAAGTGTCTATCGTATTTTCGGCGATGGCGTCAAAGTCCGGGCTGACGGGGTGGCTATGGATGGACTGGAGAGAGTCCCGAAAGGCAGCAGCCTTCTCGTCATCGCTGACAAGAAGGCGGTCGTCTGACTGGAGATAGGTATCGGCTTTGGGCGGATTGTGGAGACGTTTAACTTGTTTCCAGAATCTGGGTGTGTCGGTGTGGAAGGAATCCTGTACTGAAGTACATAGGCTCTCAATGCGGGAAGATCGAAAGTCTTTTATGGCGATCTTGACGGCATTTGAAAGTCTCCTGTACTCCGAGCAGAGATGCTCGTTCCGCCGATCTCTGTTTAAGAGGCGGGGGATCCAGCGTTTCCGGCGTATCAGTGCAAGGACAGGGGGAGGGAGCCTGAGCTGGGAATATCTGATGTGTTTCGTCGGTATGGCTTATGCCATCGCCGTCTGAATCGATGTTGTTAAGAAGTCATTGTAAACGTCCGTTTGTGCGGGGGTGGTGGGTGGGGCTGGAAGAGGAGATATAAGGGAAGCTAAAGCGTGAGAGAAAAGAGGTCAGTCGGCAGCGTTAAAGTCTGTTACGGCCGTCGTGCGGGGTTCCAGGGTGGGGTATTTTACGTGGCCGTAGGAGATTACTAGAAGAATAGGGATGTGGTCAGAGCCAACATCCGGGCCTTGGGAGATCCCGCTTATTTTACGGGAGATGTCAGCTGAGGTAAACAGCTTATCTGGATAGGTTGGTCGTTGGGCCGGAGTTACCGGCTGGCGGGTAAACGGGGTACGATGGTGCCTGAGACCAAAGTTATTGACTGCCCGAAGCACTCGCGTGCCTCGGGCGGTGTTATAACGGTCTCCGAGATGTTGGTGGTGGGCGTTTAGATCTCCGAAGAGAAGTAAACGGGGGTAGGTCATTGCCAAATGATGGAGGTAGTTGACGTCTAGGTCGGCACTCGGGGAGCAGTAGTAGGTTGCAATGAAGAGGGGAGGGGAATTTTTGAAGCTGAGTTTGACCAGGAGTGAGTCAGTCGGGCTGTTTGGTAGGGGTACTATTTGCGCTCGGAGAGAGTTACGAACTAGTATCGCAACTCCGCCCGAATGAGATTCGTTGTCCTGCCTGAAGAGGGTATAGCCCGGGAAGAACGGGCGATTTCTGGCAGTTAGGTAAGTTTCGTTTTATTGTTTCTCAAAATATTCGCCTTTGAGATTTACACACTTTTGCATGCGTTCGAACCAAGTCTCGAAACATTTTTTCCACTCTGATGTTGGTACCTCAGAAATATGGTTTTGGAAGGATTCAACAGCTTCTTGAGGTGATGAAAATCGCTGTCCACGCATTTTTTGTTTGACATTCGGGAACAAAAAGAAGTCGTTTGGCGATAAATCAGGTGAATACGGACAATGAGACATTAATTCGATGTTTTCCTCCTTCAAATAATCAATTGTTTGACGTGCTGTGTGAGAGCTGGCATTGTCGTGATGAAGAATGATGCGACGTTTGCGGTTGTGTTTCCTGATTTCATCGATGACTTGTGGCAAACAAATTGTTGTATACCATTCAGCATTAACTGTTCTTCGATCCTCTAAAGCAATGGTCGCGACATGTCCAGTGTAAGCAAAGAAACAAGCGATCATTTTCTTGGAAGTGCTTCGTGAACGAACCACTTTTGTTGGCTTCGGTTCATCTTGGAACACCCAAACAGTTGATTGTTGCTTAGTTTCCGGCTTGTACGAATATATCCAAGTTTCGTCTCCTGTTACGATGTTGTATACGGATTTTACATTTCCTCGGTCGAATTTTTGGATCATTTCCTTACACCAATTGACACGAGCCTGTTTCGGTCAAATTATGCGGAATCCATCGGGAACAGATCTTTTTAACAGCTAAATGTTCATGTAAAATCGAATGTACTGCAGTCTTCGATATGCCTATGGATGCCTGTATCTCACGGTAAGTCACATGCCGATCTTCTTTAATCATGTTGTGCACAGCATCGATGTTTTTGGGAACAACAACCGATTTAGGTCGACCTTCACGAAATTCATCGCTGACTGAAGCACGACCACGGCGAAATTCCGCAAACCAATTTTGTAAACAGTCTTTTCTGATGGTGATTGATTACTAAAAGTTGTACGAAGCGATTCGAGGCATTGTTGTTGAGTTAGGCCTTTATTAAAATCGTAAAAAATCATCCAACGAAAACCTTCACGTGAAATTTCCATTTTTTCACAAACACTTTTGTTTTAAACGCTCACTGTAAACAAACTACTCGGCCAATATCTGAGCTGCAATTGTTTTACAAATAACATATGACAAATTTTTCAACAATGATAATGTCACATCTCACTAGCGCCGTCTAGTGGTAGTTTGTAAAGACTTAAAAGGCAGCCCTCGTAAGCAGTGTTTACTTAATAATATAATACCAAATAATGCAAAAATCGAAATAAAAGGAAGTAGTGACATACGGTAAAAAGTCAAGAAGTTATAATTATCTTGTTGATTCATCCTCTTCGTTCACTTTTCTAAATATTATTATATATATAAACTTTCACATATGAACTTACTTTGGTTATCACTTCCCCATACGTTTCAAGGTGATGTGCCTCTTCCTCAGTGGGAGTAAATACTGAATGTCATTTTTACAGAATAACGGTTATGGACTATAGGTGTGTGTGGTGGGGGTTGATGGTGGGAGGGAATTGGCGCTGAGGTTCAAATTGTGTGTTTGGATCAGTGTATCGAATAGTGTATGTGATCTATAATATACGAGCCTTTTAAGTCTCGTAAATTGTTCATTTAATATTTTGTTTGGTTGTAGTGCGTGATATCTATATATTTCGAATTGTTCAGGTGTGTTTAGTTTTATACTTTTAGGTAAGTAGTGTAATATTTCCATGTTGTGTTCTATGTTTGTGTAACTGTGGTTTTCGTTTTGTAAATGTGTGGCAAATGTGGAATGTATGTAATTTGTGGTGAGGGCTTTTAAATGTTCTGAAAATCTGGAGGAAAAAGATCTTCCCGTCTGGCCGATGTAGAATTGGTGACAATCATTACAATTTAATTTATAAACCCCTGTTTTGCTGTATGTGTTTGTGTCTTTGTTAGTATTATTTAAATGTTTCCTAATGGTGTTGTTTGTTCTGTAGGCCACTTTATAATTGTGTTTCCTAAATGTGTTGGCAATTTTGTGTGTATTGGAATTGTAGTATGTAAGTGTTATGTATTTACTGGGTTGTGTGCTGTTGGTCTGATGTGTTTTACTTTTTGTGCTTAGGATGCGTTTGTGTATTTTATTTACCAAATCGGGGTTGTATCCATTTTTGACTGCTATATATTTGATTGTGTTTAATTCCTCTTGGTAGTCATGTGTGTTTAGGGGTATTGAAGTGAGCCTATGGAGCATGTAGTTGAATGCTGCATGTTTGTGTTGAGTTGGGTGGTTGGATGAGTTATGTATGACCATGTCTGATGTGGTGGGTTTCCTGTATATTTTGTATGTGTGTGTGTTGTTTGTTTTGGTGATTGTGAGGTCTAAGAAGTTTATGCTATTATTTAGTTCTATTTCAAGTGTGAATTTTAATTTATGGTGTATAGTGTTAATGTATTTGTGGAAATTTTCTATTTGTCTTTTGTTGCCATTGTAGAGGAGTAAAATGTCATCAACATACCTGTGCCAATATATTATTTTATCGGTGTATTTGTTATTGTGCAGTATGTGTTCCTGTTCTATGGTGTGTACAAATAGTTGTAACCGTTAGTCTGTAAAAATGAGATTCAGTATTTACTCCCACTGAGGAAGAGGCACATCACCTTGAAATGTATGGGGAAGTGATAACCAAAGTAAGTTCATATGTGAAAGTTTATATATATATAATAATATCAAGAAGTTAAGTGAACAGTTATGGGTAAAACAGGAAATAAAATATTTGTATCAGCAACTGAATACGTATAATAAAAAATTACTAAAAATGCACTTAGAACTACATCAAAAGTATAATTACATATAATGAAATAAAGGATAATTACATATCCAGAAGAAATTTTGTACGATTTTGGTGAATGGTATATGAAGACGAAATTGGAAGAAAGAAACAAGAAGTTGAAAACTAAATTAGAATGTTTAAAAGAAATGAATGATACAAGAATAAGAAAACCAGATCAAGTAGATTTGAAGTTATCCGAGAGAATAGTTAATTTAACAGAGGTGGAATTCAATAATGAAGAAAAGAAATTATTAGAAAAAAGCCTAAAATATGCACTGCTAAAGAATTTGAATAAAGAAGGTTTATTAATAGAATGTGAAAGTATATAATAAGCAAAGAAAAAGAGGAGAAAATAAAAAAACAATTAAGATTTGAAATTAGTACCATTGTGGGAGCATTAGAAGAAAATAACAGAAGACAAGGGGGAAATGATATGGCTATTAAGAGAAACAAAACTGTTAAAAAATAAAATAAGACAGAATAATATTATGGTAACAAAAGCGGAGAAAGGCAACTTCATAGTGCTAATAGATAAAGAAGAATATAGAAAGAAAGGGAATGAATTTATAAAAAGTAATAATTATGAAGAGATTAAATATGATTATACTAATAAATTTCAAAGTAGAGTGAAGAAATTAATAAAAAATTCCACTATGTTTAAGAATAAAATAAAACTAACAGAATCAAATCCGGAATAATATTGCTTGATGTAGTAGATATGTTTACAAACATCCCGGTTGAAAAAACGTTAAAACTAATTGAAAAGATCAAATTGAAAGGATACGAAAAGAAAAAAGAATTAATAAAAGTAATACAAGAGTGTTTGAAGCAAAATTACTTTAGGTTTAATAATAAGTTTTATATTCAGAAGAAGGGACTTCCAATGGAATCATCAATGTCACCGATAATGGCAGAAATTTACATGAACTACTTTGAAAATAAAATAATGTTAACGGTGAAAAATAAAGACAAAATTAAGAAATGGATGAGGTATGTAGATGATATCGTGTTAATGTGGGAGGGCGATGATGAAGAATTAAAGGTATTTTTTGAAGAGGTTAACAAATTAAAGAGATTATAAAATTTAAAATGGAAGTAAGAAACAAGGAAATAAATTTCCTAGATTTAAACATAAGAATAACAAGAGAAAATAAACTAAAATTTGACATTTATAGGAAAAGCACATATACGGATGTTATAATACCAAATGATTCATACCATCCAATACAGTATAAAATGGCAGCATAAATAATTTCTGTCATAGAATAAACAGTTGTATAGAAGATGAGGAAAACAGAAAGAAAGAAATAGAAAGAATAAAAATAATTTTAAAAAACAACAAGCATAATACGAATGTAGTAGATAAAATATTTAATAATATAAAACGAAGAGAAGAAACAAAAAATGAGAATAGTAAAGAAAAGAAGGAGTATAAGGGATCCATATCATATATAGGTTATAACACAAGAAAGATATAACAATTTTTTAGAAAATATAATATAGAAGTAGCGGTTAAAAAATCGAAAACCGGTGTTTGATATAATAAAAACTACGAATTTTGAAGAAGATGACATACTGAAGAAAAGTGGAGTATATATGCTTAGTTGTGGGGAATGTGACAAAGTGTATCTAGGCGAAATGGGTCATCAATTTTGCCAGAGATTTAAAGAACATAAGAGGGGATGAAGGAGAGTTAACGACGAATTCATTATACGCTACGCATTTTATAGAAGAAGGACATAAATTCATAGATCCAGTTGTAAATTATAAGTTAATAAAAATTATGAGTAAAGAAAATTACAAAGAGTAAGGAAATTAAAGGAAGAAGTGGAAATATTAAAAATAAGAAATAAAGATGAAAAAAGACTAATGAATATAAAAGCCACATTTGAAAATGAAGAAATATTTAGCAGCTTATTAGACAAAAAAAAGAGTAGAAGATGAGTTAACGTGAATTGTAATGGCTACAAAATTGGTAATGTAAGACAACCCACTATGGGTGGTGTGACGATTTTAAAATAGGAAAGGTAAAAAGGAGAGAAATTAAAATTTTTCTTTAAATCGCACATTTAAACTAATTTTAAATCCCTTAAATAACTCAAAATAATATTTAATAAAGAGATTTAAAAAAAAGACAAAAAGGAATGTGAGTGTAAAAGTAAAGAAACCCTTTAATAATTTACCATGCATCAACATGCGATAACCGGAACCAACTTGCATATCGACCCATAAACTAAACTAATAATACTTGTAAATTTGAAATTAAATAAATAAATAAACAACAACACAGTAGTATACTATAATTAATTCTGAAGTAAAGCATATCTTTGGATAATTAAAAGGTCAAACATTAATACCGTAAATATCAAATAAAGGTGGAACTATTTTTTGGTGATGCGTAAACTCCGCGCAGTTAACTTACCTGTCCTAACATAGTGAGTCAGTCGAGATGGAGCGTTCTCGTAGTAAACACTACATACCTGAACCATGCCCCAAAGTACGACAATATCTGTTTATTTTAGTGTGCAGATTTAACAATGTGCAGAGGAATGTAGCGGTAAATTAGTGTGTTATAAAGTAAACATGTAATCATTTAAAACAAAAAGGAATAAATAAGTGTGAGGGATGACATCTCTATTGACTAAGTGTAAGATCTCAATATTTGTTTAAATTAAAAAGGTACGAGGTACCAAAAGTGAGAACCTTTTATAAATAACGATGTGACGTGCATTTCTGTGGCAAACAAAAACATTTACTCGAGTTATACTACTAAAGATGCTTAGCTACCAGATTTCTGAGAACAGAATACCAGCTTCATAATGACCGAATCACTTCAGGAACTTCAGCAGGAAAGTAAACTACAATAAAGATCAACCATCTGTGGACACCCCAAGGACCAAGGACCAGGACATGGAGTAAACTTCAGGATATCACAGGTGACACGGAGACTTGTCTTCCATGGTTAATTACCATTCAAAAAAGATGGTTTGTAAAAGACAGTTTAAATAACAATATAAAAGACTTTAATAATAATCACTTTGTAAAATGTAGTATGTCATACAACTAAAAATATTTGTATTAGCAAGTAGTGCCTATATTATAAAGCTTCACAGATACTAAAAGTTGAATTAAGTCCATTCTTCAAATGGCCCCCAAATAGTATGATAGTATATGAGTAAGTGAGCTTAACTTACAAACCAGTTTACTATCCCGGATCCATGGAAAAAGCTAGCACATAACAATCCTTTTGTTGTGGGCCCCTTTCAGAAAAAATTGTGTAAACTATTTATTAAGAAAACCTTATGGTGAAAAACTCATGTAGAATTGTTAAAGAAATCATTTAATAAAGAGATGTCATTACATAACACATAATACTGAGTGAATAAATCATCAGACACCCATGTAAAATTTCCTTTAATTCTAACTACAGCTTGTAAAATTAATAATAAGAAGTTGATTACAAATATGGCAGCCCGTGCAATTGATCCGAAGCAATTACGCACAGGTTCCCGATGTTATAACGTATGTAAGACGTTATAAAATGCACCACTCTGCTAATTTGTAAAAAAAAAAAATAAATAATAATTGTGTAGATAGTGACACATATATCATGTGCCCCTCTGTAGATCTAGTCACTTAGTTACTTTAAAATATTCCAGTAATTTAAAATAAAAGGAAAATAATAATTAGAATAGAAGAGTACGAGGGGGTACCCAAAAATAACCGGAATAGCGCTGCGACTGGCGGAGCTTACGTAGTACGCATTTCTCCCGCTAGGCGAGTATAGCGCAACTCGTTCCGAGTTCAGTGCTGTCATTGTTGTCGCCTGAAAAGGTTATGTCCGGTCACAGTAATTCGTTTTGTAAAAGCAGTTTCGCTTGCTCCTCGTTTTTTGTTATGGCGGATTTAAGTGAACAGCGCGCTGCTATGAAATTTTGTTTCTTGCTTGGGAAAAACGCCGCAGAAACTGTTGTGATGTTGAAAACAGCTTACAAGGATAGTGCTACGGGAAAAACTCAAGTGTACCAATGGTTTTCTCGTTTCAATGAAAGTGAAATGTCAATTGATGACAAAACTCGTTCTGGACGTCCGTCAACTTCCAGAATTGACGAAAATGTTAAAAAAGTTCATGCAATCGTGCTTGAAGACCGACGACGGACCATTGAAGGATTAGTAAGTTATCTGGAATAACTTGGAGCTCGGTTCAGCGAATTTTGTCAGAAGATTTGGGGATGAGAAGGGTCACTGCAAAATTTGTGCCTCGGGTCCTGACTGAACAGCAAAAAGAGAATCGAGTTGAAACATGCCGTTCATTGAAAGACCAGCTCCGAACCGACCCAGATTTTTTTTCCAAGGTCATTACTGGTGACGAGTCATGGTGCTATGGTTATGACCCCGAAACTAAACAACAGTCAAGCCAGTGGAAAACTTCATTGTCACCTCGCCCAAAAAAAGCTCGTCACGTGAAATCAAACATCAAGACGATGCTCATTTGTTTTTTTGGATGTGAGAGGGGTAGTGCATTCTGAATTCGTCCCACCAGATCAGACTGTTAATCAGGCTTTCTATTTGGAAGTTTTAAAAAGATTGCGTAACAATGTGCGACAAAAAAGGCCCGATTTGTGGCAGACGAGGGACTGGTTTTTCCACCATGACAATGCACCTGCTCACGCAGCCATTTCAGTGCGCCAGTTTTTAGCAAAAAACAACATGACTCCCTTGCCCCACGCCCCTTACTCACCTGACCTCGCTCCGAGCGATTTGTTCTTGTTTCCGCGAATGAAGAGGGACATGAAAGGACAACGTTTTGACGACGTGGAAGCGGTAAAGAAAAAAACGAGGTAGGAGCTGTCGGCCATCACAACAGACGAGTTTGAAAAATGTTTCCAGGAATGGGATTGCAGATTGGACAAATGTATTAAGTGTAATGGAGAGTACTTTGAAGGTGATAAGGTTGTTTTGTAAAAAAAATTAAATACATAGCTTTAAAAAAAAATTCCGGTTATTTTTGGGTACCCCCTCGTATATAGGTAAGATTAATTGTGAATTTAATATGTGTAAACTCATATTAACATATTTACACATGAACACATTATATGACACATGTTGTAACGTTACATAACCCCTGCCCAAATATGATAACATAATCACCATAGATAAAACCAGTAATCACCCATTTTTAAAAGTCAGAAATGGGGATTATGTACCAATCTATAAAAAACTTTGTACTCTAAAAACACTGTAAACAATAATAATAAAAGTGCAGTGTACAAAGTGGAACATAGTGTACTCGGTGAAAGTGTAAACCTTTAAAAAGAGCATCTCACAGATTTGTGCTGGAGATAAAAAGCAATCAATATTGTAGCAGTGGACTATATTGCTGCTGACAAGTTTTGTATTTTTTGTAATTTTGTATTGTGTAGGCCACAAAGGTCTTGTACCTAGGTATAATATTTGTGTTTAATATAATGATTTTGTTTAAATATAAGATAACCCAGGGTTATATATAAAATGGTAATAATATATCAAATAATACTATGTTAGCAAGATGGCATGTAAAAAAATAGTTTAGAGTAAGAATACATTAAGTGAATGATAAATCATATATAAATCAAAATAAAAGGGAATAAAATATAAAATACCAGTGTACAAGTTTAAGGAAAAATATAAAGAAAAACCTTAAATAAATTAAATTTGATTATAAATAAAATCTAAAAAGGATTATTTTTCTAAAAAGAAGAAATGAAATTATAATAATTATTAATAGCCTATATACTAAAAGGTATATAGATCAACCAATAAAAAACCATAAAAATTCTTGGTTACTAAGAGTAACTAACTAACAAGAATTGAATTAATTGTTAAAAGATATTGGAAGTGAGCAGTTTGAAAAGTGTAATGTCTATAAAATTTTAAGAAATTAATAAATACCATTTGAAATAAAGTGTAAAATTAACGAGTGATGTCCACTACAGATTAGAACTCCTGAGAACAGAATAATTCACGCCCGCAATTTGATGAAAACTTGAAAAAAATCAGTTTCGACTTCCCAGCCTAGCCCATAGAAATACGACATTTTGGTGAGATCGTTACCTAGTACAATTTAACTAAATTACACCTCAACTATAAACTTATAACACTAGAAACAGCACAATCTCTTTAAATACTTCAGGAAAAGAGGTGAACATAAACTTTATTATTTTGTTAACCCAAAAAACAGCAAACGTGGTATGGTGAACATTCCGGCCGCCATTAAATAACGTTCGTGTTTTCAGTGAAGAAACGTAACCTGCGCTCTAGCGGTCAACCAATCAACTATATAATATAAATAGTACAAATTATAAAAATTTATTTATGTAAAGCTTGGTATTAACCCATATTCATTTCTGACTTTCTCAAAGTACAAAGAACTCTAAAATAACCCTGGGAAATTAATTCATTATTTCTTTCTTTGTATTAATATTGAAATAAAAATATTTGTTATATAAAATATGTTTGAAAATAAGATCGAACTAATTCTATGTTGTCAGTAAGAATCGATTATCCCTTTTTGTTTTGGGAGAATATAAAAAAATGATAAATAAATTCAATGAATGCCTTGTTGTTTGAATAAAAATGTGTATTATTTTCAGTAGATGGTAGTTCGTTACAGATCGTCTGAAGACTGAGAAGAGAACATACATACAGGAATATTACTTACCATTTTGAGTTAATTTAACCTCAAATGGGTTCATAAACGTAGAAGTCAGCTGGTATCACGAGCGGAGAAATTTGAAATAATTAATCGTATACTAAGAGAGTAATTCTCTTTGCACTCTCTCTCCTAACTACTGTCAAACAACGGTATTGATTTCACCCAAATAAAATCTAAGAAAATATTTGCATAATCACACACACTCGATTTTTGGAAACATCGAACATAAAATATAACAAATTCTGTGACTCTTGATAAAGCGAGATTTTCGAAGAGTATAAATAGACGTAAAATTACTACTACTCCGAAAGAAACCGCGAGACGTTACAAGATGACGTACAAACGTGGTGCTTAAGTAGGAAAGTATATCTGCAAGACGTAAAATGACTCGGAATAAACCGTGAGACGTTACAAGATGACGCTAACAACGTGGGGCAAATAAAACATAGATTTCATTAAGTAAAGTACTATTTGACTCGGAGAGAACCGTGAGACGTTACAAGATGGCAATAAAAAACTTACAAGTAATCGATTGGCGACTAATACGAAACACTTTTGGGATTCTTCATGCTGTTGCTGTTTGCATTTAATTATATATTTCTTTTCCTTCTTGATTCCTTCTTATTTTCCAGTAACTAATTGCAGATAACATTATTGATAGGCATTATTTTAAAATCCTTTTGACTTTCCTTTCTTTTTTTTGTGACAAATGTTCTTTGTATCATTTCTTCCTATATCATTTTCAACTCAGAGAAATTCTAAATCGTAGTTGTATTATTTATTATCATTCTTTAGCTTCATTGTAGTCATTAAATTATTCGTTATTCTTCTTATTTTACCTTCTTATCTGATCACATTACCATTAATTGTTTTTATTTATTTATTTATTCTTCTTTTTGTTACCATCAAAATATTATTTTTCTATTATTTCATTTTAAATCTTCTATTTATAAATATTATTTAATAATCTGTTCTTACATACTCTTGGTTTTTTTTCTGTTTATTAAATCAATTTGTTGCGAAATATCTTAAGTAAGTTGTACTTACATGCTTTTTATGAAATCAAATTGTTGCGAAATATCTTAAGTAAGTTGTACTTACATACTTTTTGAATTTTTGTTTTTTTTTTCCAATGGGTTGCTTGGTCGGTATCAGAAAATCAGTCCCCTTTTTCTGGTTGGTTATTATTTAGTTTAACCATGGTCCATTAACTCAGGTACTCCCTTTCCTCGGATTACTGGGGTGTTCGGAATTAATTCTCTCCTTGATAATCTCCTTACCATCCGGCTCTCCCACTTTGCTGCTATGAAACCTTCATTTAAGTACCGGTCTTCCGTCATTGTTCGTTCCTTTTTAACTAACAGGTATTGTACCTCCTCTGACATAACATATTCACTCATTTTTAATATCATTCCATTCCCTTTTTCCTCTGGATTATTTACCAAATTTTTTAATGATATATTCCGTCTTGAAGATATGACTGGTATCTTCTGATGCACTTCAATCGTCGACATATTTAACTGAGATCTAAACTTAATTAACTCCCTCTGTTCATTAATTGGAAGATTAAATACATTAATTAATCCACCTGTAATCATCTCCCATTCTTCCCTTGTATTTATTATTTTCTTTCTACATGTTTTTCTTATTTTCTTGGTCTTCTTTTCCAGGTATTTATTATCCTCTTTGTTGTGGCTATTTTTACTTTCAGATAATATTACACCTTGTTATTCTCTAATTTCTATTTCCTTACTGCTCTCTTCTGTATTCGGACTTACTTTAATACTTTCGGAAGTGCTATCTAGTGCTTCATTCACATTCTTAAAATCACTGTCCATTGTTTCCTCTAACTTTCCGAAACTTTCATCCAATTGCTTATTTGTCTCCCCCTTGTATGTATCTGCTTTTTGGGTAAGTGTGTTACTGATCATGTCAATCTTTTCATGAATTTGTTTTATATTATTATTATTTTCTTCAAATTTTGCGTTCATATGTTCCCTTTGTCCGTCAATAGTTTCTTTCAATTCGTGATATTGTTCATTCATGGTTTGTCTGATATCTCCATGAATGGTCTCAATTTTTTCATTGAGTTGTTTTACTAAACTTTCCTGAATACTATCTATTTTCTCATCGGTATTTGTTCCTCCTGTTTCCTAAAGTCTCCTTATTTTCCTCATTGGTTTGCTTTGAGTTTTCCTCCTGTTTCTTAAAATTTTCATCTATTTTATCAAATTTTTCAGCTATAAATTTCATCATGTCTTGCCAATTTGGTTCTCCGCTGGCTACCGCTTTATCTGGTTGGTCCCCTTGGGCATCCTCTTCAACTATTTCCTTTTCCGTGTCCGTGACTACTTCAGTTTCTTTTCTTCTTTATCACCCGTTGGTTGTTCCATTTCACTGTCCGTGACTACTTTTATTTCTTGTTCCTATCCACCTTCTTCCTTCTCCTTGTCATCTGCCCTCTTCTTCGATCTGCCTCTGGTATTATGCATTTCTTGTCTTCTCATAGTTGCCGACAAAAATTAGGTTTTTTGTTATATTATCTTGAGTATATCTCGAAATTTCTTTCCTAATTAAAGCCCTTTTAAGTTGAGCGCCATCTTGTAACGTCTCACGGTTCTCTCCGAGTCAAATAGTACTTTACTTAATGAAATCTATGTTTTATTTGCCCCACGTTGTTAGCGTCATCTTGTAACGTCTCACGGTTTATTCCGAGTCATTTTACGTCTTGCAGATATACTTTCCTACTTAAGCACCACGTTTGTACGTCATCTTGTAACGTCTCGCGGTTTCTTTCGGAGTAGTAGTAATTTTACGTCTATTTATACTCTTCGAAAATCTCGCTTTATTAAGAGTCACAGAATTTGTTATATTTTATGTTCGATGTTTCCAAAAATCGAGTGTGTGTGATTATGCAAATATTTTCTTAGATTTTATTTGGGTGAAATCAATACCGTTGTTTGACAGTAGTTAGGAGAGAGAGTGCAAAGAGAATTACTCTCTTAGTATACGATTAATTATTTCAAATTTCTCCGCTCGTGATACCAGCTGACTTCTACGTTTATGAACCCATTTGAGGTTAAATTAACTCAAAATGGTAAGTAATATATCCTGTATGTATGTTCTCTTCTCAGTCTTCAGACGATCTGTAACGAACTACCATCTACTGAAAGTAATACACATTTCTATTCAAACAACAAGGCATTCATTGAATTTATTTATCATTTTTTTATATTCTCCCAAAACAAAAAGGGATATTCGATTCTTACTGACAACATAGAATTAGTTCGATCTTATTTTCAAACATATTTTATATAACAAATATTTTTATTTCAATATTAATACAAAGAAAGAAATAATGAATTAATTTCCCAGGGTTATTTTAGAGTTCTTTGTACTTTGAGAAAGTCAGAAATGAATATGGGTTAATACCAAGCTTTACATAAATAAATTTTTATAATTTGTACTATTTATATTATATAGTTGATTGGTTGACCGCTAGAGCGCAGGTTACGTTTCTTCACTGAAAACACGAACGTTATTTAATGGCGGCCGGAATGTTCACCATACCACGTTTGCTGTTTTTTGGGTTAACAAAATAATAAAGTTTATGTTCACCTCTTTTCCTGAAGTATTTAAAGAGATTGTGCTGTTTCTAGTGTTATAAGTTTATAGTTGAGGTGTAATTTAGTTAAATTGTACTAGGTAACGATCTCACCAAAATGTCGTATTTCTATGGGCTAGGCTGGGAAGTCGAAACTGATTTTTTTCAAGTTTTCATCAAATTGCGGGCGTGAATTATTCTGTTCTCAGGAGTTCTAATCTGTAGTGGACATCACTCGTTAATTTTACACTTTATTTCAAATGGTATTTATTAATTTCTTAAAATTTTATAGACATTACACTTTTCAAACTGCTCACTTCCAATATCTTTTAACAATTAATTCAATTCTTGTTAGTTAGTTACTCTTAGTAACCAAGAATTTTTATGGTTTTTTATTGGTTGATCTATATACCTTTTAGTATATAGGCTATTAATAATTATTATAATTTCATTTCTTCTTTTTAGAAAAATAATCCTTTTTAGATTTTATTTATAATCAAATTTAATTTATTTAAGGTTTTTCTTTATATTTTTCCTTAAACTTGTACACTGGTATTTTATATTTTATTCCCTTTTATTTTGATTTATATATGATTTATCATTCACTTAATG
Source organism: Magicicada septendecula (assembly GCA_034769895.1). Taxonomy (NCBI): domain Eukaryota; kingdom Metazoa; phylum Arthropoda; class Insecta; order Hemiptera; family Cicadidae; genus Magicicada; species Magicicada septendecula. Next base: position 891,393,383 of record CM068367.1, read on the forward strand.
TATTCTTACTCTAAACTATTTTTTTACATGCCATCTTGCTAACATAGTATTATTTGATATATTATTACCATTTTATATATAACCCTGGGTTATCTTATATTTAAACAAAATCATTATATTAAACACAAATATTATACCTAGGTACAAGACCTTTGTGGCCTACACAATACAAAATTACAAAAAATACAAAACTTGTCAGCAGCAATATAGTCCACTGCTACAATATTGATTGCTTTTTATCTCCAGCACAAATCTGTGAGATGCTCTTTTTAAAGGTTTACACTTTCACCGAGTACACTATGTTCCACTTTGTACACTGCACTTTTATTATTATTGTTTACAGTGTTTTTAGAGTACAAAGTTTTTTATAGCTTGGTACATAATCCCCATTTCTGACTTTTAAAAATGGGTGATTACTGGTTTTATCTATGGTGATTATGTTATCATATTTGGGCAGGGGCTATGTAACGTTACAGTGTATACAAATCCATGTACGTATTTGTCCAAAAATTTCAGTCACCAACGTGTCGGTTTGAAAACAAACTCAGACTGGTAAATTTCCTGTTCTCGCCTGTACGGAGCTGTCCTTGTCACCCTCTGCCACGTCGAGTTAGACAATACCCCACCTCGTCTATTGTTATACCACGCGTGTGTCGTCTTGTGCCTAGTAACCACGTATTTCCCCTTTTGTTGAAAGTAAATTGACGTCTGTGTGAGATTTCTCTTTGTCTGAGATTTAATTCTCGCACAACCAATGTAAATTTTTACTGCGAATTAAAATTGTTTATTTGTGTAAACAAGAAAGAGTAGTATAGGATTTAGTATTAGTAGAATAAGTACTTATAGTGGTTAATATCCGGGAAATATGGCTTTATTTAACCCCGATCTATTATTAAAAGATGAATTGTGCTACGAAGCTATTTTACGCGGTTTACCTCACGCGAACGTAACAGTCTCTGAATTGTGCAAATCGTTACGCGAAAGTAGATCAGATACACCCGCGCATTTAGGTAGATTAAGCGAACTCGATTATGAGAGCGAAAGAGAAACGTGTTATGCGAAGTATAGGGAATTGACGTTATTATCCCAAACCCTTCACGACGAAAAATCACCTGCAGTAATATTGCGGACCACGCAAAGAATAGAACATTTAACCCGCAGGATGAAGTATTTATTAAACTGGCCCAACGTCACTGTAATCCCTCCCGATGTGCAAAAATTTGCGGATGAGGCATTACAACAATTACCCACGATAATAAGACAGTTGCGAAGAATGTCCGACTCTGTTCGAATGGAAGAAATAGAACAATATCTGAAGAAATTAAATATTTCCCCAGTTCAATCGCCTACTTTAGAACACCCTCCCACCACCGCGAATCACGAATCACCCACCGTATCTAAGATACAACCGAGTCATGAAGAGCTACCAGATAGAGACGTGAATACCCTAAAGATATCGGAAGCCCCCAGCCTAGTGGTCATCATGATGACACCAGTAAGTATGCATTTACGACGCCTAACGCAGCATCAGGTCCTTCTAGAAGTATACCACATGTAAATTTTAATGTAGACCTCTACGGAAAGATCACGCATCCAGTAGAAAAAATTATAACAGAAATTCCATACACGGATGGCTTAAGTATTACGAAACTGTTAAATTTCATCAAATACCTCCTACAAATAAAAGATTTACAGCAACTAAATGATTGGCAAATCATGCAAGTCCTCCTACCCAAATGTAAACCACCATTAAAGGATCGTGTACTGGAATCATTAAGCTCGACTCTTCCAGTAGAAGAACTTCATAGTACCATTATAAAACATTTTATTCCCACAGGAATTTATGAGGAGCTCAAAAGAAACACCGTACTTCGAGTACAAGGAGCCCATGAGAGACTGGCCCACTATATTGCAGACATCAGAGAGTCTTCCCGACTACTGCAAGTCAACTGGAGTGAGAAACAATTGGTCGATACCATTTTAGTAGGATTATCTCCGTAAGAAAGATCTCGATTAGCATTAATAAATAGGCCCAACACTTTCGCAGATCTAGAACAATGCAGTATTCACTCGTCAAACGTATGGTACGCGGATCAGAACAGACATGCATTGCTATCCACTGCACCACGTAGAAATGAAACGCAAGCCCTGGTAACAGATGCAAGAACATAGCGCGAAAGACGACCATTTCGTAGACCTACCCATTTTCACAACCATGGTAAATCTAAAGAGCCTCAACCTCGACAGGAAACAAGTGATACCCATCGTAAAAAAAAACATATGTTATAACTGCGGGAAATTTGAACAATATCAGTAGAAACTGTAAACGGAAACAGTACTATCAGAAAACCCCTAATCCAAAAAACATGTAAGGCAGGGAGATCCGAAATCCTGTGTCTTCCGCAGTATCGTGAAAACAGGTAAACCCCTAAAAGTCAACAAATTAAAAAAAAATAACCAAAGAAAATTAGACCCCTATGTTAAGAAGGTCATTGATAAATGTAGCCTAATGCTATTAATAAATGTGACTTCAGTAAGTGTCAATTACCATATATACAAGTAGACCTCGGTGTTACATCCACCCTCGGATTAATTGATTCCGGATCAACACGAAGCTTAATTAGTCAACAGCTAGCCGATAAATTATTTGAACACAACCTAGTTAAACGCAGTCAATCGGTGAATATTAGATGCGCTACAGCTAATAAACAAAATTTAATGATAAAACTCATCATTACGTTTAAACTAAAAATTAAAAATCTAACGTGCTATTTTCCAATGTTGGTATGCGACGAGTTAGGACCCGACTTAATATTGGGAGCTGACTTTATCAGTAAAACAGGAATAATTCTTGACATTCACGATAAGAAGTATTATTTTGGATTCGATCGTTCACAAAAATATAGTTTGGATGGTAAAACAAATAACCAAGAAAGTACTGGAACAGCTTCCACACATCTAGAACACCACGAGTCTGAATTAGCTCATCTGGAAAGTAAAGATAGACTGAAAATGCAGACACTAATAAAAGAGTTTTCCACCGTCCTCACTCCGAAGTTAGGACTAACGAACCTGATAGAGTACAAAATCAATTTGAGCGACAATAAAGTAATACGTCTACCCCCATACAAGTTATCACCGCCAAAAATGGAAGTAATGAGGAATCAAATCAACAAATTATTAGAACAAGGAGTCATCGAACCCTCTACTTCACCTTACTCATCATTCGCGTTTTTAGTACCAAAAGGTCACGACAAACATAGACTAGTTGTGGACTACAGGCAATTAAATAAACGGATATAATTCGAATCTATACCACTTCCCGACATCCACAGTGCTTTTCATTATTTTACGAATGCGAAAGTTTTTACCATCATGGATCTAAATCAGGCATTTCATCAAATACCCCTTTCTGAAGAATCCAAACGTCTAACCGCATTTGCCGTCCCTTTCAACCTGTACCAATTTACGAGAGTACCCTTTGGAATATCCCAAGGTAGTTCTGTATGTAGCCGATTATTAGAGAAATTATTCCACGATATAAAATTTAAATATGTGTATCACTACCTAGATGACATCGTTATCTACAGCGAATCAATGGACCAACATCTTAAACATCTACGTGAAGTACTATCCCGATTAGAGAAAGCCGGATTAACAGTAAATCCCAGTAAAGTAAATTTTGCTGTCACACAATTTTCATTTTTAGGTCTCATCGTAAAGGCCAACGGAAAGGTAACCATAGACCCCGAGCGAACCCGTGCGATCAGAGAATTTTTACCACCGCGGGATGCGAAAGGAATAGCCCGATTTTTGGGAATGATAAATTATTTCCACAAGTATATCCCTCATCTAGCCGAAATTGCAGCACCGCTGAATGCTTTAAGAAAGAAGGGAGCTAAATTTGAGTGGAGTCTGCAACACCACGCTGCATTCGAAAAACTAAAAGAAAGCATAATATCACCCCCAGTATTACAATTAGCCGATTTTACAAAACCGTTCGTAGTGCAGACAGACACTTCAAGTGTAGCCCTAGGCGCAGTAATATATCAGGAAGTAGATAACTCTAGACTACCTATTAGTTACGCTTCACGTACTCTGACTGACCAAGAAAAGAAATACTCCGCATACGAATTAGAATGTTTAGCTATTGTTTTCGCATTTGAGAATTTCAAACCTTTTTTAGAACATAAAGAGTTCCTGTTGGAAACGGATAATCAAGCATTATCTTGGTTATTAAATCACCCTAAACAGTTAGGTAGTATTGGAAGATGGGTATTAAGGTTAAATTGTTACAAATTTAAAGTACAACGTATTAGAGGTACCCAAAATGTAGTTGCCGATACACTATCACGTATGTTCCAGACGCCTAGTAAAACATCTGAAAGCAAGGAGAGTAGAGAAACGCCGAAAATCAATACTTTAATTACCGAATTTCCTCTTGCATTTACGGACATAGCTCAGTATCAACAACAAGACCCCCTTTTAAGACCAATTATAGAACAACTCGATAAAGGAAATAAGTCAGAAAAATACATATTGAGTAAGAGAGTATTATGTTATAGAATAGCAAACGGAAAATATTTACGAATAATTGCCCCTGATATTATTAAACCTATGCTGATGGAATACTACCATTCTTCCACCATTGGAGCACATATGGGAATAAATAAAACAATACATCGAATTCGTAAAGAATATCACTGGGAAAATATGAACAGTGAGATAGCTAGTTTCGTAAAAAGGTGTAAGTTGTGTGCACTCAGCAAGCCAGCGAGAAACAGCCAAATAAGTCAATTAATCTCAGAAATTCCTACTACCCCGTTCTCGAAAATTTATTTAGACTTTTCAGGACCCTACCCTCGTTCTAAATCAGGAAATACCATGCTACTCATTTGTATAGATTCATTCACCAAATTTGTCTGGATGTATCCCTTGCGGCGAGCGTTAGCTTCGACCACCGTAAAGATATTGCAGGATAGATTATTTAAAGATTTCGGTACACCCGTACATCTAGTGTCAGATAACGGACCCCAGCTTAAGTCAAAGGGCAAGAACATGTGTTTCAAACTAGGGATAGACCACATTACCACTACAGAGTATCGTCCGCAAGGTAATATAGCTGAAAGGTATTTGCGAAACCTAAAATCTGCTTTAATAGCCTACCATGCAAACAACTATACGTCTTGGGACCAGAACCTATCCTGGATACAATTCGCCTTCAATTCAGCCTATCATGAAGGACATAAGTCTACGCCATTTGAATTATTGTATAGATACAAACCTAACCACCCATTATCCACTAAGTGGAAAATACATGAGTTACTACCCCACGAAATTAGGGATAAAAATATAAAGAAAATCTGGAATGAAGCTCGCGCTAATTTAAGAGCAAACTTAAAGAAATCGCGAAAATATCACGAGCGGATTAATAATAACAATGCAGTAAATTACCAAATCGGTGACTTAGTAATGTATAGAACACACCCGACGAGTAGTGCAATCGATAAGACCACCTCCAAGCTATCATACCGATGATGTGGTCCTTACCAAATTCACAAATACTTAACTCCAGTAACAGTAGCCCTGTACGAACCGTCTACTCAAAAATATGTACGAAGAACACATATTTCGCAGATAAAGTATTATCACGAAAAAGGAAATGGTAGAGTGCAAGCAAACTAAATGTATTAAAAAGGTATACCTGCTAAAGAGTACTTGAGTAACCCACTTGATTACCTAATCGTATAAATAGGGATGAGGCCTGATCAACCTTGGATCCTATTCAGCGAAAGTAGAGAAAAGTGAGAAGTCAGCTGACGTCGAATATAAATAATAATTAAGTAATAAATTACTTAAAGAGTAATTCTATAACAAGAGTAACTCACAACTAAAGAAAAAACCGGTAGTAGTCGTAAGTAGTAGTCTTAAGAAGAATTTAGTATGTTTTCGATATATTTTATAAAGTGTGAATTTTATGTAGTCTAAGAATTAGTTTGTAAGGCGTTGTATATGTTGATAATACGAAGAAGTAAATCGAGAGTGACTCATGCACCTCATAAATTTGAAAAGAGAAACGAGTGAGAGAAATTTCACACAGTAATGCCAAGCATACTCCCAGTACATTACTGACCTAATAACCCATGGAAAACACCTCTAATTCCCCACCCGGTGTCTTCTTTAAGCGGGGGAGTATGTGACGATTTTAAAATAGGAAAGGTAAAAAGGAGAGAAATTTAAATTTTTCTTTAAATCGCACATTTAAACTAATTTTAAATCCCTTAAATAACTCAAAATAATATTTAATAAAGAGATTTAAAAAAAAGACAAAAAGGAATGCGAGTGTAAAAGTAAAGAAACCCTTTAATAATGTACCATGCATCGACATGCGATAACAGGAACCAACTTGCATATCGACCCATAAACTAAACTAATAATACTTGTAAATTTGAAATTAAATAAATAAATAAACAACAACACAGTAGTATACTATAATTAATTCTGAAGTAAAGCATATCTTTGGATAATTAAAAGGTCAAACATTAATACCGTAAATATCAAATAAAGGTGGAACTATTTTTTGGTGATGCGTAAACTCCGCGCAGTTAACTTACCTGTCCTAACATAGTAAGTCAGTTGAGATGGAGCGTTCTCGTAGTAAACACTACAGACCTGAACCATGCCCCAAAGTACGAAAATATCTATTTATTTTAGTGTGCAGATTTAACAATGTGCAGAGGAATGTAGCGGTAAATTAGTGTGTTATAAAGTAAACATGTAATCATTTAAAACAAAAAGGAATAAATAAGTGTGAGGGATGACATCTCTATTGACTAAGTGTAAGATCTCAATATTTGTTTAAATTAAAAAGGTACGAGGTACCAAAAGTGAGAACCTTTTATAAATAACGATGTGACGTGCATTTCTGTGGCAAACAAAAACATTTACTCGAGTTATACTACTAAAGATGCTTAGCTACCAGACTTCTGAGAACAGCATACCAGCTTCATAATTACCGAATCACTTCAGGAACTTCAGCAGGAAAGTAAACTACAATAAAGATCAACCATCTGTGGACACCCCAAGGACCAAGGACCAGGACATGGAGTAAACTTCATGATATCACAGGTGACACAGAGACTTGTCTTCCATGGTTAATTACCATTCAAAAAAGATGATTTGTAAAAGACAGTTTAAATAACAATATAAAAGACTTTAATAATAGTCACTTTGTAAAATGTAGTATGTCATACAACTAAAAATATTTGTAGTAGCAAGTAGTGCCTATATTATAAAGCTTCACAGATACTAAAAGTTGAATTAAGTCCATTCTTCAAATGGCCCCCAAATAGTATGACAGTATATGAGTAAGTGAGCTTAACTTACAAACCAGTTTAATATCCCGGATCCGTGGAAAAAGCTAGCACATAACAATCCTTTTGTTGTGGGCCCCTTTCAGAAAATATTGTGTAAACTATTTATTAAGAAAACCTTATGGTGAAAAACTCATGTAGAATTGTTAAAGAAATCATTTAATAAAGAGATGTCATTACATAACACATAATACTGAGTGAATAAATCATCAGACACCCATGTAAAATTTCCGTTAATTCTAACTACAGCTTGTAAAATTAATAATAAGAAGTTGATTACAACTATGGCAGCCCGTGCAATTGATCCGAAGCAATTACACACAGGTTCCCGATGTTATAACGTATGTAAGACGTTATAGTGAAGCTAAGTAAGACGTGACTCCTTCAGGTGGCGGAGCTAGATAGGTCCGGTAGAACGGTATATAAGAAGTGAACAGTTTCATATTTCTCTGTTGATAAATGACCTGAAGATGGCTTGACTGCCGAAAGCGCTCGTCAATACCAAAGACAACATAGTGGTTTGTACAAAATTACTAGTAGAAATATTTGAGACCATTAACACTCCAATTCAACAATATATTAAATACTATGTAGTTAACATAGATTAATTGTAAGAACAGGTATCTATTCTCCCTTAACTATAATTTCTTTTAGTATTAGTAATTTACTGAGGAAATTATTATGGCTGTGTGTAAGACCAAAAGATATATTGTACTTTTCATGCAAAATATATCTGTTGCACAGTCATATAGTATACAGTAGGAAATTGTAAATCACTGGGAAATTGTAAACTATGTGTGATAAAATGTTTTGATTCCATTATTAAGTGGTTGTACTTAATATCTTTCAGGGGTTTTGTTGTGATGGAATGCTGCCAGAAAATTATATACTGGATAGAGAATGGTTGAAAAATGCGACACTTTATCGAGATCTAATTGAAACCCACGCTGAAGTAACTAATGAAAATAGTTTAACGCCTGAAATACGATTACATTTGATCACTCCTAATTGTGATCTTTGGACTGCTGATTATCGTGAAAATCCATTTAAGGATACTCCTTATTTTGCATTTTATTGGGCTGGAGGACAAGGTCTGAGCAGGTGAAACTTAACACATCCATATAAATACATGGAGAGAATATTGTTATATTAGTTTAATTTTATGTATATGGTTTTAGATAATATAAACAAACTAATTTTACTTATAAATTGGCAATAACAGACATTATTGGACAACTTAGAACAAAATTTTGTGTTTGTGCATGCATGTCTCTTGCAGTATGACAGATTGTGTCTGTACATAAATTTGCAAAAGAGTTTTATGTGAATATTAAATTTATTGGTAATAAATTTTTAAGCATAAATATTATTTATGTTTTTTTTTTATGAAATAATAGTCATGAAATAATAGGCATGGTTTTTGTCACACTCCTAACTTGCCTTGCTTTTCCATCTTGTAGATGCTGGACTCTTCCAATGTGAAGACTTTTGTTTGGCATCTGGTTTGTAACCACAGACTGAAGTTTCATTCTATGACCTTCAGAAAGTTCCTCTGTTATGACCCTTGACATGAATGTTGGATCATCCAGGAACTGAAAATGATGATTTTGAGAGAGTTTTACATAGGGCGTACATTTCAATCAGATTTAAGGATTGATTGAACTATTGTGTATGACTCACTGACAATGTCAGCATATTCTGAATGGTATTCTCATGATTTTGTGCACAAGCTGCCTAATTTTGTTGCTATTTGGGGGGGGGGGGATTGAGCTCATGGTAGGTTGTCCTGACCTCTCTTTTTCTTCCTGTGAAGTTCCACCGTTCTTGGAGTGCAAGTACCTTTCAAAACAGCTCACATAACTAATTGCTTCATTGTCATAAGCTTGATGGATAATTGAAACATTCCAGATCCAGGTTTGACCAATTTTGATGCAAAATTTGATGTTAATTGTTTGTTGTTTTAGTTTACAGTGCATTTTGAAATAACAAGTGTGGCCCTGCACTACGTACAGAAACAAGTCATGTAGCAGGGTTCCCCATGTTCACAGAATGATACCACTTGACATACTAAGTAAAGAAAATCAAAGACATTGATGATGACCCCCACTCCTTATTTTGCACCAAAGAAGTAGTCTTGGAACTTTCTGATGCCACTTCAACTGGCTTTCCCAATAATCAACTTGGCTGTTGGGAGACGCATGGCACTAGCAAACAGGCACACAGAATTGCCCAAGTAGTCACCAACAATCTGGAATAAAATAATTTTAGCTTAGCTACCTTCATTAACATTTCTCAGGCCTTTGACAGAGTATGTCATCAAGCACTATTATCCAAATTAAAAAAAAATTGCCCTATCACTTATTTCTATTATTCAAATCCTGTACAGCAGATAGGATTTCCTCATAAAACATTTGGATATATATATATATATATATATTGTCACCGGACAAAAGGCTTGCCTTGCTGGGTACCGGAGAGCAGATGTTCGCATACCGCTGCCGTCACAACTCCACCGGGTCTTGAATGCTCTCCGGTAGCCAGCCTACTGCTCTTCTCCAGATGTTGTGGAGGTGTCTGTTGGGCGCCATGTTGATTGGTGTGCCGGCTGGTAGCTCGCTGACGTGGCTGGATCTTGCATCCGCAAGATGATCGCTGCCCCACGTTGGGCGCCACTTGTCACCGGACAAAGGCTTGCCGCATGACAAATGGCGCCAATCGTACACTCTAATGTTTTTGGTGGCCCTAAAAAGGACCTTGTGGCGAGAAGGCTGATGTTGGTTGTGCCGCGCTAAGATGTTCGGCGGCTGCGCCCGCTGTGTGTGGCGTACTACAGTCCTCCTCTTCTTCCGGCACCGGTTGTAGAGTCGGCTGCCGGCCCAGCGAAATCCATCGCTGGCGCGGAACTGGAGGGCGAAGACGCAAGAACGCCGGTTCTATTCTTCGGCCGTTCCTTCCGGCTGACTCCGCGCCGATGTCGTCCGAGAGAGGAGAGGAGATGAAGTGCGTCCGTTGGCGTGGCGATGAAGTGTTCAAAATTTTCTGCCGGCCCGGGTTTTATGCACTAACCGGGGTCGCTGGTTGGCTCGCTCCGAGCATGTTGTTGGATTGGCTCGCTGTGTTCACCGCTGGTACCGGAGAGCAGATGTTCGCATACCGCTGCCGTTACAATATATATATATCGAGGGACTACCCCAACGATCTGAACTGATGACTTTCGTAACGGAGTACGACGCTGATGTCGTCCTCCTTTGCGAGACTCATCTGGCTCGCTACCATACCTTCAACCTGCCATCTTACATCTGTTTTCGTCAGGATCGTCCCCATCGGCCTGGCTGTCGCCCCTCGGGGGGGACAGCCGTCTTAGTCCACAGGCGGATATCCCACAGGCCACTACCCCCTTTAGATACATCTCTTGTTGAAGGTTGTGCGGTGGCGATAGACGCTGGCGGATCGGAGTTGCGCGTAGTTGCGGCGTATCTCCGGCCCGGCCTGCGGCTACCTCCACCGCCCGAGGAGTGGGACGCTCTCCTCGATCATCCCCTACCAAACATTGTAGCCGGCAACTTAAATGCCAAGCATCCCTCCTGGAACAGCAGAGTAGCCAACGCCTACGGAAAATCTCCGACGACCCGGTACTTCAAGTCATCGGCCCAGAAGACCCTACTCACTTCCCCTTTTCCGGCCATCGACCGGACGTCCTTGACATTGTCATAGCCAAGGACGTGACCCATCACATCCAGGTCTCGTCAGTGTCGGATCTCTCATCCGATTACAATCCCCTTTTTATAACTGCCCGTGTGCTGTCGGCCTCACCCCGACCTCCCACTAAGATTGTTAGGAGAGTCAACTGGCGCTCCTACCATGATGAGCTCTCACGGCGGTTACCTTCACTCCCCGCGGACCCGATCGTCACTTGTGACGATTTGGATCTCCGAGCCACTCATCTTCAGGAGTTGGTCCAAGGTGTCATGGATCGACACACATATGCTCTCGAGGTGAATCATCGTAAATCGGCCTTACCTGCGGAAGTACTCCACGCCATCTGGCTACGGCGCAATCTCCGCCGCAGATGGCAAAGAACCCGTGATCCCGGCGTCAAAAGGCGCTTTCAGGCCCAGTCTCTTTACGTCCAGCAGCTACTGCGGGACGTAAACTCTGATCGATGGGACTCATACCTTGAGTCTCTTGAAGTCGACCACGCCTCCGTCTGGAGAGCGGCGAGTAGACTGACCCGCGAGAAGAGAACTCGCAACCCACTTGAAACTCCGAACGGGGTTGTATCTTCGTCAGAAGGCAAGGCCGAGGTCTTCGCCGACTGCATGGAGGTGCAATTTACTGTTCACCAAGGCGTCTCGGACCCTGCCCACTCGGCAGAAGTTCGTGACTTCCTATCTGGACATTTTTCACGCCCTCCCGATGTCCCAGCCCTCCCGTTCGACAGGGATGAACTAGTTTCATCTATCTGCCGACTAAATCGCCGTCGCGCCCCCGGTCCTGACCGGATCGGGGCCGCTGCTCTACAAAATCTCCCGGTCTCAGGCGTTGACCTCGTTCTTGAGCTGTTTAACTCCTGTCTCCGGCTACAGTACTTTCCCCGCCTGTGGAAATCAACCAACATCGTAATGATTTCGAAGCCTCGCAAGCCGCGCATGCTTCCTGAAAGCTATCGACCAATCTCTCTCTTGCCAGTCATCTCGAAGGTGTTCGAGCGTCTCCTGCTGGCTCGCATCTCGCCGCTGCTAGATGGTTTCATCCGCAGCGAACAGTTCGGGTTTCGCAGAGAGCACTCGACCACGCTTCAATTGGTCCGCGTTGTTACGCACTTGTCAGACGCCACCAACAGGCGAGCGGCTACGGCCGCCGTACTGTTGGACGTGAGCAACGCCTTCGATAAAGTCTGGCACGAAGGTCTTCTCTTCAAACTTGCCAATTCCCCTCTACCATCGCCCATAGTGTTTTTCCTCCGGTCGTATCTCAGCGATCGAACTTTCAGGGTGAGCGTCGACGGGTCCTGTTCTACAGTTCGACCCGTCGCCGCCGGCGTACCACAGGGATCTGTCCTCGGCCCCGTTCTGTACCTTGTGTACACGAACGACCTGCCTGTCTTGCCCGGAATCACGTTGTCTTTGTTCGCTGACGATGCTATGTATCACTGCAGCTCCCTGTCCCCGCGATTTGCGAGTACAAAGCTGCAGCGTCAGTTGAACCAGCTTCCGGACTGGCTACGGAAATGGCGGGTGACGATCAACACGGAGAATCCGAGGCGATCTGCTTCACCCGTAAGTCCATCTCCCGATGCCAGCCCCTCTCCCTAGCAGGGAGGCCCATCGCCTACAAAGAATCGGTGAAGTATTTAGGCGTTCGGCTAGATCGTCGCCTTTGCTTCAACGCCCACGTGACGGAAACCCTTGCCAAGGCTCGCGGCGTCCGAGCCAAATTATCTCCTTTCCTCTCGTGTCGCAGCCGCCTGGCCATGCGCATGAAACTTACAATCTATCTACTATTTTTCAGGTCTGTATTGACCTATGCGGCACCCGCCTGGTGGTCTCTTTTATCCACCACCAACAGATGTAGGCTGGAAGCTTTCCAGTCCCGAACACTCCGATCCTTGACGGGGTCCCCTTGGTTTGTAAGGAACGACGTGATTCGAAGGGGTCTCCGTGTTCCTACCTTGACTTCCTTTGTCCGGTCGCTGGCTCTAACTCTCTTTGCCAAAGCCTCGACCTCCACCTTCCCGTACCTACGAACCATCAGTGCATCAGAACCACCACCGCCCATTCGGGTCAAGCGCCCTCGGGCGCTTCTTGATGACCCGCCATAATGCCATCCTCTTTAAATTACACAAAAACAAAGTAATCATCAGTCCTAGACCAGAGTATTTCACCTAAACTGTCCTTCTCTCCTTCCTGTCCACCTCCTAGCACGCTGAGCCGGCTGCTTGTTGCTGTCATCAATCATTGGCACGGAGGCTCTCCGCCTCGCGGGGAGCGACCGACGCCCTCAGGGCGTCTGCTGACTGGACTTGAAACGGGCAACATCTGTTGCTCGAATCGGTACCAGCGGCAGTGCACCACACAAATAACAGTTATACTCCCCCGCCTTCTCAGTTAACTGGTTGGCGGTTTCCTTTTCCAGTCTTAGGTCACCAGTCGACAATGTACAAGCACTAAGTTTACTTCTGGCAGCCATTGGACACGTTCCAGATGCTGCAATCAAGCCACGGGTGCAAAGACACCCCGCATCCATAATGCAATGCAATGTCTTCAGACGAACAGGACTGCTCTTTGGACTGCTCTCTACTCTGGACGTTGCCTCAGCTTCTGGCTCCAGGAATTCTACTGCTTTCTTCTTCGAGGAAAGAAGACCAAGGGGCCAGTTGCTGCCGGTGAACTAAGTAGCCGGTACCAGTGGCAGCTGGCAGAAGACCTTTTTAGGACCACCTGCGCCGGAATTCATCTTGACCGGACAGGAAGAGAAGAAGACTGCTCTGGGCTCTGGTGAGTGCCGATTATCAGTGCTATAAACCCTAACCTGCTCGCGACTGTTAGGTAGCGCTGCCCCGGACGATCCTTGCAAGCCCCCACCAGTGGTAAGCGAGCTCGGATATCGCCGGGGTAAAGGGGCCAGTAGACACCAGTCTTGGTAAGGACTGGTATTCAACGAAGTTGGTCGTTAGCCCAGCTCCTCCCGCATCGTCGTGAGCAGGGAAGACGCGCGGGTAACCCGGCTTCGGCCGGACCCGAGATCCCTGGCGTCTGGCGGTGACTGCCTAGCAGTCTCTGCCCGGCAGCCGCACCTGGCCAGCATGCCTTCTACAGGCAACGGCTCAAATGCCGAGTCGCTCGGCTCTGCCTTGCCCCATCTGGGCGACTCGCCTGAATCGCCTCGGGCGATGGAGACGGACGATCCTCTCCAGAACCCGCTTCCTCCTCTCCCGGTAGACGAGTCGGACGAATTTGCGACCGTTGGTCGGCGTAATCGTCCGGTTAAGAAGCCGAAGAGGACCCATTCCACTGGATCCGCTTCCTCTCGGATCTCGGCCATGGACATCGGACCTTCTCAGGGCCAACAGGCCGCGGTTCCGACTGCTTCGGTAGCAGCTCCGGCTGCTGCCGCTGTTAGTCGCGCGCCGCCCCTGTACGTCCACGGGGTGTCCAATGTCGCCGCCTTATACAGACGGCTGATCGCGGCCCACGGCCTGTCGGCCGACAAGCTTAACCTGAAGCTGCTTGGCGGTGATACGGTCAAGATTGTCGTCCGTCAGCTCGAGGACCATCGCTTGGTCGAGGCCTTTCTGCAGGCGCACAGCCTGCAACACCACACCTTCTCTCCTAAGCGAGTCAAGCCCTTGTCTGTAATTTTGCGTGGGCTTGACGCGCATACTGATCCACAGGAGATCCTCATGGAACTCCAAGACCTCGGGTACCCGGTGCAGGCAATTTTCCGCCTGTTCACCAACTCAGAAACCCGAGTACCTCTCCCGCTCGTCCGTCTCCAGCTCGAGAAGGGCGAGGCTGCAGATAAAATATTCCACCTGACGCGGCTGTTTGGCTTCCGCGTCAGGGTGGAATCCGGTGGAATCCAATTGCCCCGGGCAAGCTTGCGCAGTGCCACCAGTGCCAGAGGTTCGGCCATCACACCGACGTCTGTCGCAGTGCCCCGGCCTGTTTACGTTGTTCTCTGGGACATTCAACTCAGGCCTGCACTGTGGCAGATAAGACCAAGTTTCGCTGCATAAATTGTGGCCAAGGCCATGCAGCCAATAACATTAACTGCCCGGTCTACAAGGCGGAGCTCCTGCGGAAGCAAAAGCCGCAGGGGCCCCTCCCGAAGCTAAGGCAGCCAGTTTTGCAGCCCCAACCTCAGAGGCAGCCTAAAACACAGGGTAGGGCACAACCGGCACGGCGCGCGCCCTCTCCGGCTCCACCTCCTGCCCCTGCAAAGGCACCTAAACGAACCGCGTCTCCTTCTGAAGCAGAGACAAGCCCTGTAGCCGTCATCTCGATTATGGAGCCGGAGAATCAACCCTCCACCTCCGCGGAACCTCCAACTCCCGCCTCTGAACCAGAGGTAGCCTCACCACCACTGCCACCTCCGCGATTTCCGCGAGCAGGCATCACTAAATCCAACAAAAAAGGGATAACCACACCGGATGCTCGGCCCCGAGCTCCTGCCTGCCCACAGCCCAAGAAAAGTCCTGCTTCCCGGTACAATAAGTCTGACGAAGCGCAACAGCGTACTTTTCCTGCCGCTGATTCAAAACCGTCTGCCCCTGGTCCTGTGGCTTCCACCACGACCCGATCTGCCGTAAAACCTGGTCGCTCTTACGCGGCCTCAGTTTCCAGGCAAACCGCCCAGTCCGTCATATCCGATGATGCACAGTTCGTCCGCGACTTTCTGTCTGGCTACGACCTCAAGAAAGTCGCATCCACCTTCAGGTCCATCCGAGACCGCCTGGAAACTGCTGACCCAACTGAGAGATTCATGCTCTTGGTGGAAGCCTGCGAAGTCATAGGTCTTCTATGAACCGAGCCCTTAGACGAGATCTCTCTCTCATAGCCTGGAATGCTAACAACATCGGTTCCAAGCATTCCGACCTTCTAGAATTCCTGGCTCGGTTCAAACCCGACGTACTTCTCCTCTCTGAAACCCACCTGACCCCGGCGAACCGGTTTCGATTACCAAATTACGTGGTCTATCGGGATGACCGAGTTGGCCGACGAGGAGGCGGCACGGCGATCGCGGTGAGGACCTCCATAGGTCATCATCGTGTCGCTTTGCCGCAGCTTACCAACCTAGAGGCCACCGCCATTGAGGTCCACGGAGCTCTTGGCGGAGTCCTCGTGGTTTCAGCATACAAGCCCCCACAAGCTGAACTCCTTGTCGGCGACCTGGACGTCATCTTCGATTCCCATCGAAGGGTAATTTTGGCCGGCGATCTGAATTGCAAGCATCGCGTTTGGAATAGTCGCCTGACTACTCCGAACGGGAGGCGCTTGCTCAGTTTTGTTGAATCGCGCCGGGCGATGGTGTTTGGTCCAGCGCAACCCACGTTCTTTCCGTTAAGGCCTAACGCGGCTCCCGATGTTCTGGATATCGCGGTGACCCAAGGAGTTGTCTGTCCGGTCGAGGTATTCTCACTTACGGAGTTGACATCCGACCACAACCCTATCTTTGTCCACGTCGCTACCCAGCACGCCTATGCACGTTCTGACCAGAAGAAGGTTATCGATTGGGATCGCTACGGCCCGGCCTTGTGCCGTCGATTGCCACCAGCGGCCCCACTCGATTCCGTTCGCCTCCTAGACGAAGCAGTTGCGGGAATCGAAGAGGCAATCATCTCGGCTATAGGCGTGTCTTCACGTACGCGAGCTGGTTTCACGCCTGACTATTAACGCATCCCTGAGGAAGTCTCTCTTCTCGCTCGCGAGAGGAATTACTTCCGGAAACGTTGGCAGAGGACCCGTGATCCAGCCGATAAGGCAGCATACAATCGGCTCACCGGACGACTGCGCGGCAGTCTGAAGGCGTCCCGACGTAGCTGTTGGGAACTCGCTGTGGCCCGAACGGGGGATGTGGACCCGCAAAGTCACCCGTACAGAATACCTACCGCATTGACGGGACGGAGGCGACGACCTCCACTCCCCGCCATTGTTGGACCGTTCGGTCGACTCCTGGGTCGCCCGGAGGAGAAGGCCGAGTACTTGGGCTTGTGTTTCGAGCGACAGTTCGCTCCCAACCCGCCCATGGACTGGGACTTCGACGAACAAGTCGAGATGGCTGTGGAAGACTTTCTGTCTCTTCCGATCACGGCGGAGCCCGAAACCAACTCTTTGGAAGAGGTCTCAGATCGGCTCGCTGAACTTCAGCCAAGAAAAGCTCCAGGCCCGGACGGTGTTACGAACACCGCTCTACGACTTCTTCCCGAGCCTGGAGTTCAATTCTTGACTGATTTGTTCAACGCGTGTCTTAGACTGGCCTACTTTCCCAAGAAATGGCGAAAGGCGACGGTTATCGTGATCCCGAAGCAGGGAAAGGATACCACCCGCTCTGAAAACCTCCGGCCTATCAGCCTACTCTCCGCTACGTCCAAGGTCTTTGAGCGCATCGTACAGCGTCGTGTACGAGAACATCTAACCAACTTTGACGTGCTGGTCCCCGAACAGTTCGGCTTTCGTGTGGGGCATTCGACCACTCATCAACTGATGAGAATGGTGGAAAGCATCACGGAAGCCGGGTGTCGGAGAGAACGGACCGTTGGCTGTTTCTTAGATGTTGAAAAAGCCTTCGACAGCGTATGGCATGATGGCCTATTATTCAAGCTTAGGGAAGTCCAGCTCCCGGACTGCTACCCCCATCTGGTTGCTAGCTTTCTGACGGAGAGGACCTTCTGCGTGAGAGTTGGCGATTCAGTCTCTTCCGAGAGACGAATCACAGCCGGCGTCCCTCAAGGTAGTGTTCTAGGCCCCCTTCTGTTCTCGATCAACGACGTGCCGAGACAGCCTGGAGTCCAGATGGCCCTTTTCGCTAACGACACGGCCGTATTTACGGCCGATCGTCCTGAGGAAAGGGCCGTCCTACGACTGCAGCGCCAGCTCGACACGCTCGTGGACTGGACTGAGAATTGGAGAGTGCAACTCAACGCCACCAAGAGTGTAGCCGTCGAATTCTCTAAGCGACGGAAGAACCCCGTTAGGCAGCTACGTATCGGTAGAACGTACTTGCGCTGGTCCAAAGAGGTCAAGTACCTCGGATTACACCTTGACCGTCGGCTCACCTGGCGTACCCACGCACAGACAGTTCTTAAGCGAGCATCCACTCGCCTGTGCGCACTGTTTCCACTCCTGATTAGCTCAGCCATGACCAGGAAATTGGGCAGGATGATCGTCGGCGCGTATCTGCTTCCGGTCATTACCTACGCCTGTCCGGTCTGGGGTTACCTCGCCGCAATGCATAAAAAGAAGTTGCAGAGCGTCCTCGACAGGGGTCTTCGGCTAGCGGCCAAAGTCCCCCGTCGCTTTTCATCTCCCCTTCTAAGGAGAGGACTTGGCGTCCGCTCCTTAGACGACACATTCAGGCGGCTTGCACGCAAATTTTATGCACGTGCGGCGAGGTTCCCAGGCAATCCTCTAGTGACTGGGCTGGGAAGGTACCGTGCTGGGAAGGTGATTCGTGGAAACGCCCTCGGTGTATACTGCGCTAGTGTAGGCTAGCACAACAGCCGAGAATCGGCCTGCTATAGAGCACACGCCCTGCTTGGGCAGGGCCATGAGGCAGGAGCTCCAGAAGGTAGCTCGGAACTCAGATACCGAGCGGTTCGTCTCTGCGACGCACAACCGCAAAGCCCAGAGCGAAAAAAAACTGTGTCTTCCCCACGCATTCCACCCATTGTAAATCCTGACAACAGGAATTATACACAACTTTTGCGTTCCCTCTCCCAAGCTCTCCCTTCGGTCAAGGTCGAGGCGAGGTGCCAAGGCGCCTCGCTAAAGCTGGCGACGCCACGATCCCCGACTTCCGCTCTGTTCAGGCATTCCTGACAGGGCGCAATATATCATTCCACACTTTTGCCCTCCCATCAGAGCGATAAATCAAGGTCGTTCTGTCGGGAATACCTTCCTTTACTGACACTGATGCTATCAGGCAGGAACTTGTTGCGCTCGGCTATGCGCCGACTGCGGTAAGCGTCCTGCATGTTGGCAAAGGTGATGACCGCAGACCTGTTAACAGCTTTCTGGTCAAACTTCTGAAAGTAGGCCCTTTCGAGGAGATTTACACTCTCCAAAATCTTCTGCACCTACGGGTGCAAGTCCGAACATTTGACCCGCGGCCCGGCCCCTCGCAGTGTTTTAACTGCCAGAGGTTCGGCCACAGCAGTCTTTTCTGTCATCAGCCACCGCGTTCCGTCGTTGTGCTGAGCCTCATCGTGGCTGTAATAAGCCAACGACGGGGTTCACAGCTATATGCTGCAACTGTGAAGGAGCCCACCCGGCTAATTACCGAGGCTGCCCAAAATTTATCGCCGCCATGAAACCGCAGCGACCTCCTGCGCGCCCTGGCGCGCAGGCTGGCCGTATAGCTGGTCCTGGCCCTAACCGGCGAAAGGCATTCCCACCTCTCACTGGTTCATCTGCCAAGGCCCCGGCAGCAACTCCGGTTGCTTCCGGTGCCGCTGTCTCGCCTGCACTCGTCGCTTCGGCGCCGCCTGCAGCGGGCTCAACCCCGGCGCCTGCCGGAGCGCCGCACCTTCCTACGCGGCCATGGCCGCTAAATCTGTCCCACCTCCAGCCCGACCGGGCAAGTCTAAGCGCTCTCGTCGTCGCTGGAACTCCGCCGGCCGACCTACATCATCACAGGTTCCACCTGTACCAACTCCGCGGGCTCGACCCGCCCCCAGTCATCGACCTCAACCTCCCAGCGAGCCTACTACTCAGTCCGTCAGCCCAGCGCCATCTGCTACCCCTGTCGAGGCCAGCCAGGCTTGTCCTCCGGTGTCCCGGGAATCTTCTCGGGCATCGGCGGATCCCCTGACTGCCTGGGCAGACAATCTTGTTACATCTATAAGGACTGCTCGCGAGACTACCACGGTGCTTACCCTGGTCTTCCAGTCTCTAGCTACCCTCTTTCCCCTACTTCCCCTGAATGGCTAATAGCCTGACGATCGTGGAACGCCTTCGGGCTACTCCCCAGACGATCTGAACTGATGACTTTCGTGACGGAGTATGATGTTGATATCATACTTCTTTCCGAGACTCATCTGGCTCATTACCACTCGTTTTCCCTTCCTGCCTATGTCTGTTATCGTCAGGATCGTTCCCTACGGCCTCGCTGTCCCCCCTCGGGGGGCACAGCTGTCTTAGTCCACAGGCGGATATCCCACAGGCTTTTGCCTCCTCTAGATACATCTATAATTGAAGGCTGCGCGGCGGCGGTGGACGCCGGCGGATCTGAGTTGCGCGTTGTTTCTACGTACCTCCGGCCTGGCCGGCGAACACCGCCACCGCCCGAGGATTGGGACGCCCTCCTCGACCACCCCCTCTCAACCATTGTAGCCGGCGACTTAAACGCCAAACACCCTTCATGGAACAGCCGCGTTGTCAACGCCTATGGAAATTCTCTGTTCCGGTTCGTCTCTGGCGACCCGGCACTTATTGTCATCGGCCCTGAAGACCCTACCTACTACCCCTTTCACGGCCATCGGCCGGACGTTCTTGACATAGTAGTTGTCAAGATGTCAAGAACGTTGCCCGTAACATCGAGGTCTCGTCTGTGTCGGATCTTTCGCCCGATCACAATCCCCTTGTTATAACTGTTCGAGAGCTGTCGGCGTCACCCCGACTTCCCGCTCAGATTGTTAGGAGAGTCAACTGGCGCTCCTATCATGATGAGCTCTCTCGAAGGTTACCATCTCTCCCGGCGGACCCTATCGTCACACGTGACGATTTGGATCTCCGCGCCACAAATCTTCAGGAATTGGTCCAAGGTGTCATGGATCGACACACCTACGCACTCGAGGTGAATCATCGCAAATCGGCCTTACCTGCGGAAGTACTCCACGCCATCTGGCTACGGCGCCAGCTCCGCCGCAGATGGCAAAGAACCCGTGACCCAGTCGTAAAGCGACGATTTCAACAACAGTCCCTTTACGTCCAGCAGCTACTGCGGAACGTAAACTCTGATCGATGGGACTCTTATCTTGAGTCTCTGGAATAGGTTTTCACCATCAAGTCAAGGGAACCCCAAGGGAGTGTATGGGGACATTGTGAGTCTTATCACTTCATTAATGTCAGTTGTGCCAGATTTTTGCTTTTCATTCTCAATGGGCAATGGGCCAAGCAAACTGATCTTGTAAACCTCATCCTCTTAGAGGTTAACTATTTTCTCTCACAGACTTGCATGGCCAAACATTTTAATAACAAAACTTTTTTTGGTTAACAACCAATCAGTATTATACTGATAATGTTATTAATACCAAATGTTTCACCAATTCTCTGATGTGGAATATTCAGGGGTAAAAATTAGAAGAATGAACAGCAGTTGGACATGCCTTATTATTTATATTATTATTATTATTGTTGTTGCTGCCTATTTTATTTTTGTTTGGTAATATGTAAACTATGTTCTAGAACTTTTGTAATGTTTTGTGCATGTTGTGTTATGGGCCACAGTATCAAGCATACTAGAGCGAGGTACATATAATGTGGCATATGAACTGTTATTAATTCTCTGCTTTACCATTAAGGATTACCACATCACAGATTGGGCAAAATGTTTGGAATTAATAACATCAAAAATGTGGTTGGCAACCAAGAAAGTGTTGTTATTTAAAGCTCTCACTACACAGGTTTATGAGTGGGAAAATAGGTTCTTAGAGTGATTGTTAAGATGGATTTAATTTCGATGACTGTAATCTGAGTGAAGTAATTTTTTCAGAACATAAGCATTAATAATTTATCTAGTAAAGTTGTACCAGATTTCCTTTAGTTTTCTTCCAATCTCATATACATTCGGTTACATTTGTTGAAGTTATTGCATTATTAAAGTTTTATGTTTTTTGTTGTCCACCATGCAGTTGTTGGTGTTTTGGTTGTTGATGATAATGAGTTGTATTCAGGGCCGGTTTTACCTAACGGCGGAC
Source organism: Magicicada septendecula (assembly GCA_034769895.1). Classification (NCBI taxonomy): domain Eukaryota; kingdom Metazoa; phylum Arthropoda; class Insecta; order Hemiptera; family Cicadidae; genus Magicicada; species Magicicada septendecula. The sequence goes on from CM068367.1 coordinate 891,415,394, forward strand.
CCGGCGGCCGCCGGGAGCCTCGCGCCAGGGGGGGGCCTCGCGAGGAGGGGTTTTTTTATTGTATAAAATTAAATATGTAGGATTTGAAAGTAAAATGGGATTTCAAATAATAATAATAAATAATAATCAATTTCAGCAAATTATTACCAATTATCAAGTTTAGTAGCGCCATAATAGAGAAATTTTGGTAGTGTACATGACAGTTGCTGTCGGCAGGATACTCTATGCGCAGGCGTGCAGCTGGGAGCACAAGATTTTGGCCGGTGTTGGTAGGCCTGTGTGCTGTCTGCTGTCCACTGTCCTAGTTCTATTCTAGCCCGCCCCGCTGTTGTATTACTGTCTGTGTCTGCCATTTTATTGTATGCAAGGTTTTTCGCTGTTGCTTCTTGCGTTATATTCATGTTTTGTGTTTTGGTGATAAGGTCGGATCCGGATTGGAGAGACTGAGAGTGCTTTCACATGTGCGGCTGGAATAATAGACTGTGAACTTCAAGTCCAAATGAATAAGGAAAGAGCTTATTGGCGTCAGGTTTTGACTAGAATTGTTTCGGTAGTAAAGTTCTTTACTGAACGATGGCTTCCTTTGAGGGGTGACATTGAGAAGTTTGGATGTGCAAACAGTGGAAACTATTTAGGTCTGCTTGAATTATTAAGTGAGTATGACCCGATTTTGAAGGAACATATAAGAAAGTATGGTGGCACTGGCAGTGGCAAAACGTCTTAATTATCACCAGATACCTGCGATGAATTTATTGATATTATGGGAAGGCGAGTGTTTGAAGAGATTGTGGAGGAGGTAAAGGCGTCTAGATACTATTCAATATCAGTAGATTCAACTCCAGATGTTGCACACATTGATCAACTAACTTTTATCATTCGATATGTTAAGTTTGGAGAGCCTACAGAAAGATTTTTAAAATTTATTCCATTATGTGGACACACAGCAGAAAACCTATTCAATGAAGTAATTGGCTTATTAAATAAAAATAACATCCCAATCTCTGACTGCCGGGGCCAGTCTTACGATAATGCGACTAACATGAGTGGACGTTACAATGGCCTCCAAGGCAAAAGTTAAAGAATTAAACAAGTTAGCAGAATTTATCCCTTGCTCGAGCCACTCGTTAAACTTGGTTGGAGTTTCTGCGGCTGAGTGCAACTCAGAGGCCGCTAAATTCGTTCACTTCGTACAATCATTATACGTTTTTTTCCTCGTCCACTTCGAGATGGAGGGTGCTATTGGCTTCTCTGAAAGGAAAAAAGAAAGTTGTCAAGGCGCTATCAAGCACCAGGTGGTCGGCTTGTGCAGATGCAGTGGCTGCACTGAAAGAAAACTACATCGAAATAAAATCTGCTTTAGAAACAATAATTGATGACAGGGAACAAGCAGCTGATGCGAAAGTACAAGCTTCTGGTTTTAGAAAATCTATGGAGCGATTTGAGACAATATTTCTCACCCATATGTGGAACGAAATTTTAAGTCGCATAAATAATGTAAACAAAGTATTGCAGAAGCCAACATTGACCCTTTCGACGTCAGTGACGGTATTGAATTCCCTTACAGATTACATTTCCAAGAAAAGGGACAGTTTCGAAAGATACGTCACAATAGCTGAAGTAATTTTTGATCTACTTACAAAAAGTCTGAGAAAACGCGCACTACCAAACGTAGTTCAAGGATTACCTATTTTGATAAAACCCAAACACCAGAAACTGTCCTTACAGGGAAAGATAAACTTAAAATAGAAACTTTTCTACCTATTATAGACACATTAGTTACTAATCTAAAAGAAAGATCTTCAAAATATGAGACAGTAGCTAAGAGATTTGGATTTTTAGAAGATTTGGTCGTTCTAAATGAAAGTGACTTAAAAGTTTCTTGCAACGCTTTTTCGGAAAGATACAAAGATGATGTTTGTGGAAATGAACTGCTCGAAGAGTGCCTTCATCTTCAAAGTTTTTTAAAAGAGGACGTGGATTTGGACAAGCTTTTTCTGAAGATAACCGAAGATGACAGCGATGGTGAAAAAGACGATGATGACATCACAGGTGGAATATTTGAGCAAGAGGATCATGAAGGAGGAGAGAAGGTCCAAGATGAAGTTCATGGCACTGGATCTCATTCTTTGTCAAATAGACTTAACCTGGAGACCACGTACAAACACTTGCAAGAAAATGGACTTTTAACTGCATTCCCAAATGTCAAAATTTGCTTAAGAATATTTTTGTGCATGATGGTGTCTAACGCATCTGGAGAAAGAACATTTTCTAAACTAAAAAGTGTGAAAAGTTTTCATAGAAGTAGTCTTAAACAAGAGCGATTAAACTCTTTAAGCATCCTAAGTATAGAAAATGACATTTTGCGTAAGCTAAACTTTCATGACGTAATTGATGATTTCGCAGCAAGGAAATGTAGAAGGAAGGCGTTTTAAAAGTGTTTGATTTTATTGATATATATTTTATTCAGCCACTGTCCAAATTTGCGTTAATTGTGTTAATGACTTGTTCAGAGTACTGAAGCAAACTCTAACATAATTATATTTCTTTATAGAATGTACTATGTAACATATTTGTTTTTTACTTATGTTAATAAAGTAACCAACCTAGTAGTAAGACCTACAGTACTAAAACCACTTTAATAATTTGTACAAAGAAGGTAAAATGAAACTTAGCTCTTTTTTATTTTGTGGGTTTCAAACTGATGTTAATAAAGTAATTATTCAAAGACTTTTGTATTTGTGATATTTTGATGATTATTACAGTCCCTTATTTATTGGTAGTAATGCAGATATAATTTATATATGTTTATTTATCACTGAATGAAAAAAAGATATATATATATATATATGTGTATGTGTGTGTGTGGGGGGGGCCTCATTTTCGAACCGCCAGGGGCCTCAGAGGTCTAAAACCGGCCCTGGTTGTACTGCTATTGTTACAGATATAATAGTCTGCTTTAGCAATACACAAGCATCAGCTAAATATGTCTGAACAAAAGAGTGTGTATTTATTTGTATTTAAAAAACAGTTTGTAATTAAAAAATAACCAAAATGTAATGTTATAAAAACCATTTCATGTTTAAACTTGACTGTAGTACCATATATTGAATTTTAAGTGAATCTGACTTTTAAGTACAATGAACTTGTATAAATTTAAGGAGAACAGCATTGTGAGTTTATGCTCACTCATAAACATGGAATCTTTCTATTATTAAGAACAACAATGATTTGGGTCTTTAACACATTTCCATATGACATAAGACATTTTATATATTCTAAAATGACCTTCTTATTGGTTTGGTTGGTAATATCAGAAATACGAGGTGTGAAAATTATTAGAATAATTGTGATATTTTTATTTTTTTGGTTTCTACTTTTAAGTAAAACCAGTATTTTATGACATATATCTTTTTAATTGTTGATATAATTCATTTTTCATCTCTTAAGAATGATTTGGTGTATATATTTTTTTTAATTTTGAGTGGTTTCAACGTATTTAGAAACAAATTTTCAGAAATATGTCATGTTGCCATCACTGAATAGAGAAATGAGCTGGTTAACAGACGATTTTTAAAGTGAGGTTATGTTATGTTTTGGTGTTGTATCATTATTTCATGTTGTTACAGGTTACCAGGAGACTTTTTGTGCAATTTTTTCAGTTTGAGCGTAAATTTTCACAACTTTTAAGTTAAATATGTAATAATATGTTAAAACTGATTAATATAATTGGAAATTAAAAAAAAAAAACATGTAACGTCAATGAAATATTCCTTTATGTAAAAAATAATGACACATTTAGTTTTTAGTGCGCATTCCCTGGCTCTTTACGAGAGATTCAATGCGTTTTGGCATGCTTTCTAAAAGTTTCTTACAAGAGTTTTTGATTTCATCATCATAGTGCCAAATTTTAATAAGTTTCGCTGTAACATTGACCTTTGTAGTAATGCTAATTTTCTTCAGTCTCCTCTTCACAGTGGACCAAATGTTCTCTATAGGGTTCATATTTTCATATCTGGGCTATTTCCAGGCCATAGCAGGGTTTTTATATTGTTTTCACTTAAAAACTTTGTAACAGACTTTGCTTTATGTCACGGTGCACCACCATGCATGAATACGAAGTTATTATTTGGGAAACAGTCCTTTAATTGTGGTAATAACCTATTTGAAGTACTTTTTTTGTACTGATGCTGGTTCATCATACCTCCACAATGTATAAACGTCCTGTACTTTGAGCTGACGTTACACTCCAAACCATCACCTGTGTAGGACCATCACATGTATGACTTCTTTCTTCCGATATTGCAAACATGGATTCATCAGAAAAACAAACCTGAAAGATAAAAGATAAAAATATCCTTCAGTACAGTATAAACCACCTAAGGTAACTGTTATGTTAAAATTTTAGTCAATACTTTTCGATACCCTTTGCATGTTTTTAGGAAAAAGTGAAATCTTAAATATTTACTGATTAATTAAAGGAAACTTAGTATTTCTTACCTTGCTCCAGTCGTTTCTGAATTGTTCTTTTACTTCTTTTGCCCAAGCAAGCCTCTTCTTTGCCATAGCAGGTGTGATTTTAGCTTTCTTTCGAGGACGGCATGCAGGGAGTCCAGCAGCGATCAATCTTCGACGTATAGAAGAATCACAAACATTCTCTCCATACTGCTCCATATTCATTTTCAAGTATTTGTTGGTGGCTTTTCTGTTTTTCTTAGAAATTGGAATTAGTTTCCTCTCTGTTCTTGGGCTAAATTTATTCTTCCGACCACATTTTCCTATACGAGAGGGTGTATACTCAGAGCCAGAGTCTAAAGACTTCTTCAAGCTACACATAGATGTTTGCAAAATTTTTAACCTATCTGCTATTTCTCCTTGTGTATATCGTTTTTCTTGCAGAAGACACTTGGACAGAGCCACTTTTCTAGGAGAAAGATTACTTGTCTTGCACATTGTCTAAAAATTCCTAACAAAACACAAAGTTCTGTAGAGTACAATATTTAACTTAAAAGTTGTGAAAATTTACGATAAAAATGTACAAACTGTACAAAAAGTCTCCTGATAACCTGTAACAACATGAAATAATGATACAACACCAAAACATAACATAACCTCACTTTGAAAATCGTCTGTTAACCAGTTGATTTCTCTATTCAGTGATGGCAACATGACATTTCTGAACATTTTTTCTAAATACGTGGAAACCACTCAAAATTAAAAAATATGTACACCAAATTATTCTTAAGAGTTGAAAAATGAATTATATCAACAACTAAAAAGACTTTTATGTCATAAAATATTGCTTTTAATTAAAAGTAGAAACCAAAAAAATAAAAATCACAATTATTCTAATAATTTTCACACTTCTGTACAACAGTTGAATCTCCAAAATAGTGTTGTTCTTAATAAATAATTTTAATATTTATATATTCATATATAATATATCAGCAAACTAACTGAAATGTGTTACTACTTCTTTCTCTACAGTTTTTTATTAAAATTGTATAGGTATATTCTTGATCATCCAGAAATTGTAAGAGGCCTGAGAGTGTTAGATGTTGGAAGTGGATGTGGTGCAACTGCTATAGCAGCAGCATTAGCTGGGGCAAAATCAGTTACAGCAAATGATATTGATCCAGGTAGTTCATGTTCACTATTTGTTAATAAATTTTAGGAAGCTTTAATTTTTAGTAAGTAGCTGTTATGTGAATATTGACTAAAGTGTTGGTATTGATTAAAACAATCTTAAGACTGTTGTAGCAACTTGTTTCCTGATTTCGTTTAGATACAAAAACATGAGTAGTGTAGTTTATTCATTCAACTGGATTATTTTGAAGATAAATTAGAAATCATTATTCTACAAACACATTAAGTAGGTGATAAAATATAGAAATTGATCATTTTTTTACCTAATTATGTTTAATGAATAAACTTGTTTTGTTCATTGACAAAATAGACTCACATTATGTATTTAAGATATTGTTATGATGTTCTAAGTGTTCGTCATGTTGTTCAGTACAAAACACAATAACGACACCAATGCAGTCACTGATTAGACTTTAATTAGACACAACAGTTATAAAACACAACTCATATACAATAACTGAAGTAACATTTATCCAGCAGACAACAATAAATGTCACCTTCTTGCAGTTCCACACGAATTAACACAACAATCACTTTCCACTAAACCACAACAGTCACTTTCATCCACACTTCTAAAATTGCCAGGTGTACAGGTGTAAGTGACCTTTAATGCCGGCCACTGACACACACACACACACACACACACACAGAGAGAGAGAGAGAGAGAGGTTCCAGAATAATCTACCATTTTCAGGGCAGCACAGTGAACATAAACTGCTTAGTTACAGGCGCAAGAACAATCTGAAGACTAGGTCAAAGCCTGAACTTGAACAAAACGTGCTGGCTGCTTGTACTAGGCTAATACAGGGTGCGGCAGAAAAACCTCCCACATTTCGCCGAGTCATTGCACCGGCACTGGTGGAGTGGGGGGTTCGTGGTGTTGGTTTCCGGTAGCGTGTGCCTTGCCGTTTCAGTTGCCATCATGGCGTGGACTGGTATACATCGTGCGTTTGTTGTTGAGTCATTTATCCGAAATAACGAATCTGTGATCGCCACGCAGAGAGCTTTTCGAATACATTTCGAGCTTAATCGCGGCGATGCTGTTCTGGACAGAAAAACCATACTGTTATGGGTTGAAAATGTTTGGTCTACAGGGTCAGCATTAAAACTGAAACCATCTGGAAGACCATGTTTATAAACCATAAACCGTGTTTATGGTCCATACTTTTTCGAGGAAGTAGGCCAAACGGTTACAGTGAAATCCGCTCGGTATGTGCAAATGTTACAACACTTTTTGCAACCAAAACTCGTCGCACTTGGAAATTGGAATGTGTGGTTTCAACAGGATGGGGCCCACTGCCCACACAGCCAGAAACTCGATGGCTGTTTTGAGAGAACTGTTTCCCGGGCGCTTGGTCTTGTTACATGGTGACATTCGGTGGCCCGCACGATCACCCGATCTCACCCCTTGCGATTTTTTCTTTGGGGCCATCTGAAGGCTAATGTTTACCGACATCGACCACAAACCATTGATAAACTGAAGGCTGCTATACGCCAGGAAATTGCAGCGATAACACCGCAACTCACCCAGCAAGTGATGCAAAACTTCAGAAATTGATTAGAAACGTGTATCGGGGAAGAAGGCCACCATTTAGGCGATATCATTTTCAAAACCAAGTGAAAGAAACTGCATTATGTATCCTTTCATATTATGTAATAAAATTTAGAATAGCTTCGCTCATGTTTTTTTTGTTAGCCTTTTAAATGTGGGAGGTTTTTCTGCCGCACCCTGTAGATGAATGTGTAGGAAGACAATCTAATGTTTTGAAGAGCGTTACATAATTTTCTTTCATCTCAATGAACTTAGACTGTTTGTCCTGAACTCGCAAACCATCTCTGCAGTAATACGTAGCCAGGTAATCTAGGTGGAAGACCTTGAATTTCCACTGGCCTTCCTGTTGCATCCAATAAATAACATCGTTAATTCTCTTTTTGACAGTATAAGGCCCTTCCCAGTTAGTTTGAAGTTTCAGAGAGTGATCATGAGTGTGCTTTGGGTTGTACAACCAAACCTGTCTCCTTCGTTGAATCCCACATTATTGCTATAAATGTCATATTGGGTTTTCATTTGATCACTGGTTGTCTTCATCCAGGCGAGGAGCCACAGGCAGGAGAGTGGATGGAGGAAATTGCCCCCCTCCAAATAGTCACATCAGACAAAATTTTTGTTGTTGTTTTGTGATTGTAAATATGATACAAATTTATATCACTATGTAGGTTCATATTTTTCTCTAAAATTACTTTAAATTGTAACTTTACCTTACCATCTATCAGTTATACTGTAGACCATTAAAGAATGATCCAATGATCCCCCCCCCTAAAGTTAACTGTTCCCCGCCACCGAATTGCTTGCTGGATCTGCCACTGTTTTCAGCCATCCTCTTATCAAGCGATTTATCTCTCACAGTTGGTTTTCTGATTGTGAAGGATACTTCTCCGGCTCTTGGAACTGAGTCTTAGGTGATCCAAACATCAAGACCTCAGCAAGATAGGGTATCCAGTCACAGTATGTACGGTACAAGAACTAAATTGAGAATCGAGGTTACTGACTAAGTCAGGGTGCACAATGGACACTGTTACACTCGTGACGACTGTAAAAGATATTGGTTTACCTTCCACAAATCCATTAACAATCAAGTTTCCACTGGTCTTATGAAGCATGGAAACTGTGTGCTGTTGTGGAGCTTTATTTCTAAAACTTTGTATGTTCACAACCTTCTCTCTGCATTTTGTTCTCTCAAAAATTTACTTAAAGATGTCCACATTTCCCACATTTGTAACACTTTGGTTTTCTGTCTCTTTCCCATTGTTCATATTGTTACGATCAGGGGCGGATTAACCATTAGGCTGACTAGGCTGTAGCTTAGGGCGCGGCACTTCGGGGGGTGCAAAATTTTAGCTAAAAAATAATAAAATTTTACAGCTAAATGTAAAGTTGGTAATAAATTACAAGGATAAAAATTTGAGTTCATTTTGAACACAGGCGCCTGTTTGCGAGGAATTATGGTAAAACTATACATAAATAATAGAAGTGCTTTCCAACCTGTTTTCTCCGGTTGTGAGCCATCGGCGGCCAGCGCTCATAGAACTATGCCACCGGTCGACTTTCGTGGAATTGCCGACCATGTTATCTATTCCATCCAGTTGAGATAGCTTTGCGCATTTTCCTTACTATGCCCATCACTAACTGCAGTGGCGAAAGATCTTTTTCAGCTTTGAAGAGGGTGAAGAATTATTTACACTCAAATTTGCGCCAGGATAAACTGACCAGTGTAGCCCTCTTGTTCTTTAAAAGTGAGTTTCTGCAAGGACTTGATTTCAGTGAGGTGATTAAAACATTTGCTCAATCTAAAGCCAGAAAGAAGAATCTAGCTTGAACTTTACATGAGTCTTAACAAATCCACAAGATATTTAACTGATTGCCTTCTTTGTGTAAATGATGTTAAATGTACCCTTAATAAAACTGTTATAATTCTGTAACTACTTAGTTAATTTGTTCCATATAAAAGCCATGCAAACTATAAATGGTTGAAGGTGTAACTCTAAAACAATCTCTGAAAAATAGCCTCAGTTTTCAATTCTTGAGACTGTTTCCAAAAACAGTAAATATTTGAAATATTCCTAACTAAGAAATATATTGTAGGGTCTTTAAAGCTTCATTCAGCCCCTTGGAAATAAATGTAAGAGTAGCATATGGGTCGTGAAGGGGGCACCAAGATACCTTAACCCGGCCCTGGTTATGATGGTCTAACTGATCGTCGTATGGTACAGTGGAAAACAAAATAAAAGACACCAATTAAGTCACTAATCACCAGCTTTAATTATCACAATTTAACAGTTTATAATCAACAAAATAGTCTCTTACAACACATCAAATAAAAATTGTTCACACACAATAAAATGTCAACTAATATAAAACACAATTGTATTACAATTGTCCCGCATAATTATAAAACACATAACACTTCGGCACAATACTTTGAACCGCACTGTGTAAATCACCACTCAAACGCACTGTGTAATCGCCCGACAATAACTGGGCTAAGCGCCGCTGAAGTCTTGTATTTATACCCCACTGAGATTCCAGCATATTCCATAATACATGTCTTTACAAACATGTGAAAATTCTAGAGAATACTTCAGCGCGGCCTTGGCAGAATTGGGGGAGTCAAGACGCTTCTAGAACGACACCATCAAATGTATGAGACGTTCCGCATTATGTAATACTGCCCCACATATCAAGCATCTTGTACGCATTACAGCTGCAGGAATAGTCGAGAAAAGAGTAGAACAACGTTCTCCAATGTACCAGAATGTTCCATAATGGTGTAACACTTTTTCCGCATTGCATAACAATATCGTTGTTGCACCTTAAATTGTTTGTGTGGTAACATTTATTTTCTGGCGCCATCATAACATCAATGTGGTATTCTGACTACAGTGTGATGACATAAACTCATTAATATAGCAGGACGCTGCCTTAGCAGCTCCACACTCAAGGGTGTGAACAAGAACTTCTTAGCTATTTTGTGTCTCACCATTTGTAACACTTGCTGAAGTTCACAATCTCTGATGCCACTAATAAATACAGGGGGTCCTCTACTTTCGGACATTCAAAATTGATACCCTTTATTCAAGTTTTATAATACAACATCACACTTTTGAACACTGACAGAGGTGTGAGAAAGTGAATAAGTATTAAGACAATTGCTCATATTTGTTATTATTCCCCACTACTATTGTTTTTCATAATTAATGATAGCCTATTAATTTAAAGACTGCAAAATGTTAAAGCAATTAAATTTTTATGTAATAAGGCTGTGCTGAAGGTTGTTTCACATGCACTGCTTATAAACTTTACTACAGTAATGTACAAAAATGATTAATTTAACATGTTACCATATTGTCTATTTTTTGTAGTAAGAGTAGTCATATGATGAAAATTTAAGTGAGAATACTCTCTGATTACAATACAGTGTATTACTGTCCATAGAACCAATCCTACTAACTTATGTGCACAGTACAACTACAGTAAATACAGCCTACTATACGTATTGTATAGTACTCAACTTTCAGACAATTCAAGTTTTGAACACATTTTTGGGAACACATTATCTTTGAAAGTCAAGGACCACCTTTGTCTGCATTGCAAACCTTATTAGAAAGTCTTCTGGTGCTTCAGGATAGGCCAGTCTAATAAGTCTGTCGATGCTTCCTTCTCGAAGTCTTCTTGAAGACTCTCCCCAGAATTCTTTACCTCTGTCACCTCACTTTGTACTGAGCATAGTACCCACCGCACAAATTTTTATCACCATACCGTAACTGTAGAGCTTTTATCAATTCAACAGTAACTGATAATTGTTCTGGCTATCAGGTGGCTCTTTCTGTAGTAACTCTGCTGTAGGCCCCTTTAAAGTGAGAACAAGAGAAACTGCTTTGTCATTCTCTGTCCAATGGTTTGCGCATGCAGTGGCTTCAAATTGCCGAAGAATGCATCACCCAGTAAGTGCTTCTATCAAATGTCAGGGTCATGATGTGATCTGCCCCAACTTCAAGCTAAGCCACTTTGTCTGATACCTTATATTCCATGTACTTTTCTGTCTTTGTGATTGACACCGTCTCTTCAGCCTTTGGTTTGAAATGGATGACTTTATTTTCATTAATTGCCCAACTTCACTTTTAATTTGCTCTCTTGTGTTTGAAAATGACTTTTCTATTACAACAGAAACTTTGATCGATATTGTTTCTTCTATATTTGAGACAGATTTTTCTACAATAGATAATCTTACCTCTTGCACATTCAACTCACTCCATCCCAAGTCACCACGTAGGAGCCCAACTCTTCAGTAGTATGCTGTTGCAATTGTGTTTGCTCCTGTATCTGATTTCAGCTTACATTTCACATCCTGTCACTCCTCTGGCTCGAGCAACAGTGATTTCCGCTGTTCCTGTGCTTCTTCTGCTTCCTGCTTGCATTATTATTTTTGCTGTCTACTTGCTTCTTTCACCTTCTGTCAGCGTTTTTTCATTTGTTGTTTTTCTATCTGCAGTAGCAAGGCTAGAAAGGATTCTATTAACTGTCTGGTATCCATTGTTTTTCAAATTACCACTTGCACTACTCTTCTATGATGTATCCTCTGTTTCCACTGTTAGATCTTATTCGACTTCTGTACTACTGTTACAACGTCTCATGGATTGTCATGTTGTTCAGTGGAAACAGAATGACAACACCAATGAAATCAACTAATTACAAACTTTAATTAGGCACAACAAAACACTCTTATACTATAATTGAAGTCCATTTGTCTAACACATAACAATAAATATCACCTTTTTACAGTACTACATGAATTAACACAATAATCACATTCCACTAAACTACACAATCACTTTGATCCGTACTTCTAAAATTGCCAGCTCTATAATAATAATAATACTATTATTATATGACTATAATAACACTATATGTATATTGTTATGTCACAAGATCTGTATGTGATCTCAAGCCGCACGTTGTTGTTGTCAATTTATAAAAATAAATTGTTATATTTTGTTCAATTTCCAAGTTGCTCATAATTTTGTAACGATCTGCTTGCGTTGTATTTTTGACCTCGCCAATACCTGTTTACCTGTTCCACGTAATTGTGATTTACCCGTTTCTAGGCGCCAAATTGTTTGTTCAAAACAATTAAAAAAATTTTATAATTCCTTCACTTAATGTAACCGTATCTCTCGCCGCTTGTTGTCGGAGAAATTCAAAATCTGCTTTCCCGCGACAGTCTTACCAACCTGTAATTCTGGTAGAAAAATTTTGACGGTGCTATATTAATGAAGTAAACACATAAAGATTAATAATTGAAATAATGAACAGGTATTAAAGTAAGTATTGGTTTATTAATTGTCGGTTTTGCTTTTAATAATTACTAAAACATGAAATTATAAAAATATATGACTTTTTTGCTTTTTATGCTCCGGCTATAAAGAAATTACAACTCAGCGGTTGGATATGCTGATTGGGTCGTTGACTGAAGCTGGCGTCTGTATTGACATTAGTTTTTTCACAGTTTATTCAGTCAAAAAGTTCTTTTGATTATGGCAAAAAGATAACAAAATGATTTTTGAAAGTACAATCCTTGACATCAAGTTAATTAAATATTATGATCTTTCTTTACAACGGTTTTCTTAGAATTTAACACAATAGTGAGTTCACTTTACAAACATAGGTTAAGTTAGAGATCGTGTATAAATATTTTCTTATTTCCCAAAGTGTTAATAATGAATGTGAATAATCTTTTAATAATGATTATTGAATATTTTAATAGTTATTCAGTGTTTATAGTGTTTGAACCAAGTTTTGGATATTGTGCATTAATTCTTTTAAGTGTTGTGATCCGTCTCGTGGGTGTAGTAAATTAATTTAATATTATACATTACAAGTTCATCGATGTTTGATGGATTATTTTCATAAGTTCTGGTGTTCGAGTCGCCCTTCTCTTTATATTGGTTTTATTTCTTATAATTCTCAATTAATTTGGATTTATCTTGCTAAAAGGTTCTGTTAATTTTGTCCCTTCATTTCCATTCGTTATTATTGGTTTTAATTCATCTGTTTGGTTTATTTTTCTAAATTTTATGGATCGATAATTTTGTCAACTGCCCTCTTCTGATGCTAAAAATGGACTCTCTATTCGTTTATAACGGTTCTTCTCTAATAAAGTTTCATTGTTATGGTAACCAGACTCCTACTCTATTGGTTGAAAGCATTTTGTACTCATTGTTATAAAGCTTGGGTTTTTTCTCAAAATGAATAAATATTTTCTAATTAAGATATTTTCCTTGTCTTATTACCAATATGATTATTATTGTTACCGTATCATTGAATAGCTTTTCTGATGTAGTTTACTTAGACATCAAACATGATTGTTTTCTGTTATTTCTGGCCTGTTCTAACATTTGGCTATTATTATTCTTTTTACTTAATTTGGTTATTATGTGGTTTTTTTGCAATTATTTTGTATTTGTATTGTTCCTTGGTTTGTTATTTTATGTTTACTTATCTTTTTCCCTTGCTGTTTACTGTTATTTGTGCACATTTTACAATTTTTGTTCACACTGTTTTAGGCCTACTCTGACCTACCCTTTTTACATTGTTTTTATTTTAATTTTACTCTTACTACTAAGTTCTTATTGCTTAGTTATAGCTAGTTTACACTGATTCCTGATTTGTATTACTTACTACAGCTTTTCTGACCTATTAATGCCTTTTATCTTTAAATTTATAACTTTAACATAGGCTTCATCACCACTCAACATAATACAACTTACTCTTAATGCTTATTTTAACAATTATAACTTTTGCACAGTTCTATAATATTTACATTATCATCTCCTCTGCTTTTCCTTATGCTATCCTAACAATACTTATAAACATTTACTATATATAATCTTAATATTTAAACATTCATTTCTTTTTTTTGAGCCTACCTTTCCTTTATACCATATTACTGGTTTAAAGTTTGTTCTAGCCTTTTAACTATTATTTCTTAACAATAACATCTTTAATAACATTAGTGGATTTTTATCCTGAATACAAATATACTATTAAGCTACTATCAATTCTTACTATAATAACAATATTTTGGTTACTATTATTTTTTGGTATTTTTCACCCATTAAACTCTAGTGTTAATCACTGGTTTTGGTGTCTTTACTTATATTTTTTGGGTTTTACATTTGATTGTTCACTCTCACTTTTATATGAGTTCTTATATTGGTCGTTTTACATTTTGGTTTACACTTGCACTTTGTATTGTTTCACCGTACTAGTGTTAATAGTGTTTATTCCTTTATATTTTGGTTCTCTACATTATTGACCTTGGTGCGATCACCCTTATTATAGAATGTTTATCACTTAATGTTAACTGGTAATTCACTCCCTACTCCTATCATGCACTCTTGGTTCATTTTATTTTGATTATTAGTATTTTATTTATTATATTTCACTTTTGTTATTGTCTGTCTCTTTGTATCATGGTCTGTGTGTTTTATTGTTTGTTTATTTCTTTATCATTCTATGCTTACTTATCTAATATTACAACCTTTTTTTTTGGCTTGTACTTTCCATGTTTAATGGTACATTTAATAATATTTACTTTGCTTAGTTTGTTAATTCATGTGTTTATTTAATTTCATTTGTCATTGGGCCAATCACTTGGGTTGGGTCATAGTCATTTGTCTCGTATACGTTATAGTCATTCTAGTGCTATTTATTTAAAATTGTTAATTCTTCTTTAGCTGCATGCTTTTTCCTTTATATACTTTCTCTGGTATTGGGCTGCTTTTGGTATCGTAACAATATATACCCTGCGGAGGTTCCAGAATAATTTTTCATTTTCAGGGCATCACAACTAACAAAGTTGCTTAGCTGCAGGTGCTAGCACAATCTGGAGACAAGGTCAAAGCCCAGCCTTGAAAGCAACATGCCAGCTGCATGCACTAGGCTAGTCAAGAAATGTGTAGAAAGATAAGCTTCAATTTTCAAAGAGTGTTATGTAATTGTCTTTCATCTCAATGAATGTAGCAGTATTATGCTATGAGAGTAACATCATTTAACAGGTATATCTAACATTTATGTATAAATAGAATTTCAGCCTAACATCTTAAGAGAGGAAGGAGATAAATAGTTAATGTAATGTGACAGCAGTGACAGACATCTGCTCACTGTGCCAGCCTGGGAGCCTATGAGATACTGATTCTGAACAGAGTACATATTAAAAGAAGAATCTTTTCATGCACAGATTTATAATTAAATAATAGCAAGAAAGTCATATATTATTATAGTATAATAATAATTTTGGGAGGGGGAGGTGAAAATGCTATTTATATACATGGGCCAAACTCCCATTCCCAGACTGCTGCTGACTAAAAGGCCTCCTTATACTTCTCGAGGACTAGTCCATAACCGTTTATCACATTACTTCAGGCCAAGCCTTGCCTTTCACTCCTGCAGCTTCATTCTGATGTGCTGTAATCTAAAACAGCCTTCTTCATTTGTAAACGGCCCTCGATGTAATGTGACACCAGGCCCAGGAGCTTTCCCACCTGAGTGTGGTGGCATCAACTATGGTCTTAATGCTAAGTGGCCCAATTCTACCTCAGTTCCATCTGTCTTTGTTCCTACCTACTGCAGGTGAAAAATTTGTGGTGCACATCATCATTTAGACCGAGGTAGAACAGACACTTGGTACCTTTTCTATCCTATGGAGATAAGCCTGGGAAATATCTATGCCCACTCAGGAACTGAGTAAGATAGCATCCTACTTCTGGATGCTTTCTCTCTATCTAGTTCTCAATTTCTGGGACAAGCCTTCCTATCTACCTCCCTTGAGTCTCCTACTCACAGGACATGGAGCTTCTCTCCTCCTGTGTTGCAGTTTTCTATCTGACTTCTTTTCCTTCTGTGTATTGCCTGACACTCACTAAGTGAAGAGAGTGACAGAAATTTTTCCAGTAATAACTAAAATGGCTGGTTCACAGACCATACAGTATGTATATGCAACTTTTAACATGCCTCTTCTCTGTACCTGGACTGTTTATGGTGTCTCCTTCATGAGAGCTTCAGCCCGTAATTCCACCCCGAATAAAAATACCTACTGTGTTGTGGTTATCAACAGCCATCGTATACTGAACTTTGACCTGCTGATATTGGCCATAAGTCTGCTCCGGGCAATGACTCCCCTTGCAGCCTTGCCTGCAGTCTGATGGATCTGCTCCCAGAAATACAACATACTATCAACCATAACCCCTAGGTACTTAGCAACTGACTTTATCTCCACCACTTCTTTCCTACATGCATGGGGAGGAGAGTAAGGACCCTTTTCTTTGTGAGGACAATGATCTCTGTATTGTTCAATTCCAGTGAGAGGCTGTGGTCCACCATCGAGACATTGACAGTACACATCACCCTGTTGAGTTTTAGTTGAGGAAGCTCTGTATCTCATGCTGCCATATCATCAGCATACCCAACCAGCAGGGATTTCTTATGCAGCTCTATCCTCAAAAGGCTGTCATAGGACTTATTCCATAAGTCAGATCTCAGGATGGACCCTTGAACCACTCCAGCCATGACTACTGTTTTTCGCTCTCTTTTCATGATTTCATAGTCCTTCAAATAATCATTTACCATCATCAGGTGGTACTTTGGCACTTGAAAAACATGTTCAAACACTCAAAGCCTATTGCTCCTCCTTGCTGAATTAAAGGCATTTTTAATTTCCAAGGTGATCAACAAGACATGTCACAAATACTGTTCAGACTGCCTCACTGGCCTCCTGAACAGCATCCAGTGAGGCACCCTACTCTAAAACCATATTGTCTTGATGACAGGACCCTGGCCTCACAAATTGGCAACCTCAGCTTGAGAAGCTTCTTAAGAGAACCTTCCCCACTGTGTCCAGCATGTATAATGGCTGATAAGATTATAGCTCTTCTGGATCTCCTTTGCCCTTACTAATGAGGACAAGGTGCATAGTTTTCCAGAGGGGTAGAAAACCTCAGCTGTGAGGCATGCATTGTTCATCACAACAGCAAAAAAGGCTCTGTCTTACTACCACTTTTAGTACTTCATCAGGAATACTATCATGTCCTGGCACTTTCTTATTCTACAGTGAATTCGCATCCTGGCATAATCCCTCCTCACTAAAGAGCAAAATACCTCCCACTTCATCAAAACCGGCTTCTGCTCTCATTGGATGTGTGGGAAAGAGACTGTGGTCCATGGTGACTGCATCTGTAATGCAACACAATCTAAGAACCCCAAGCTTTTGAATAACAATCTTGTAGGTCAGCCTCCATGAGTCAACATTTATCTCTTCGACCAAACCACTAAGTAGAATTTCAGTATTTTATAAATTAATTATAATACAAAATAATAATAATAAACTATAGTTTACCACATGTTGTAACTGTTTCTTGGTGGCCTTATGTTCAGCTGACTTCCTATTTGCATCCTCCTGGTTTCTTGACCATTGCACAACTCTCCTGACTTTAAGAAACTTCTCTCAACTCATTTCATTGTCCTCAGTCTTTGATGTTAAAGACTATACATTAATAGACTGCCAGTTTAGTCCTCTTTGACCACTTAGTCTTCAACTCCTGGTTCTAGGCCCTCAGAGACCAGAGAGATATTTGGTATGGTCTCTATATGTCTGGGGTGCCAGAAAGTTGTTTAGTTGCCAACATTTAACATAAGCAGATATATAAAATAGGTTAATTACCTTCTGTCAACGTTTCTTAGAATCCTTTTCAGGATAACTTGAGTTTTGACACCAATGGTGTCATCATCAGATCGGATATGAATAAGGTTAAAACATTATTGATGTATATACATCTCGTCAAATATTAAAAATTAAAAACAACACATACATTATACAAATAATAAATAACACATATTAAAACAAAATAACAATATAACAACGAAATATAAAAACATGCGGCCGCAATGAATCGCGATTCATATCCGATCTGATGATGACACCATTGGTGTCAAAACTTGAGTTATCCCGAAAAGGATTCTAAGAAACGTTGACAGAAGGTAATTAACCTATTTTATAGTCTTAACCATTTCTGGAGGCAAGAGAAATGTTTAAATGTAAGCAGATATGTTCTAGCAACCATTTCCATCATGTACTTGCCCTGGGAATCTGGTTTGGTTATGCCCCACTCCATGGTCCTTGCTTTTAAAATCACAGCTACCACAAACACACTTTTTTTGGACAAGCTCTCATCCTCCAGGTGGTCTATCTTGTTCTGAAAGTCACAGATAACCTCATTGGGTATGAGGTAGCAACTGAAGTTACTCCCCCACACTTAGTCCAAACGAGTCCCTGCCACTCTCATGGCTCTGGATTTAAAACTTCCGTCAGTTCAAGGACCCAGATGGCAGCCATAAAGAAGTGGTAGTGAACCACAGTTATGACCTCCAGCTGAAATTGCATACTGGATGTTAATGTACATGCAAACAAATGAATGTTTTTAGTAATGGAAATTCCCAGGCTGTAAAACATGAATACCAACAAAGATTTTAAAACAGGAGAAACCTCAGAGCATAACATTTTCCCTGTTCTTTCATAATTTATGAACTAATGAATTATTCACTAGTCAGCAGTATGTCTGCTTCTTTTCCTGCAGCAAGCTGATAGAGGCCTTTCTACTTTGCTTCTATTTAGTTTAGTTTTCTTTTATAAAATTGCTAAACTGCTATAATTGTTTTTATTATTTAGACAAAGCTTTTCGTCATTACTGACATCTTCAGGTCTTAAACAACTCAGGTTTAATAATAAAAACAATTATAGCAGTTTAGCAATTTTATAAAAGAAAAGTAAGGATGGCTGCTAATTTAAACAATACGAAGAATATTTAGTTTAGGTTGCAATATCTGAATCATTTTGAAAGCATCTTATTTTCTTTCAGTATATTCTGGAACATTCTGCATCCATTTCAGTCAAAATTATAGAATAATAATAACAATAATATTAATGATATTGGTAATAATAATAATTATTTTATTTCTTTATTTTAATTAGCTGCCAACCATAACACTTTATTCAACTTCACTAAATACGGGAAATACTTGTTCAACTTAACATATTTCAGATTCAATAAGTCCTGGTAAAAAGTAATTATACAGTATACAGATATGTTTTTATAAAAACACATAGTTTGTTTTAACATTGCATAATGTTAATGTACTATTCTTACATTTACTGCGATCTGACTCTTAACACATATTTTTATTTTCATGGAAGGGCAAAGATGTACAAAAATAAGTCTATATCTTTGAAGTTTCTGTGTTTATTGCCTAATGTTACAAAGTGTCCCAAGAGGAATGAGACATACTTGAAGAATGCATTATATAGGCTAAAATAAAGAAGAAATTTCATATAAACGTGTGTTCAAAAACACTTTGATTTTTTTTTTTTATATGGCTTGCAAAAAATTTCACCTTGATTTCTATTCCAAGACTATAATTAAGCCCTACTAATATTCTTGGAATTTAAATTAAATGGTAAATTTGATGCTTCCATATGGTTTTTGGCCTTAAGTGTGAAAAAAGAGGTTCCAGAACATTATTTTGAGTAGTTCGAACATTAATTTGAAAATCAATACCAATACATCACCCACCCTAACCTATTTCTTTACTCTGGGTAGGTCTAACTTATAAACAATGTTAACAAGTATCTTGGCAGAGTTGTCAAATGTAATGATAGTCACAAAAGATTGCTCCACTAATATCATTATTATAATTCATAATCAGAACACTGCAGAAAGTTGATTTGAACAAGATACTAAATAAATGCATGTATACAAACAAACACACAAGTGTAAGTAAGTATCACATTTATCAATAAATATGAGACTCACGACTTGATTTTCACTATTACTCTTTATATCCTACCTTATAAGCACAGTATATTTACAATCACCTTGTTTCCTGCTACTTTATCGGGTATGTGCTCATAAAGTCATATAGTGTAGATCTGCTGTATATAAGACAGACGTTTCCCTTTTTATGATACGCGCTGTCTCTTGTATTATTATAGAGTACAGCTAGAGGAGAGTTTCTTATGGAATGGTCATAGACAACATGGTCTTACTTAATTCTTACTTGCATCTGAATGAGTTGGGAATGATACATAATACTTTATACACACTCACTAATATAAGTATGTTACTTAAATTATTATCACAGTTTTCAATGCATTATACAGTAGAGTCTCGCTTATTTGACTTTCGCTTATCTGATATTCTGTATTATCCGACTTCCCACCGCAAAAAAAAAATAACAAAAAACGCATTAATCGGCAACAAGAACTGCAAGTTGTGGGCGTTAGCGTAGTCTATTTTTTGTTGCTCCCAACTCTACCGCAGCTAATTAGTTACCCCGACTGTACAGTCTACACTATGACTCATGTGTCTGTCATTTGTCCCACCCTCACTCACTCACTGTCACAACTCACAACTCAGTGCAGTGCAGTTTATCATTGTATGCAGATCGGTTTATCGTCTGTTACATGCGTGTGTGTCTGTGTGTGTTAATTTGACAAACGTTGTTGTGTTGTTTAAAAGTTGAAATTTACACAAGTATGGCGACGAAAAGAAAGAAAGTTGTTGTATCGATGGAACAAAAACTTGAGGCAATCAAGAGGCTGGACAAGGGAGAGACAATGCAGAAGGTAGCTGATGACTTTGGCGTTGGACAGGTAATAGTAGGAGACTGGAAAAAAAACGAATAGAAATAGAAAAATGGTGTGCATCAAGAGTTACGGAGGGTCCATTAAAAGAAAGAAAAACTATGAAAAAATGTGACTATGAAAAAGTTAGTGAAGCTTTGTATGTTTGGTTTACACAGTTCAGGGACAAAGGTGTGCCTATTTCAGGGCCTATTTTATAGCAAAAGGCGTTGCATTTTTGTAATGAATTCAATGAAGGGGACCCAGATTTCACAGCAAGTGTCGGTTGGCTCAACCGATGGAAGAAACACTACGGTATCCGTCAGTTAAGTGTTTGTGGTGAAAAACTATCATCGAATTTTGAAGAAATGGAAGCATTCAAGAAAAGATTTCAGGAATTTATTGAAACTGAAAGCCTAACGGATGATCAGATATTTAACTGTGATGAGTCAGGCCTTAATTACAAAATGTTACCTAGTAAAAGTCTTGCAGCCAGAACTGAAGCGGCAGCCCCTGGCTACAAGCGTAGTAAGGAAAGGCTGATAATTTTAGCATGCAGCAATGCTACAGCAAACCTCAAAATGGACCTTGCAATGATTGGAAAGTCCAAAAATCCAAGAGCCTTTAAAACAGTTTCAAAAACGCTCTTCCTGTAAAATATTACAGTCAGAAAAGCGCATGGATGAGCAGTGAAATTTTCAAAGACTGGTTTCTTAAGGGATTCATTCCTTCAACAGAGAAGTTTTTGAAAGAAAATAATTTACCCAGAAAAGCAGTTTTGTTGGTAGATAATGCTCCAATGCACCCTGATGCAGAGGAGCTTCAAATGGTGACATTAAGGCAATGTTTCTGCCCCCCAATGTAACCGCCATATGCCAACCTATGGATCAGGGCGTTTTGGAAACAATAAAAAGGAACTATCACAGGAAGCTACTGTCCACAGTGATAGAAGAAATTGAAGAAGGACAAGACATGATTGAAAAACTGAAACGCATCAATGTAAAGGATGTTGCTTATTGGGTTGCAAGGGCCTGGGCTGACGTAAGGGCTCCAACAATTGCCAAATCATGGAAGAAGCTGCTAGGCGATGATGAAAGTATGGAAACGGAAAGCACAGATGAAACTGAAGAAACCATTCTACCTTTAGTACAACGTATCCCTGGATGTAAGGATGCATATTTGCAAGAAATCGAAAGTTGGATGAAGGATGATGATCAGTATGTAACTGATGGAGAAATTGTCACTCTTGTCAATTGCGATGACAACGAAATTGAAGATCAAGATCAAGCACCAACTGTTGAGCCTCTCACAATTTCACATAACGACGGAGTTAAGGCTCTAGAAACTGCAATTAAATACATTGAGTAACAAGAAGAAGCTACAGGAATCGACATAATGATGCTGCAAAGATGGCGAGACTTGGCAGCGAAGAAACAGCACTCGTCAGGAAAGCAGACTACGATAAAAAATTTCTTTAAATCATCACAGGACTGAACTTTTTAAGTGTATTTAACTTACAGTTAATTCTGTAACTGTAAGTTCATTTTTTCAGTTAATTTTTTCTGTTGTTTTGTTGTAAAACATGATTATTAGGTTCGTAATGTGTAAAATTATAACATAGTTTGACGTTTAATAGGCTTTTTCTTAACACCTCCCTATTATCCGACGTTCTGCCAGCCTGTTTATGTCGGATAAGCGAGACTCTACTGTACTTGTTGACAAACTATAAATTATATTGTCTCTGGCTGGACAAGTTTCAAAGCCTTCATCTTCAGCAGCATCAATAGAATGGTAGTTTTAAAAATTTTTTTGTATGTATTTAATATTTTTTTATTTTTTAGTGAGTTGAAAAAAACATAATTTTGTATTTTTTTGTCTATTACTGGGACTTAGTTTACATTCATTTTATATTTTACTACTCACTATTACTTATTATTATTATTATTACTTTTATTCTATCACTTAAATTTTGTGTGTTTATTATTATATTATTTTCTTTATATTGAATTTATTTATTTTTTATGTCCACCATTTTAAATGTATTAATATTAAAAGTTATATTTCACTTAATTTTGTGTGGATTCTAGGCTACATTGGTTTTTTACAAAATTCTTCATTTTTAATATATTTTTGTTAAACGTTTTAGGATCGAAGTATTTAGGTCCTTTAGATCAATTTTGTGGGGGTGGGTCTGTTATATAACTTTTAGATCAATAATGTTTGTAACTAAATATACAAAATATGAATATAATATAAATATAATATGAATACTAAATAACTAAATATGAATATAATTTACTTTCATTTTATATTTTACTACTCACTATTACTCATTATTATTATTATTAGTTTTATTCTATCACTTAAATTTTGTGCTTTTGTGTGTTTATTATTATATTATTTTCTTTATTTTGAATTTATTTATTTTTTATGTCCAGCATTTTAAATGTATTAATATTAAAAGTTATATTTCACTTAATTTTGTGTGGATTCTAGGCTACATTGTTTTTTTTACAAAATTCTTCATTTTTAATATATTTTTGTTAAACGTTTTAGGATCTAAGTATTTAGGTCTTTTAGATCAATTTTATGGGGGCCTGTTATATAAGGGTCTGTTATATAATTTTTAGGTCAATAATGTTTGTAACTAAATATTAAAAAAGAGTCAAGCAATCCCTCAGCCACTGTTCATAAAGATAAATCCAATATAATAAACCCGGAATCTCTCCCAATATTTGCTTATCGAGAGCTTACTCTAGATATACAGTATATTACAAGTTTTGTCAGTTCATGAGACTGCAGTTTTGTTCCAGTGTTCATATTCGTTGATATGTTTGAAAGCCAATGTTTTAATTGACTGGGAAATTCAGAATTTTAGAACAGTTAAAAAAGTAAGGAAGCAGATTTGGTATAGCTCAGTGAATATGGAATCTGTACTTTGATGATAATAGACCTAACAAAAATGAATATAATAGTCAGTAACACAGTTTTTCTTTGCTCTTGACAGTGACAATGGAAGGTTTCATAGGAAAACTATAAGAATAGATGATAAAAACTACCTGCAGTTAGTGTTATATACTTGGTTTGTGCAAGATCATGAGAAGTCATGATCAACCTGTGATCATATATGCTTACATATGTGATCATCTTTCATATATGAGAAAAAGCTTAAATGACAAGGAGTTAAGGTAACAATCCAGGTTTGAAAGCAACAACTGGCTTGCTACAAGAACCCATATCTATGCATGGAAAATAGAGTTACATGTACAAATCACAAATATCCTAAAAAATAGGAACCAAATCATAAATCATAAAGTTGTGTACAAGTATAAAATGGATACTGTTTAGTGCACCAAAATAAAATAATTAAATAATGATGGATAGTACCACCAAATAGATAGCCTTCTTTTGGGAGCCATCTTCTGCTATTGCGGAAAAATTTGTACAAGGTCTGGACAATCACTGTGAGTTTGTGTGCATGTGCACATGTGCATGCAGTGACTTACAAAAGGAGATGGTCATTAGCTTGAGCGACCAAATTGGGAGGGGGCACTGAAGTCAGAAGCTAAATACATGATTGTATTAATTTTTACTTCCATGTTCCATAAGGAAATGGAAGTATGGTGATGGTGAAAAAAATCATGTTTGAAATAAGTAATAAGGGCTGTATAAGTAATAATCATGTTTGTAATAAGGGCTGATTCTGATAGTACTACCCTCAAAACATGAGGAAAAGTCATTTTCTAAGTGTCTGTGTGTAGAATTTTTTCTATGGCAAACAATAACTGCCGCAAATTCAAACAAAGTAAAATAATTTTTTGCATATGTGCCTAAGTTGTAGAAGACTCAAGGCCTATTGATTCTGGTGAAGATCGGTTAAGGGGAAGGGGTAGTTTACCTGCAACATTTTATATCTTAACAAGAGTAAAGTAAGGTAAGGTGGGGTAACTGGGTACCGATTTTACAACATGACAAATGAATTTTAAGTTTGGACATTTTTGCTTGCTATAATTTTCTTCTTTTGTATTACTGTAATATATCACAGTGCTCAGTAGATTTTACCCTTTAAACTGACAACACTTTTTGAAAGTAATTACGTGTTCAAGTGTAAAAAAAGATCATATGTTTTTAGTCACAGGTACCCAGTTCCCCGGTCTTTGGGGTAAGTGGGTACCCCTTCCCTAAAATTTAGAAATTGTAAAGATACAAATTTTCTTTGGAATCTTGGGCGTTCTTCTGTTATTTAACAATATTTCAGTACTGGTTTCATGGTTAGAAAATGAAGTTTTCAATATTTGAACAGTAGTTGTACGTGAGAAGTACACTGACGTCTACCCCTGCAGCAGCCTGAGCTCCACTCAGATCCTCTCAACTGACTTGTAATGAAACAGATATTTAATCTTTAATAACATTGTAAAATAAATAATGACTACGTGTGTGTGTGTGTGTGTGTGTGTGTGTGTGTGTGTATGTGTGTGTGTGTGTGTGTGTGTGTATGAGAGGGAGAGAGAGAGAAAAACAACAGGAAATGTAACAACTTTTGATTGGTTTTTTATAACTTAAGAAAATAACTGTATTTATCAAAAATGTGTTACAAAACTCATAACTTAACAAAGTAACTTACGTTATATTCAGTTACTACCAGAAATCGCTGACAATTGCAAATTTTAAAGTAACTTAATCTAGTTAAACTTTGTGAAATCAAAATTAAACTTACTAACAAAACTTAAACACTAAAACATTTAAAGTATATATTAATTTTATCAAAAACAATGTTCAGTTCTCAGTAAAACTACAGTTTATAACAAAAATAGAACATAAACTTGTTGACTCAAATGATAGCCAGCCCTTGCAGTAGTGGTAAGTCAGGAACCTCGTACATCCCACGATTATTAATCTTTTTAGGAGGTGGATAACCTTCACTATATCAGATTCATCATACAAAAAAACATCTTCTCTTGCTGGCCACTTCCAACATTTCTTGCCCATAACCATGCAACTAACTTTTACTTTATCCTCTACAACTCCAAGAACTTTCCCAGGGATATTTCTCACCCTTATATAAAACCAGAACATAGTCATCTGGCACTACTGTAATTGGTTCTAAAACCACTCGCATATCTTCGACATTTTCAACATCGCTTTCATCGTGAATGCTGAAGCGCTCATCATCCAAAGAGCTCGAACTATACGAACCTGAATGGTTTCTTTTTCTTCTTTGTTTCTTAGTGTTCTTTTTTTGATCTTTGGCGTTCTTCTTTTCAAGTATTTCCTGAATCCTCTTTTGTTTTTTTTAACTCTTTTTCCAGTCTCATACTCTCCTTTTCTTCTTCCTCTTTCTTTTTCTTTTCTAAATATTCCTTAGAATTTATCAGTTCAGCTCCTGGACAGATTCTTGTTCTCTTCTTTTTTACTTCTGAGCTGTCACTTTTTTTCTCTCTTATCATTCCTATGACTATATCTTCAAATGTATAAGAAATTATTCCAGCAGTTGAAGTTTTCTGTCTTTCAGTGCTAACTTCAACTTTGCATCCAACTTCCATATTCAGTGAGCTATCAAGTCGGTTTTCATATGAGCTTCTCTCAGGTGTTTTGTGGAGTACCAGCTGGCAGATTTTCAAGTTGGAGGTTTGGAATTGGATGATCAGGAACTGCACTGGTTGATGGCTGAGATAAATTGATAGAGAAGTTTACTTGGTCAGCATCCTGAGAATCGTTAGACTGAAACGAGCATAAGGGGTTTTCCATGTCTGACTCCTCAAGTAAGCTATTTTCAAGAGCCTGCACAGAAACCAATGAATTAGAATCCCTTGATGAATTTTTCTTCTTATATCTCTCAAGGTCATCTGGCCTGAATATGTTTTTACTAATTGCACTTCTGTTAGGTTTTTTTGTTTCAGTGTCATAAATACCAGTTGAATTAAAACTATTTACAATATTTACAGTTGATACTCTGTCAAAGACTTCATTTACCAGTTCTACAAAGTCACCTTTTGGTATTTTTTTTTTGGATTCGCTCGTTTTCACTTTGCGAGAGTTTTGTCCCAGTCGGTCTTTACGCCTCTAAACACACCGACATCAAGAGGCTGTAGGACGTGCGAACTGTGAGGATGGAGCTTAAGTAATTGTACTTGATTTTCAATAGCTTTATTGATTAGTTTAGGTGAAATGCGGCTTACATGTCCATCAAAAATTAATAGAACAGGCCTCTCTGGTGGAATGTTTGGTATGAAGCATTTTACAAACTATTTACAAAAATATCTGAGGTCATCCACCCTTTTTTTTATGCACTGTATTGAGTTTTGTCATAGGGTGTATCAGATTTGATCCATGTTTCCAAAATATGCTCTCCTTTGAAAATGCACAAGATAGGCAATTTGTCTCCTGATGCTGAACAACACAGTAAAACTGATGTGTTGTCCCGGCCGGAAGAACTTATCATCCTCGTACATCTATCTCCAACATTGCCAACAACTTTAGTTTTGGCTGAGTCTTTAGAGAAAGACATCTCACCACAGTTAAAAATAAGATGATGTTTGCTCTCAAGATTCATATCTTTGACTACTTTCTCCAAAATATCAAAAAACGCATACATGACTGTAGGGTTTGTTTGGATAGCTCTTACATATTCAACCCCTTGTGGCTTTTTTAATGATAGGTTGTGTCTTTGTTTGAAATTAAAAAACCAGTCGAATCCAGGCCTTCCATCTTTAAATCTTGTGTCAAGTTCATTGGACTTAACATAAGCTTGAACAATGTCGAGGACCTCTTCTTTACTTATACCAAACCCCCATTTTTCTAAAACTTTAAGGCAGTTTGCCAATTCATTTTCATTTTTAAGAGGAATTTCAGTCTTATCTCCACCTCCTTCACCATTCTCTGCCACTTTTCCAATGCTTCCTCGAGTGCCTTGTACATGATGCTTCAAAGTTGTCTTCGGAATGTAATAAAAACGGGATGCTCCACATAATGTTCTGTTTCCATTTCTCATGTCAGCCACTGCATGTTGCAAATCTTCTTTTGAATATCTGTTCCCATCAGCTCCTTTTGTAGTTTTACGTATGTAATTCCTCACCATTTTATCTGAAAAAAGTACAAATATATTAACTTAGTGATTTGGGGCAACTGGGTACTGTATGGGGCAACTGGGTCCTAATGTACCCAGTTCCCCAACCGCTAGTACCCAGTTGCCCCAAATCAATTTTGGACACTGGGCAACTGAGCACCCCCTTATAACTCTTTTCTACTAAATAAAAAAAATCAACATTAAATATAAATTAAATCTGCTTAGTGTAATCTTTAAAACGGCTTAGTTAGTTTTACTGAAATCATAAAAATTACACTTACCAGAAGAGTTTGAAGAGAGTAGTGTCGCAAGTTGTAAAGGATCAAAAATCATTCCATTCTCAAATAACCTGTCCTGTCTACTGATGGAGTTTCACTGCCCATATGACCATTGTTTTGGAGGGAAGACGTATCCAGTGTTGTCAACACGTGGTTTGAAATTTCCCTGTGTCCACATTTTAAAAAATACAAAGGGGGTGCCCAGATACCCCGTGTACCCAGTTACCCTGCCTTACCTTACTTAAAAATTCATTTAAACTTTTTCAAATAATGGTAATTGTTAAAAATAGAATAATATTTTGCCAGGCAATGAAATTATAGTTTTTTGGAAGAGGAAGCGAGTTATTAGGGTTTAACTCAACCGTTCGGCATTTATCTGTCTGTCTGTCAAACTAATTGGGGTATGTTTCACGATAACTTTTGAACGCATCAACTGATTTTCATAAAACTTGGCACACATGTCCACACTTTACCCTACAGAACCTTGTTGTTTTTTAGATTGATAACCCTAAAAATAGGACATGTGTTATATTATTATTAAAATAGTCCAATTTTGAGTCAAAATTGTGAAAAATCGCAAAATCCCATGTGAAGTATCAAATTAAAGGGAATTTAAACCACAATCTGAATATAGTATTCGATTTTGAATTTTTTTTTGTTTTTGGAAGGCAGGTCCTAAAACATTGGCGAAATTTTTGATAAAATCACAAAAATTCAAAGGGCATATTAAGTTAAAGCAATTTTGATTAAAATCTGAATGTAATTTTAAGTTTTAAAATTTCAAAATATTTGGACCCTAAGAACCAGTAAAGAGATCTCAATTTTTTTTAAAGTGAAAATCCAACTGGCTGTCAGTTTAAAAGGAATTGTAACCCAAATCCGAATGTTCTAAGTGTTTGCATTTATTGTGTGATTGTGTGCTCTGTAGTTGTTATGTTACTAAAGAAATATTAGAGTAATTGGGATGTATGTAATTTTTCCCGCAATTGGAAAATTGTCTAATAACGAAATTTATGTAATAGTAAATATACTTCATTCAAAATAGTGAGCGAATTCTGTAGCTCAGGGAGCATAGGCCTACTAGTTAATCATAATGTGACAAATATACTTAAAAAGAGTACGATGTATGAAGTCAGTTGAACATGTAATATAGCCTACACTTAAAGTTTTGAGCTAATCAGAAAGGGTACTTTTTTGAAAACTACCTTTTTGATGTCGAATAAAGTACTTCATTTTGAAGGATAAGATACCTTAGTAATTACATATAATAAAACTATTACTCAATAAAATGTAAATATATGGAAAATGGGGTTGTTGGTTAAGGGGGAAGGGTAGTTTACCTGCATTGTTTTGTGTTTTAACAAGAGTATAGTACTTAATTTTGATATATAAGTGCCCCAAAAATAAAGTCATGTTAATCCACTGTAAAATGGTAAATCAGATATCTATAAACGGAGAGGGTAGTTGAAGGAGGAGGGGGTGATTTTTTGAAAATTACTTTGCTGATATGAAGTAAAGTACGAGTATTTCATTTTAAAGGATAAGATACCTTAGCA
Source organism: Magicicada septendecula (assembly GCA_034769895.1). Lineage (NCBI taxonomy): Eukaryota > Metazoa > Arthropoda > Insecta > Hemiptera > Cicadidae > Magicicada > Magicicada septendecula. The sequence continues at coordinate 891,445,167 of CM068367.1, forward strand.
ATTACATATGATAAAAATATTACTCTTGAAAGTGTAAATGTCATTAATGGTGGGGATCGGTTTAGAAGGAGGGATGATTATCTGCGTAGTTCAGTTTCGTTATAAGACTAAAGTACCTAATTTTTATAGATAAAGTGACTAAAAAATAAAATTATATTAAATGACTACCACATAATAACAAAAATGTCCATAAATAGTGAAAATAGTTTGAGGATGGAAAATATTTCTTTAGAAATTATTGAACCAAATTCAAGTAAATGATTTTAAATATAAATCTTAGAACATGGAAGTCACGTAAGGTTCTCCATACCGATTTTTTAAAAATAGTTTAACATGAAAATTATACTATGCATGATGATGCTACATATATCTCATCCTGAAACAACACACTACTTATTACATGTTTAGGCGTTCTAGACTTTAGGCACAATAACTAAGCATCTTAAATGAAGACTCAAAGAACTTCAGAATACTTCACAAGACTAAGACTTAATGAATGGCCATAACACTAAATAACCATAAATATTGTATTGTCATTTCAATAAAGTATGATGATGACACAGTGGGCCAGAACGTTTAAATATAAAATTTTGTGACAAGTCCAAGCCTTAGGGTTGTTCATGAGGTTTCATTTCATCCTATCCCATTCATCCCTCTTCACACCTTCATAACAGCTTCCTCTTTTAATAACACTGTAATAAGATTAAATAAACTAACCTCTTCAGTATCATGTAATATCAGATGTTTAGTACATCTGAAACATTTTTGCATCTCTATTGTGGCTGAAAGCTAAAAATGTTAGTCGAGTTCTCCATTTGGTGACATATTGTGTTGATGTGTCTTAAAAGTTATGACCGATGGACCTACTTACTGGGTCTGGGCCTACTGAGTTGAGTTACCTAGTATTTTTAATATGTATGAGGGAGAGAGAGAGAGAGAGAGAGAGAGAGAGAGAGAGAGAGAGAGAGAGAGAGAGAGAGAGAGAGAGAGAGAGTGTTTTCTAAAGAACAGTTAAAATTTGTTGTCTTTTCTATTTTAGTTTTTAAATATAATAATATTTCTATATTTAAAAAAATGGAGAATTAGATTGCAGTATCTTAGTACCGGTAACCATTTTTAATGGAAAATACTGTATTATTATATAATTTTAGATTACACCAATGCATATCCATGCATCCAATTTCAAAGTGCTTTTAAATAATATCTAAATTTTCTTACAGTTGCTTGTGTTGCCATTGATATGAATGCACAATTGAACAACGTAACTGTAAACATTACTTATGTAAATTTGATCGGAAAGACAGTTGAAGCCTGGGATACAGTTTTTGTTGGTGATATGCTGTATGAACCATATACTGTAAGAGACCTTATACCATGGTTAGTACAGTTTGTTGGAAAAAACAAAACAGTTTATCTTGGTGATCCTGGCAGGTACTTCATTCCCAGAATTAGGAAAAAATATTATCTTAAAAGACTCTCAGTGTATTCTCTTCCCAAACTGACCAGGTACATAAATAATGGTTTTACTACTACACGGCTTTTTAGATTTTATATTGTTCAGCCTCAAAAAGTGAAAAGGATAAGAACTACCAAATCACCTATAAAAAGAAAAGGGCCCTCTAAACCTCACAGGAAAAGAGAAAAGTTTAAGAATCCTTCTAAGAAAATAAATAGGTTTAAAAATCATAAACAAAGCAAACAATCTATCAAACCTTCCAGAAAAAAAAACAAAAAAAAAATATAAAAGACAATTGTAGGTACAAAAATGTGTGCAAAATTTTATTTACAGTATCATTCTGTAATTACTGTATTTCTGGCATGTGCTGTTAATTCGTTATTTTGAATCTTACACTAGAGGTAATAAAATTAATATAGATCAAGTATTAATACAGTTTTTATAGTAGAAATTTTTTGTCAGTGCCAGATAATTACTTTATTTTTATTGTTGTTGTTGTTGTTATTATCATTACTATTATTATTATTAACCTGGTAGTAGAGTCTTATGGTTAAAGCATCATGTCTCTCTTGAAAGTCAAGTGTCATGTACAAGTAGATGACTACATTGTGGCACAGTGGCTGGGGATCTCTACAATTGAAAGGATGGATGAAGAGAATTACATTACATTGATGATGATGATGATTATTATTATTATTATTATTATTATTATTATTATTAGTAGTAGTAGTAGTAGTAGTAGTAGTAGTAGTAGTAGTAGTAGTAATAATAAGAATAACAACAAGAACAAAATTCAAAACATTATCAATCCTACTGAAATGAGCACTGATCATCCTAATCTGTAATAACTAGAGAATACTGTAGTCTACACTTAATGATACAATGAAATGTGTTCAAAATATTAATCATAAAAGGTTACATAGTATTTTGAATGAATTAAATGTGGGTTAATAGTGACACACACTATTAAATGTGGGTAATCAACGAATACTGCTCCTTGTACTAGACTGTTACGTATACATGTTTTAAGAAAATACCACCTGAACTTCCTTGTGGTGTTATTTGTTTTTACTTCTATGAAGAGATGTTATGTCACATATATTTAATATGGAAAATGACATATGGTTATAATAAAATATGGAAGAGGTTAAAATGAGTATTTTTTTTCCAGTGTGTTGCCTTGCATCAGATATGAATGCTCAAATAAACAAATTTGACAGTTTATTTGAAATACGTAATGAAAATTTACTCGGCAAACCTATAACAGATTGGGATGTTGTATTCCTTGGTGACATGTTTTATAAGAATGAACTAGCTGAGGCCTTATGGCCATGGATACGGAAACACTGTAGGAAAGGAATAGACATATACATAGGTGATGTTGGGAGAGTATTATTGAGGGCATTTGCTGCAGAAGATGAACTTGAGTACCTTGAGGAATATCCTCTTTCAAATCCAACAATAGCTAAAGAGCTAGGCTATTTAACTACTTATGCTTTTAAACTCATGTGCCCAGATAATAAAACTGAAGATTTTACTATAAAAATAGGTTTGCATTTGAAAATATAATTTTAAAATGAAAAGCATTTAACTGTATTACTGTTACCTTCAGTATTAATCCTGTTATATTTTCATAATCCGAATATATATTATATAATTGTGTTATATATTACTTTCATAATCCAATGCATATAGTAATATTCACCTAAACTTTTCACTCATCACATGTTAATGTTTTTTACACAGCATCCCTGACTTGTACAAAGTTTACTTAAACATAAAGCAGTATATACTTTTTAAATTCAATAGTGGTTTCATCAGTGGGCTAAAGTATTACTTTTTTAGCTAGTATGAAAACTAGTTGGTGTATATAGAAATATTTTGTATAATTGTTACCCTGTACCTCTTAGTACAGTCTCTTATAATAGTTTTTTTTTCTCAGACACATCTTCTCCACATTCTTTGAACTTGACTTGGTTCTGAAATTGACCCAAACCATCAAATGAGTTGATCTCAACTCAAGTCCAGAAATTATCAAATTGATTCCTCGTATTGTCCAAACTTTTAATCTTCAATGCTTTAATACAATAACGGATGTCTGAACACTTTTTCTGTATTTTGTCAAATATGAAATCCACTGGTGGTAATATGGAATCAAATGATAGATGTAAAAAAATGTAAATTCAAAAGGTAGAATAAAAAACATCTTGTAAGTGTTGTAGCTGTCACTATCCCACTTGTCTCCATTTCAGTAATGGACTGAAAGAGATGCATGAGATGATCTTTTTTGCCTATGCCTATGATATTATTTTGTAATTGTAGTTCTATCTTATAGGTGCAAAGAATGGACATTTTTCACTTATTGTTTCATAAAATATATGAGTGGATTACAAGGTTTTGAGAAAAGTAACCCAAGGCCTGGCTGCATATTAAAAAATACTTTGATTCTTTTATGAAATATATAGAAGTTTTCAATACAAGGTCCATTTTATGGACATAGCAGTGTATAAATAAGTAGATTGCGTGTGGCTTTTTAAAATCAAGTCTGCAAACCATGGTGTTTTTCCATTACAGTTGCTCTAGTACCGGTATATGTCTGAGTAATTAATTTTTTTTAACTGATTCTCCTGCAGAGTATTGAATAGGATAGGTGTAAGTTACTGCACCACCTAAAGTAGGTAAGTTGTTCTTGGATTTTTCCATTTTTTTTTCTGTATATTGGATAACTGACACTCATTTGTTATATCACTTGTTTCATTTATTATTATGGACACAAAGGGAATTTCCTGAATTTAAGATTGTATGTTATACTCTAATACTTGTGCGATAAAATTAATGAATAAAGTTATATTGAATATCATTTGATAATCCAGGAAACACTGTAGAGTTTTTAAGGTGGCTATCTAACATGTCATTGCAATTTTTTGAACAGCTCTGTATAATTCCCATGACTCGATGCTTCAGCACATTCACCGTGACCCTCAAAAGGATGTTTGTTTCACTCAAGTAATAGACAACACCTATTACATAATAAACAGTATGTCAATTTTGCTTTACTAGGCCTATTGTTTATGTTTTTATTTGTTGATATTTAGTACTTTGGTTAGAGAATATTTATTGTTTGCAGAAATTGCAGAATATATAGCAAAAATAATGTGACTATGAAAGTTTATGTTATTCAGCATGCTGTTTCTGTTAAGTTAAATCAGTAAACTCTTATTTATTCCATACGGTTTTTCTCTCTCACACACACACACACACACACACACACACACACACACACACACACACAAGGCCAACAGTACAGATGGCTTGTGGTCTTTGGTATCTGTGCATGTTTTTGTTTTAAACATTAACATAGGTTGTAGTGGTGTTGGTCAACTGTTAGGTACTTTCTGAAGTTTCTATTAGAAATTATTAAAATTTCTAACATCAAATAGTTTCAGAAATATATCCTTAATAACAATACAGTTACATTAGTTTGCATTTGATGAAGCTATAGTTGGCACCAGCAACACATTCATAATAGTAAATAAACTTCCTGCTGTCTAAGAACAGTACCATAATTATATGAATCTACGAAGCAGCTGTGGGAGTGCTTATTGAACCTTATGTAATCAGTGCATTCTAGCTTTGGAGTGGCTTGTGTTGTAAACAAGTCCAATATCTTAATTACTGCTAACACCATCGGTTACTCAGAATTCATGTTACTCTTCACATCATCAGTAAAAAAATTATTTCTACATTATCTCCTGTTTTATTTCAATAACTCTAGCAATTATCAAAATCATATTTGGATACTTTAAATTTCAAGGGTTATTTACACTTCTTATGTGGAACTTTGCCACTGCTCAAAATTATATATTTGAAATGGTGAAAAGTGACTTAATATAATGTTCAGTTTAATTTATAAATAATGGCTTATCAGATGACATAGATGAAGTACTGTTTCACCTAAAATGGTGAATTGAATGTGGTGTGGTCTCTTGTGTAAATAATTTTGAATGTTTTTAAGTTTTATTTTTACAATACTTTCTTTTTTAATAAAATTCTTTATATATAGTTACCATAACATTTATATGTGAATACTGGTATATACAGAAGATCAACACTTGCAGTGAAAAAGCATAATTTAAAAATATATTAATTCATAATTTTTAAATAATATAGATTACACAATATACATTACATAGATATCATATAAATCATAGAATATACATGTTGTTGTTGTTACTTCCTTGTTCCATAAGGAAATGGAAGTATGGTGATGGCATAAAAAATCGTGTTCGAGGTAAGGGCCGATTCTGATTGTACTACCCTCAAAAACATGAAAAAAGTCATTTTCCGAAAAGTGTGTGTGTAGAATTTTTATACGCTGAACGATAACTGCTGCAAATTCAAACAGAATCAAATATTTTTTTGCATACAGCACTGCATTGTAGAGGACTCAAGGCCTGTTGATTTTGGTGAAGATAGGTTAAGGGGCAGGGGTAGTTTACCTGCAACGTTTTATGTTTTAACAAGAGTAAAGTACTTGAAAATTCATTTAAACTTTTTCAGACAATGGTAATTGTTAAAAATAAAATAATGTTGTTGCCAGGCAATAAAATTATAATTTTTTCATTTTAATTTAAATCATGTATGAGTTAAAATATATCATTCCTCGCAGGCAAGCATATCTCAGTTATGTAATGTTTATGTTTCCAAAGTTTTGTTATTGTGATTACCGCAATAAAAAGGCAGGCAGGCAGGACACACACACACACACACACACACACACACACACACACACACACACACACACACACACACACACACACACACACACACACACACACACACACACACACACACACACACACACACACACACACACACACACACACACACACACACACACACACACACACACACACACACACACACACACACACACACACACACACACACACACACACACACACACACACACACACACACACACACACACACACACACAGTTTGCGTTATTTCTGGCCTCACTCATATTTATTTTCTTACGTTTGCATACTTTTTAAATGGAAAGTGCCGAAATCTACACCAACACAACGCGTGCAAGCCGAAAAGGTGTCCAGCGTGGACAGCAATTTGCTTCCTGTGGATCGCTGGCCAGTGTAACGTGTTTACAGAGGAACGGTTCGTAGACAGACTTTTAGTCTTTAGGGAATGAACCCTCTGCAAGATGCTCAGGGTCCATGAGAGACTTCAGAGCGCTCCTACTTTTCTGCTTGTTATGTGAAACGTACACTGTAGATTTGCAGCTTTACTCTGAGCAACGCTCTATAGATAATGTTGAAAATTTTTGTCCACGGTGTACCCTCATACACACTAAAGTTCTGATTACAGACATCATAATATTAAAACTTTGGAAATTGAGCACTACTTAATGGAGATCAAACATTAACTTTTATAAGCCATTAATTTTATGGATATTTTGAAGCAATAAATGTTTTAATAAATTAATACAATCTGTGTACTTATTTCTATGATGATATGAGAATTACAAACTAATATGTGCATGTGTGTATGTATGAAAAGTATATAAATATTTTTCTCCTCTGGAAAATTGTTTGCCTCTCCTGGAAAATATTTTGACCCCCCTGATGGCTAGTTATTTACTATCTTGTGTGGAATATAGTGTTATGATATAGATCAGAATGGTGGGTGTTAAACAGAAGACACAAATGTATTAAGGAAGAAATGTTTTGCTGAGAAATTTATAATTATATGGGTGAACAGAATCATCGTTCAGGAAAGAAAGAAAAAAGACTCGATTTTAAAAAAGAAAAATGACTAGTACAGTATTGACAAGAAAGACTTTGATAACACTATAGACATAATTCACCCTCGGCCACTAACTCGCAGCGAGAGCCCAATTTCATTACAGGAATCAGATCGCAGCTCCCTTTTGGCCAGCTCTTTTTTTCGACCTAGAAATATTTTATCCAAAAGTACAGTCTTTCCTCACGAAGGTTGAGGATAGTCTTAACCCAGGGGTACATGGGGGTACCGTTTTACCTGATCCATCATTTCTTCAGAACTCAAGCATCCACTTATTTAATTAATATTTAAATGATTTTAAATATAAATTTTAGGACATGGAAGTCATGTATGGTTCTCCATACTGATTTTTTACATGAGAAGTAAAGCAACTAAACTACATTTAATTAAGGAGTGCAATTTAAAATTTAAGAACATACACTCATTTAATAATGCCGCTTCTTTTTTATCTCATATAAAATAGTTTGTATGAATTAGTTCACTGAACCATCACATCAAACAAACATTTTAATTGCAAAAATCTTTTATATATACATCCTAAAGCACAAAGTGTGTGATTATATTTATACATAACTATTCTGTGCTATGCATGTGTGCATATATGTTTGTAAAAAAGAGAAAGAGATCATGTGGTGTGTGTGTGTGTGTGTGTGTGTGTGTGTGTGTGTGTGTGTGTGCGTGTGTGTGGTGATATTATGTTCTTATTGTTTGCTGAGCATATCTCTAATCTCTAATATGTTATGTACCCAAGCTGCAGTATCTGAGTTTATTTGAGTTACATCCAAACACTACCTCACATATAAAATATCGGCATGGAGAACCATACATGACTTCCATGTTCTAAGATTTATATTTAAAATCATATTCGAAATGAAATATTTTGATAGAAACTACTTCTTTCTACTTTCTTTCTTCAGCCTTAACCACAGTACTGTGGTTACTAACGTATACCACCTCACGTTAGTGCACTCTATTTTCACTTATGATGGCAGTCGATGGCACTGCTGAAACATCTGGTTTTGCAGAAAACATTGAACTACGGCCAAACAGCCCGGGAAAGAATTTTAACAACAAACTACTTCTTTGTTGCTGATAACGTAGTACACATATATAAAATTATCCCCTCCTCCTTCAACTATCATTTTCATTTATAGTTATTTCGTCTACCTTTCTACAGTGGATTATTATGACTTTCTTTTCAGGATACTTTATTTATCAAAATTAAGTACGTTACTCTTGTTAAAACATAAAACGTTGCAGGTAAACTACCTCTTTCCCTTAACCAATTTCCACCAAATCAATGGGCCTTGAGTCCTCTACAACTCAGGCACATATGAAAAAAATTATTTTTTCTGTTTGAATTTACGGCAGTTATCGTTTGTCATAGAAAAAATTACTCTTATTAAAACATAAAACTTTGCAGGTAAACTATCCCTTCCCCTTAACCGATCTTCACCAGAATCAATAGGCCTTGAGTCCTCTACAACTCAGGCATATATGCAAAAACGTATTTTATTCTGCTTGAATTTGTGGCAGTTATCGTTTACCATAGAAAAAATTCTACTCACAGGCACACAGACACTTTTTGGAAAATGACTTTTCTTCATGTTTTGAGGGTAGTACAATCAGAATCAGCCCTTATCTTGAACACAATTTTTTTTGCCATCACCATACTACTATTTCCTTATGGAACATGGGAGTAAAATTAATGTAGCAGAGTGGAGAGAGTATTGTAAAATTAAATAATTATGATAGATTTGAAATTGAATAAAATTTTGTTTTATTTAAAAAATAAAAAATTAAAAACGCATATCCCTTCTTATAAGTTTGCATGTGTAAATAATCATCACATAAATAAATTACATTTACAATTACAAATCTTGTATTGATATCCTAATAAACATTAGATTTCCTTCACCTTGGATGACTGACAGACGTTTAAAAAATCACTGAATTTAACAATTTATAAACCTGAGAATAGAATATTTTTTAAGTAAAAAAAAAAATCATCTTAATAGAAATAATGTGCATCCAAAGAACTATTTAAATACTTATTATTTTAATGCTCAATTAATTCTCATATACAATTTATTCATTTTCATTCTTTTTTAAAAAATGGTAGGGCAAACATTCCTAATTTCATAGTGATTTTACATTATGATAAAATCTGTGTTTATATGAGTTAATAAAAACAGGTTTTCTGATTAAAATATTTATTAATACAAAAGTACAACGTATATTATAACAAAAATAAATATACAATGGGGGTAATTACAAAAAAAATTAAAACAAAAGCTATTACACTATTTCTAATTTCACAGCAAGTGTTTATTATTTTGCAGTAGGGTGTACCACAGTATTTAGAAGTATACGGTAGGTATCATGAGGTGGTTGTGCAGTAGCAAGCCACATCAGTGACATCACTGATCACTGGTGCAACTGTTGGCCATTGATTGCTGCTTCATATACAGTGTTTTTCAGCTTGTTACTCAGTTTATCTTCTTCTTTTTTTTAAATCCTTATTTCATTACAGTATTACAAACACAATATTACAAAAATACAATAGAGTGACAAAACAAAATAGGGGCTTCCTAGAAATTACCATGTTGGGTCGTTCACAACCATGTAAAGAAATGTATTAAAAAAGAAAAGATTGTGAAAATAAAACTTAAAAGTTTGGATATGGCTCCCCCATATCCAGCATTCTAGCAGAAGTCTTCCTCCAACACTTAGAAAAAACAAAAATACTCACAAACAATGACAGACACTCACATAAAATACTATATTGGCACAGATACGTTGATGACATTCTAATACTATACAGGGGAAACAAAAGACAATGTGAACAGCTACTAACGCACATAAACAAAATACATAAAAACATAACCTTCACTGCCGAATACGAACACAACAATACCATAAACTTCTTAGACCTCTCCATCACAAAACTAGAACACAGGCACAAATTCAGTATATACAGAAAACCAACTACAACTGACACACTAATACACAACACCTCCAATCACCCAATACAACACAAACTAGCTGCTTTTAGAACCATGATACATAGACTTAACAACATCCCCTTAGATGAAATAGACTACAAAGACGAACTAAACACGATAAAATATCTAGCAGAATCTAACGGTTATGACAGAACAATAGTCAGTAAAATCCTACACAAAACACAAAACAAACAACAGACAAAGACAGAAAACAACAAATTCATAACACTAACATACATCAACAAACAAACAGAAAAAATTGCCCACAAATTCAAAAAAGCAGGATACAGAATCGCTTACAAAACTACTAACAAAACAGAACACACACTATCAAAACGCATGCCCAAAGCACAAAACAAATTCGATCTACCCGGTGTATATAAACTAAATTGTTCAAATTGCAGTAAATTCTACATAGGCCAGACAGGACGTAGCTTCAAACAGAGATACATTGAACACACAAAAGCACTCCACACCACTACAGAATCTACCTTCGCAACCCACCTCATTGAAGCAAACCACACATATAAAAACATCGACAATAACATGAACATACTACACGTACACACAAAAGGCCGAAAACTAGACACTCTAGAACAATTAGAAATATACAAGCACACAAAAACAAATAAAAACGACATCCTAAACGAACAGACACAATTCAAATCGCACGCATTATTCGAACACATCTCACCACACACACACAGCTACAATCTTTCGAAACACTTTCTCGTCGCCAACAACAAGACGAGCAGCGCTACTAACGACAGCCTCTGATGAAGCCTTCTATAGGTGAAAGCCGGTTTAGGCTGTAAGGTAAAACTTTACGTTTTTACTTATAAAAAACTTTGTGTTCCGAGTCGTCAATATTATAGTGATATTTAAAACTTAAAAGCATTAAAAATTATTTACTCTAAGAAACCATACTCAATTCACCATTCAGGTGAAATAGTACTCTATCTATGTCATCTGATAAGCCAACATTGATGTATAGTTAACATGCCTGCAATAACACAGTAAATATTTTGATACACCATCATTTGTAAATTAAGGAAACTGAACATTATATTAACTCACTTTTACCATTTCACCATTTCCCTCATAAACATAACTAGGACCACTTGTAGCTTCACAAAAACAAATCAAATAAATTTCTTGAGTTACAAAACAAAAAAATTAAAAATAAATACACACATCCAGCAAGCTCTACTATAGAAACACAATCTAATCTTCTAATCTATTATAATAATAGAAAGAATTCCAATATAATATAAAAAAAATATTACAATTCCAGAATATAACAATATTAAAATATAATTTTTGTATTAATTAATTTTTTTTATTCACCAATAAATTAAATAATTTGTCTTGTGTGTAGTGTTTATTTCGTCACAGGACACTTACTTTAAGATGCATATCCAACAAAGCATTGACCTTTGACCATGACATTTTCACTCTCTGGTGAATTAAAACAAAATGTCACCTTACCCAGTTTTTAGTTCTTCCAGGATTCTTAGAGTAAATTTTCACTATTTTGAAAGCTATGTAAATATATTTACAGACTTTGAGAAAGATGTGATTTTATGCTTTGATGAAATGAAAGTCAAATCAGATCTCTGCTATGACAGTGTTTGACATATTTTGAGGGCCACATACAAATGTTAATTGGCAAGTGGAAACAGCCAATATATTATGGGTTTAACAAAGCACTGGCTAAGGAACTTTTTTATGTTGTTATTAAAATGGTAAAGTCGATGGGATTTTTTGGTGTGTATGATTTCTTTGTGACATGGGACTGTCAAACAGGAAACTTTTATCATAACTTGGTGTAGTAACACAAGATAATACAAGTGTAAAAAATCCTTTTGGAGGTGATCACCAAACTTGGGCTTTTTTATATCTCCTCAAGGACAGGGTCATGTAATAGAATTTGTACAGACTGTTTACCTTGAAATCAATGTATTAAATTCGAAAATACCTATCATCATAAGCGTAACTTGGGAGGGGCAAGGGGGCACCCCCCCCGCAATGTTCCGAGCATTATAAAATTTTGTTTCCAGTTGTTATAAATAAAAACTAACAAATAGTCAAACAGGAGACAGTTTCTATACTAGCGAGCACAGTAAGCACTATTTATAAACGTCTGTACTTTATCAGACGACTAGCTGCCATAAATTTATTATTCTTATTTCTTTCGAAGGAACTTGTAAGGAGAATGTTTGACAGATTTGAATGATATACGTCAAAATAATATTTCTGTTCGAAAAAAAAACGCTAGAGACCTAATTAACTGGAATACAATGCGTGTCTTTTACACAAACAAAGACTTGTTTTGGAACACCAAAAGATGTCAATGGCTTTGTTCACAAATCTTAAAAGACGGTCGTTTGGAATTGTTATTTGTTAATGATTACTGATACAAGTGCAGTCGATTACTCGGTCGTGTATGTAGTCCGTTAAAGTACACATCGCTTGTCTCTTTCTTAATTCGTTATTGTTATGATTGTTTTGGTTTTTTTGTGTTGATAAGTGCTGGAAAATGGGAGACAAGAAATGCAAAGGAGCAACATGGTTTAATTTCTTTGAAAATTGCCTTACTGGCAATCTGAAAATTTCTTTGTGTTGTGACCGATTCGGCTTACTGCTACTATTGCCCAGCATTTTGTGACAGTGTGGCTAAGGGAGACAATGTGTTTACGATAACTGGGTATAAGAATTGGAAGAACTGAAATTGTTTATGTTTATAGGCCTACAGTATATTTGTTCTAGGTAAACATAACTGGAAGTACAACTTATGAAGGAAGGTTTGTTGATCATTAAAAAATGAATTTGTCCCTCGTTTACTAACTAAGAATTATTACTAAACTGTCTAATTTTGTATATAATATATTTTATTATATAGATGGTCTCACTACACACTTGAATTTATGAAGCTTAACCCCCCCCCCAACTTATGCCCAGGCCTATCATCCTACTAATAAGATTAAAAACGCCTATGGGACCTGTTTAGAGGTGCAGGATGAAGCTTTAAATCGACTTCATACTTTATGTTTGCCCATGAGAGTGATAGGAAAGTCTTGTTTACTTCCTTTTCAATTAGGCCTTGTTATACCTACCCATAGCCTTCAGGGGCTTTACAAAGAATTACAATTCAAATTTTAAAGATATTTAATGTCTGCTAGATGCAACCAAGCCTCTACATTTCTCAAATTAGAGGCCTGACAGTATTTTATGATCATCCATTGCCAACAGCAGAAAGACTTAAATCCCTTCTTCTGAGCAGAAATGCCGCAGTTATAATACCAACTGAGAACTGCTCACATGACGATTTCATTACACTGAGTTTCAATGTAATTTATGGATATGATACTGACAAGACAGTTAATTCTGCTTCAGGCAAAAATTATGAGACCAACAGCATACAGCCAGAGGAGGAAAAATGTGGATCTGCCACTGACGCACAGTTTATTGTTGAAATAGTAACAGTGGAACATAGCCAATTTTAAAGGAAAAAACCAATTCATTGAAGATGGTAACAGATTATGTGGCTTACAGAGTCAAGAAAAGAAAAGATCACAAGTTTTGAATATGGCCATCCAACAAGTAAGTACCCCAGTAAACAACAAGACTGAGTATCAAATATACCAAGAAGAGTCCTTATGAACGCAACTGATGAATGGATAAGAACTGTGTCTAAAATGGGAGAAGATTTAGTAGAATGTCATGGCTTCTGTGGCTTGAACAAGGTTAGTAATGTAATGAAAACTTTAATGAACATACTTAATTTGAAATACAATAGTGTAGATGAATTTGCGATTTCGTGTTATGTCAGAATACGAACATTTATCAGGATGTAGTCAGTAAATAAGAAGAGATTTGTAAACAGATGTGGTGACAAGGCAACTGGATGTGGAAGAAAAACGCCAAAAAAATTAAATAAACATCCGTAAAATTAACTTCAATAATAATTAACTGAACATAAATAATAGCCGATAATAATTTATGATTTATGTATTATATAAGTTTTAAATTATTTAATATTTGCATTGATTGAAGAGGCCAGGAAAGCATTAGTGCACCACACTATGCATCGGGGGCTAGAGTGGTGGGGGAACCTGCAATATTGATGCCTACCGTGTACTTCTAAATACTGTGGGGTATTCCTTATTTCGCACTAGTATTCGTTATTTTGCACTGTAATCTCTACATTTATTAATACATATATTTGGTAATATAATATTGATTAAAATGTATTATATATAACACAAATAGTAAAAATTTATATTCTTATAAAATATTTTGTATATTTTTAATAATTCTTAAAAATAAATTTACAAATTACAAAGCCAATATTAAAGTTACAGAATTTAATGAACATTATTAAAACTAAAGTGAACTGGATTACAAACAATTAGTAATAAAATTAATTTGATTGTAAAAATTACTAAAAAAATGTGCTTTAACACAAATTAATTACCATAGCCAAATACCACTATTACATTAATGACTCGGAACACTAGGTTTTTTATAAGTAAAAGCATAAAGTTTTACCTTACAGCCTGAACCGGTTTTCTCCTTTAAAAGGCTTCTGTAATAGTGGTATTTAGTTAAGTAACGGACACGTCATGGACAACGAAATCCAAGAACCATAGCCAAATTCAAAAAGTCATGCAACTGCTGCATTACTTCTGCTTACATTTCTGGTTACATTTTTCAATTGGCTTTGGAAACAGCAATTGTGGACTTAATGTTAAAGTAGAAGCTGCTGTTTTCTTTGGGCTCACTTTCTTCAACGCTTTATCTTTGTTAGTATTCTCATGAACAGGCATAGAAACAAACAAGAGATTTTGAAGTTTTTAGGTCCTCATCTGAAATTGCCTCTTTAGTATAGGGACATATTCCAGTCTTCCTGAAACCATTACAAATGTTTGCCATTGTTACGGAACTGAGGAAGACGTGTCCATAAAATCTTTTCTGGAAGGTTTGTAGCCACAGTTTTGGAGTAACTTCTTTACTTCCTCTTCCACTGAGATTTTATGGGATCGAAAACTGCTACGTCTAGAGACTGAAGTAAGTTGGTTCTGCAGGATGGAAATGTACGAAAACGTTTTGGATGCAAGATTTAAAGCTTTTGTAGAAATGTGGCTTACATGGGACCATAAATAGAAGATTTGGCAAGCACGTGGAAGTGACTTGATCAGGTGATTTAAAAATTATAAAATTTTTCACTATTTGTCCATCCGTTTTTTGATGCAGTGACCATTACATATACTTTGCATTAGATTTAACATCATCAGGCACATCTCTTAGACCCTTAAAAATGAATAAGCAAGGCCCAGCTTGGGCAGAAACACTAACAGTCAGAAGTGCAGTCATGGTTTCACCCTGCTCTCCTGTAGTTTGTTGAAATATTCTCTTTGCCTCTTTAGAAGAAACAATTTTACTTGGCTTTGGAACATAGTTAAAACCTGCTTCATCCAAATTTCAGATCAAGTGAGACTTATTAAACAAATTGTGTTTTGTTAATGTGACATTTAGAATTTCAAAAAAATAGTTCACTGTCTTCCTATTAGCTGTATAAGCTCTATTTACCAATATGTTTTCAGATAAGCACACTGAAAAACCATAACGACTTTTAAAACCATCCAACCACATCCACCCCACTAAATTATTCATCATTACTGAAATGCTAATTACCTCTTGAAGCAGTCTATATACCCCTTTCTAACATCAGTTCCGAATAATCCAAAACCCAATTCTTACATTTTAATAATGTATTGTACTAATTTTAGTTCCTCATTAGGGGCTGGAACAAATGGCTTTCCTAGTTTCATTGGTGAAGTGGGGTTTTTATGAACAGGCTTCCTGGTAATGTAATCTGTAAGCATATTATATGGTACCTTACATTTATTTGCTGCTTTATAAATTGTCCAGCCATCCTGTAAAACTTTTTGGGCTGATGATGTAGTTCTTGCATTGGATATTTGTTCAGGTACTGGTACTTTCATCTTTTTTCACCATCCATTTTTACTAAAACAAAAATAAATATACACATACTAAAGAGAAAAAAACAGAAAAGGAATATAATTATTAAATATATTAATTTTCACTTTTATTAAAATGGAGTCTTATAAACTAACTAGTAAGTTGAAGAACATTTATTTAAGAAAAGAAGTTAAAAAAAATTATTTTATAAAACTAAAAAAAATAACATTTTAATTATAACTAAAGGTAAACACAATATTTTAGAAAACTCCAAAATCAAAAATATGCTTTAAAAACATTGTTGTGGCTTGAATATTCCAGTAACACTGAACATTCACTGTTGAACACATTGATTCACTGTGACCACCCAACATGTGCTTCTGTAACTAAAAGTTCAATGACCTGGGATAGAGAAAAAAGTACTTCAACAATTATATATTTTTTTATTTATATATTGATATTCTTTGAAAGCTTAGAATTTTATAAATTTAATTGATACATTTTAACTAAATAATTAATTAGGAGCAAATAAAAACAACTTACCTTGCAAAATGGAAGAAAGTCACAGAAAACAGGCACAGACGTCTTCACAGTTAAATTCTTGGATTTCGTTGTCCATGACGTGTCCGTTACTTAACTAAATATCACTATAATATTGACTCAGAGCCTCTGATGAAGCCTTCTATAGGTGAAAGCCGGTTTAGGCTGTAAGGTAAAACTTTACGTTTTTACTTATAAAAAACTTAGTGTTCCGAGTCGTCAATATTATAGTGATATTTAGTCTTCACAGTATTAAAGCCTAGACTCAACTCTCCACAAACAGTGGTTGGTAATGGTTCCAGATTTTAAAGCAAGTGCTCCACTCTATAGTCAGTAGTTAAAATGTCGCATATTACCATTCCTAACTTCACAGTTCATATAAATGCAAAATTAGGCAAGTCTGCCCCATATAAAGTACAGTTCTATTCTGCAATTTCATTGTCATCTGATGCTGCCGATCACTATCAGTGTGTGTGTGTGTGTGTGTGTGTGTGTGTATTTGCTGATAAATTTTTTTAAGAATTTGATTAGGTTTTAGTTAATTTTTGCTGAGATTTAATAGATAAGAGACAAGAGAATGCCAGTTAAATAGATAAGAGATTTTTGCTTTCTAATAAAGGAGATAGTAATTTACTGATACTTATCAGCCAGAGATCTTTATATAAAAATAATGAGTTTTCTTAATGTTTAAACTATGTAATAGATGCTGTTTTATGTTTTATCATATGCTGTGTACACCCAAACAAATATTTAATAACCTAATCAAAAAATGTTATTCTTTACATATAATGTAGTAATAGGCATGTTAGACTTAGTTTATGCTAACATTCCCCAATGTACATAGATTTTTGCGATTGATAATAATATTAAAATAGTAAGTTAATTGGTATTCTGTATAAAATTCTTTACTTTCTTAAATATCTTGGGATTTGTATTTGAAATAGATAGAAAAAGTTTGTGTGAAGTAAGTGAAGATTTGTAAATCTATGACCTTCAAAATGAGTGTAGATGTGTGTGTGTGTGCGCACTTGCATGGTTACAGACATGTTACCAACAACATCAGGTATAAAGATAGAAAACTGGATATAGTGACAAGTTAAATGGAAACAATAAACAAGTCCTTCCTCGTTGTAACACCTAATCATATTGACAGTCATTCAGCATGTATAATGCTTACTTTTATAAAAGCTTGAGAGCTACACAACAGGAATATACTGGAATACACACACACACACACACACACGCGCGCGAGCGTGCGAGCGCGCGCTTGAATCCACTGACAAAATGACTATTTGTCTTCTGTATTCACATTGTACTACAATCAAATAGCAGTCTTATAATAGCAGACCATGTATATATGTAATATATATATAACATCATGTCAAAGAATAATGCTGTTACATAAAAGAACAAGGTAACATAATGTGAAAACTAAGAAGCACGAGAGAGTAACAGAGTCTACCTTTTCAAATTCAAAATGATTTTTTAAAGCATGGAAAAACATTAAAGAAGTTTTTATTTTTAATAAATTGGGTTAGTAGTTACAATCACAAACAGAAATTACACTTTTGCACTCCACTGTAGAAAAAATTCTCAATTAGCAATTTCAAGTTCACAGCTCATCATCAGATTGGGAATACCTTATTATATCAAATATCAGAACTTAAATCAGATATTTCCGATCTGATGATGAGTTTTGAAGCTTAAAAGCGCTAATCGAGATTTTTTTCTTTAGTGGAGTGCAACAGTGTAATTTCTGTTAAAGATGTTGTTTTGTTAATGGTGCATAGATTAATTTGTGCATAAATTGTTTATTATTATTATTTTATTATGTTTTTCTATTTCTCTGGCTTTTAATATACAACAAAAGTTTAGAAAAAGTTTAGAACAAAATATTTAAATAAAGTACACCACCTTACAATTGTGGTAATTAAATATGAAAGAGGTTTACATTAAATTCAACTCTGTGGTGTTAAAAGTGTGTGTCAGTGTTATCGTTTAATACATAGGTTATCTTATAGTTACTTCAGGTGTTCATAAATATTTTTTATTAATCTTTGAAAGAAATAGGAGTTCCAAGTTCATAGTGAGAGTTTTCTATTGTGAGAAAAGTGGACCAGTTTTAGTTTTTTAATTAATTATAATTTAATTTATACTTAACACAATCATGGTGTTAGAGTTATCGATCATCAGTGGTTTCTTCGCTGTTGTTAATGCATGCATCTAATCTCAAGGATAGGGTTGTCGTCTTCGTTGGCATCTGTTTCTTTTATTACAATTTTTAGTTACTTATTAATTTTGTAACTTCATTTATTCTTCCTCCTGGTGTAGCTGGAACTCTTGTCTACTTCGGGTATTCACTTTGGTTTCATTCCTTTTTGATATTCTTACTTATTTGCTTTTTTAAAAGGTCCGCATCAGTAAAGCGTCTATACTCTGAATTGTTAATAATGGAATCCCGTTACCTAACGGTCAAAATTATAATAACGTTCTGTTTCTATGGTAACCAGCTTGAATCTGATTGGTTAAGTACATTTGAAACTATTGTTATAAATCCTGGTTTTTTGTTCAAAATGAATAAATATTTTATAAATGTTATTTTTCCTTGGGGATCATTCCAATGTTTGAAATATTAACATAGATGTTCCTATTTTCTTTCAATGATCAATTTGACATCTCATAAGGCTGGTCTAGGCTTTGTACTAATGTTTTTGTACAAAACTGATAATTCTATTTTAATACATATTTCACTTTTTATATTATTTATCACAATTTTGACATGTTATTCTGGTTATTTAGTTGTAATTACATAATTTATTTGGTCCTATCATTCAATTATAGTATTCAATTGTTTATTATTGGTTTTCTGAACTTATACAGCTATGTCATTGATAGGCCTAAACTGCAACATCTTAGAATTTCTTAATTTGCTCTATTTAAACATTATTTACTAAGCACATATGGTTTGCTTGTTTGCATTCGTTCTTATTGGCTTTTGAAATACATTGAACTGTTTTTACAATTTATTCATGTTATTATACTTTTACCAAATTATTTCCTGTCTGATATTTTACTTTCTATTTATATTATACTTATTAATTTGTTGTTTGTTACTTTTTATGTCATTATTAGTTTTACTCCTACTCCCATTTCTCACATATCTATTTAACTTAAATCTATTAACAAAACATAACAAATAAATAACTTGATGGTCTGTATCTGGTTCAGCCATGTTTCTTATCATTAAACATAATTATTATATCGCATGTCATTATTCAAAATGTTCATACTCTTCATAACATAAAAATAACTCCTTCTTATTAAAATTACAATTATTATCTTGTATGTCATTAACTAAAATGTTCATACTATTCATCTCCTAGAACTAACTTCTTCTTTTTTAAACACAATTATTATATGGTATGTCATCAACTAAAATGATCATACTCTTCATCTCCTTATACCTTCCTTACTTATATATAAATACAAACATATTATTGTAAACTTCTGCCTTCTGGGTTTACCCTCCCTTAAAACAATTAAACAAACACATTACTTTTCATTTACTTAATAACATAACAATTTTGTGAGTATTGTATTGATACTCTCTATTCTATATAGATAAACTTTCTATTGGTAATAGAATATGTTTTTATACTTCTTATCCTCACACCTATTCTGTTTCTTACAATTTAACACAATTTACTTATTTTCTGAAAATTATAAGTTTTTTTGTTTAATATTACCACCACTTCACTGTTTCTTGTTACCACTTCCTACCTATCTCTCACTCTTGGATCAGGTTTTAAAACACAGTTTTATAGTCATTTTTCTGTATTTTATGTTCTACTTTTTCTCTCCCTATGGGTTATTAATAATATATACATTCTATTAACAAATGTTTTCTCTTAATTACTATTGGTAGTGTACCTTTTGTGTACATACTCTATATAATACCTGTTACTATTTTTTGCTGTATAATTTGTGTTCTGGTATTGTTTGTCTACCTTTGATTATTTTATTTGTTTTTATATATCCTATCACTGGTGTTGGGGCTTGTTCTACCTACTCACTTATTTTATTTGTTTTTATATATCCTATCACTGGTGTTGGGGCTTATTCTACCTACTCACTTACCATATCTATTGGGTTATTTTGGTTAAATCGCATTGTACTATCGTTTTTTCAAGATTTGTTTCGTTGCTTGCTACATTTCTCTTATCAGAGGTTACTTTTATTATTACCTTTATTTGTTTGATCACATAATTATGTTAACTACCCATTCCTTTATCTCTGACTCATCCCTTTTATAATGAATATTATATTAATAATGATATTAAATTGATTTAATTGATATTTATAACGTCTTACGTTCTTTGGGTGCCATTAATATAATGTAATTTATATTAATATTTATTTGTAATGGATAATATGCAGTTACTTGCATTAATTAATTACTTTCATGCCGCGCGTTATGCAGCCAATTAATACAATGATAATAAAGGGTAATCTTTTATTGTTTACAATCAGAATGATCACAGTTGCACACCACTATATAAAAATTATCCCGATAAAAATAATCGGGATAATTTTTATATAGTGGTGTGCAACTGTGATCATTCTGATTGTGATTTCAACCACTAAAACAAATTTCTTCATTAAACGTTTTATTGTTTACACTAAACATGCATAATTAAATTTTCTCTATTACTTTTTGTTATCTATGCTCCAGGTAAGAAGCATCATTTAATATAATGTATAACTATTCTGATTATTCATAAACAAAATACTCGATATCATTTAATAAATTAATATTGTCAATTCATTTATTTTACTGAACAAAAGAAACTCTTAAAATTCTACTTTATATTTTGTTCAAAAATTAAGTTAATATCTGGGTTATCTGTGGTAATAATAAACGCATATATAGGATCAACTTAAATTACTAGTTTATTTATCATTCACAATAAATTATAATCATACATATGAAACGTCGATGTACCTGTAATACATACATATTTTATAAGAACAATTCATGTTTTAATATATGCTGAAACAAAGAAAACATACATACATATATAAATCAAATAAGATAACAATTCATATTCTAATTATTAATGCGTTCATTAATCCCAGATAGTTTTTTGTTAATATATTCACTAATTACGTTTTTAATTCTGATTTATATTCATTACGTTTATTAATAATTTCTCAGGGATGAATTCTTTGAAAGAATCAGGTCAGTAGAAGTAACTAAATAGTAATGATTAAAATAATGGTTACTTGATTTATGAAATATCCATTAGTCTTGGTGATGTCCAGTTTCAGTGATGAGGATGGCATGAAGACACATCTCGTTGAATGCCGCTGAAATCACAAGCACTTGCACACACTTCCGATCACTCGCGTTGGCGTAGGTTTATGTGAATAATTGATGTTTAGTGTTCAATTAAATACTTCATCTTACGATGTATGTTGTGTGTTCGTTTTAACATTACTGTACATGTCTAGTTCCACTTATATCACTGTTTTATCAAATATACGTGTGATTGATTAATTAGTTTAATGTTTCATGTTCTTTGAGGTTTTAATGAGGTGTAGTAACACTGAATAAAGTTCAACTGTTTTGTATAGTACAGATGTGGTGATATTTGTTCGTGTAACGATCTGATTGTTCACTTTGAATAATTCTTATCTAAGTCCATTACATCGCACTTCGAAATTCACTACTAAAAGTTTACTAAGTCTGACTATCGTGACATGATGATTTCACTAAGTCTGCTAAGTTACGAGTTGACGTACTAACTCCCGAACTTGAGTTATCTCTCCGAATAATTAAATATACTCTTGAGAACTTAGAGTAAAACTGACTCCGAACAATTGAATGAACTGTTTGAAAAATTGTGATATACTGGCCCCGTCCCCGTCTTGGACATATAGTTTTATTAATTCGTCCCTACTCAAAATTTTGTCCCTGGCGCAGTTTACGCCTTCTTTATTCGTGATTGGTCAGTTTTGAGTTTTCTTGGAATATTTTGTCCCACTATGTCAAGACCCTCCGTCATCGTTCTTCCGATAGGTTCTTCGTTCCTGTTGCTATAGAAACAGTCCTCTCTACAAGTTTTCTCCGTGGCTCTGGGTTTCTGATAGGCTCTTAGGCATCCCCCGATTTTGCTCTGTCGAACGTTGACCCTTTTCATAGAAACTTTAGCTATTATACGCTTGTCTATCAACCCATTGTCTGAAGTAAACTCAGTGTTTCTCTAGATTGCCATTATCTGTACTTTCGGTTCTCCCGACGTATTGTTCTGTGTCATACCCCTTTTTTGTAGCTATTAATAATTTTGGACATCTGCTGGCTGGTGAAGTCACCCCAACTTTTCACTCGTAAATTCTGTCTGGCACTTAGACGATAACTCCAGCTGCGTAACATGACTTGAGTTTTTGTCTGATCTCCGCCTTAGTATTGTTTCTTAAGGTGCAGTGCATCCGTTCCATTGTAACATGTAGTTTCCCTCTTTTTGTTGTCTATCGTATACTGACGTAACTTGGTCGAACATCTGCCACATTTCTCAGTACAAGTGTGAATGTCCTCGCCTACATTGTTACAGCTGTAGTGAGCAATAATTCTGAACTAAACTTTCCCTGTCATCTTGTGCAAACAATTTCTATAGCCGAGTCGAACTTAACGTCTTTCTATTGTCTAGTTATCGACGCTGCTCTGACATCTTCTCATTACGCTTTATTTATTGCGTCAACTATAAGCCGTTGACACCGCCTCGTGTGAACGCACTCCGTCGAGGTGAAAATTTAAAAAAATTTAAAATTTTTGCTCGTTACAGTGTCCTCAATTTTGATTTGATGATGTGACCTCAGGGAACAACTCAAATCCAAATTCTGCGCCCTGCACGTCGCCTCACCATGTTCATCTTCCTCAGGGAGGGATATTACATGATAACCTACTTTTAACAACTTATATTATAATTGGCGTACTCCCTTTTAGTTTTAATTGTATCTCTGAATTTATTGTTAGCTATTTGGGATGGCTGAACGCATTTAACATTATCGTATTTACATATCGATTATATATAAATACCTTATCTCTCTAATTACAAAACAAATCATAAATTCAATGAGTAATAATTAATTTAATTAATTGAATAATCTTCTTACTTTCTAAAATATTATTCTCACAATATAATATCAAACAAATCAATTGGTTTAACGTAACGCTTTACATGAAATCAGAGAAATCTCCTATACATATACATTTTATGCAGTACTAATAGTCCTACCAATAATTTTGTTCTTAAAATGTTATTTAAAATTAGTTTGGTAATTAACATATTCGCTACATTAGTTTTAATTATATTCATATTATTTGATAATTTATACATACACGTAATACATTTTGCTAACGAATTAATTACTTCGTTTTAACATCATTTACAATCCTAGTCTATTAATTATATACATTCACTTTAACAGAGTTCATTTACGATATAGCTTTTTGTATAATATCACTCATTTACTTTTAAGTGTCCTATTTTTTTTCTTTCACTTAGTCCCAATAATTTATTACTATGTGAATCAAGTAATAGCAACTAAAATGTCCCTTGTATTCACTACAATATTTCATAAAATGTCACTCAAAACGTTAATTCACACTTATTATCTAACATTTTATTAGTGGTTAATTAAATAAGTAAACTCTTATGTTACATTTGACATTTAGAGTACATAACTTCTTTTGGTTAAGCCAGCTTGAATGAGATAAGCGCGTCAATTACCCTAACGCAGATGACTCATCACCATCAGCTAACTTGTTATGATATATTCTTCAACTTTCTCCTCTTCATTCATCTTCAATTTTCTGGCTCATGATATTTTTTCATCTGTTTGACATTAAATTTCCCACGGATTTTGCTTTCGTCATTGCCATCGACGATCAGGTATGTAGCATCTCCAAGAATTTGATATACTTTGTATGGTCCGCAGTACAGTTCACAGAATTTCTCAATCCTTTTCTGGATCGCGTCCGATTGATAATAGGTCCTTATTAACACCTTCTCACCAATTTGGAATTTTGTAATGGTCTTGGTTTCATTACACAACTTTGCTTGCTTTCCCTCTTCTCTTTCATTTTGACAAATATTTGGTTGTGGTCAGCTCCTTTAACTTGAAGTATGTCCTTGTCTAGGTATCTTTCCCAAACTCTTGTCGGTTTTTTCCCGAGCTGTGCCTCATAGGGTGTTACTTCTATAGTCTCGTGGTACGTCTCGTTAATGCAACCTTCAATTATAGGTACATAACGCGACCACTTTGTGTGTCGGTCACAGACAAAGATCCTGAATAAATTTCCAAGTTGTCTGTTGATTTTTTCAGCCAGATTCGCGCATGGGTTTCTTATTGCGGTGAATCTTGGTTGAATATTTAATTCGTTTAAACCATCTAACCATTTCCTAGAGGTAAACTGTGTTCCATTGTCAGTAATAATTATTCTAGGACATCCTAACTCTTTACAATAAGAGTTATTGTATTCTTTTTAACATGGCTGCGGTCGTTGCCCTCCTAAGTGTAAATAGTCGCACGTATTTTGTGAAGTTGTCTACCATGACGAACAAATACCTCACTCCAGCGGACGAGACGGGTAGTGGCCCAAAATAATCAGCGCTCACTAGGTCACCCTTGCTTAACGGGATAATGGCTTTCGTTCCCCCGAATAGGTTTTTGTTACCTGCGTCCTTCCTCTTCTGACATGTGTCGCAAGTCCGTACATAATTTTTCACTTTTTTCAACATACCGTCTATGGTAAAATGCTCCTGTAACAATTTTATACATTTCTTCGCTCCAGGGTGTCCACACATCCGGTGTATTTCGGCAATTACTTCTCCGGATACACTGTTCGGAATGTACAGTTTCCATTCCCTTCTACGTAATCTATATAATTTCTCATTGACGTATCTATAAAATTTACTTATTTCCTTATCTAAACACTTTTCCTTAATCTTCTCTATAATGGTCTTAAGCTTAGTATCTTTAAATTGATACTTTCCAATATCCATAATTATCTTGCTTACTCTTTTATCCATCTTGATCGTCAGGTGATTAATTAAGTATTCGCACGTATTGTCACTAATTTCTTCTAACGTGGCATCTTCTGGGTTTCTGCTTAGAAGATCAGCAATAATATTGTTCTTGCCCTTACAATGGACAATGTCGAATTTGTATTCTTGGATACTTAAAATCCAGCGTGTTATTCGCGAGTTATTCAAATGACATTTGTTCATAAAGGTCAATGCCTTATTATCTGTAATAATGGTTAAAGGTTGCCCTAATATGTATATACGGAATTTTTCGAGACATCGTACGATACTCAAGAGCTCCTTTTCCGTGGAGTAGTAATTTCTTTCTGCACCCTTGAATGTTTTGCTAGTAAATGCTATAACTCCGATTTTTCCTTCCTAGTCCAGTTGATATAGCTGCCCGCCGTATGCAAAGTTGCTGGCGTCGCACTGCATATAGTATCGTTGGTTTATTCGAGGAAACTTCAAGATAACTGTTTCTACGAATAACTTTTTAACTCGTTGAAAACATTCATTTAATTCCGGTGTCCAGGTAAATTTATGTCCTTTCCGTAATAATTCAAGTAATGGTTTGGTGGTTTCGGCGTATTTATCTGTAAAACGGTTGTAGAAATTTGTTAAACCCAAGAAACCGTTTAATTGCTTTTGGTTCCGAGGTGTTGGAAACTTCATAATTGCATCAATCTTCTCATCCGTTGCTTGTATTCCTTGCGTAGTTAATCGATATCCAAGGTACGCAATTTCTTGCCTAAAGAATCGCGACTTCTCCAAATTGATGGTTAAATTCGCTCTTCTTAAGTTGAATAATAATAAATCTAAATGTAATAAATGCGTCTCTAAATCTCCTGAATAACATAGGCAATCGTCTACATAAATAATGGTGTTTTCCTTAACTTCATCTTCCAATACTGTGTCCAATCCCCTGGTTAGTGCAGCAGAACTGGTACTCAGTCCAAATGGCGTAACTGTGAAGCGATAACATTTGCCTTCGTACATAAAAGCGGTGAAGTTCCGGCACTCCGGCTTCAGTGGTACTTGCCAGAAACTGCTAGTTAAGTCTACGGTAGATAAATATTTCATTTCACAACATCTAGCCAAAATATCGTTTATCGGTGGGGCACCCTCGTAGTCCGGGATCGTCACGCTGTTCACCTTCCTCGCATCCAAACACAATCGTACTTCTACCGTCCTTCTTAATTACAGTAACAAGTGGGTTGATATATGCGCTGTTGCATCGCTCAATGACCCCATACCGTAACATTCTTCTAATCTCATCATCCACCTTCCCTTTATATGCTAATGGGACAGGCCATCCTCTCTGGAAGTACGGTGTCCGGTCGGTGACTTGGAACTCGTGAACGTACCCTTCGATCCTTCCGGGGCACTCTCTGAATAAACTTCTATTCCTTACGAGAATCTCCCTTAATCTCTCCAACGTCCCTTTATCTCCGCAGTCAATACTCTCTACTTTCTTATCGATGTTCCTTATGATCTCTTCTTCTTCTTCTGTGTCCACCACTTCTATATGCATCATTGGCACCATGCACGCCGCTTCGTCAGCCTCTCTTCTTAACTCGACGATCCTTTTTCCCATGTCAATGAGACATCCTGTTTCCTGAAGAAAATTAATTCCTAATATACAAGGTTTTATTAAATCTGGTATAATGAGAAAAACACATTCATACTTAATTCCTTCAATATAAATATCGCATAATATTTGCTTCCTTATTAACTTTGATTTATTGCCAACCGCGCTAACTATTAAAGTGTTAGTCATCGGTAAAATTTCGTAAGGTGCTATGTTGTGTTTGTTTTGATTAAACCACGATTCAGACAATCCGGCAATAACGGATCCAGTGTCAAGCAACGCTTGTAATGTAATATTATTGTTAAACTTTATACTTATTTCTGGGCACTTTATTACTCGTTGGGTAATCTCCTCGTCATCATTACATAACAAATCGCTTTGTAAGTCTGGTAAAATTATGTTAGTCTGATAGTCATTCGTTTTATCGGCTATCTTCGTTAATGAGTAAAGGGATTTTTTTTTTCTTCTTGTTGACGAACCTTTTTGGGTTCAGTGCTCGATGTAGAGGCAGCTGTATTTATGAATTCCATTGTGTTGACTGCGCGCCGCTCCCCAGTGCGATGTTGTTGTGTATTTACAGCCGGTCTCTCACCCCATACTTTCTTCTGCGTTCCACTTGTTTTGTTCGGACCGCTTTCACTTTCCTTGTAAGAATTCCTCCCCTCGTTCGCCGTCACATAGCTTGACTCCCTATTATTTCTCGGTTGTATCTGCGTATATTCTATGATTAAAGATTCGAAATTTGGAATTGTCACAATTCCTCTCGTGACCACAGCGAGCTGAATCTCGCGCCCAAAGTGACGAGATATTTTGCGTATCAGTTGTTTATCAGTCAGAGTAGGTGTTAACTGCCTACTCTCCAACAATATGCGTTCTATATATTGGATCGCAGTAATCGGTCCACGCCAATCAAACCTACCATATTCCAAATGGTCCCGTATGCTGTCTTGTCGTTCTTGTCCCCAATATTTCTGTGAGAACGCTTCCTTGAATTCTTCAAAATTTTATATTTGGTTACGTATAACCCGCCACCAAATTCCAGCGTCTAATTCTAAATGTCTACCTATCCACTTGATATTGTCAGTGGGGTAGTATAATTCTTGTATTTCAGAGAACTCTTTAAGGAATTCCATGGGGAATCTGCCCGTACCATTATATTTAAGGTCATTGTGGTTAGGTCCATTAATTCGGTTTAATATACCACACTCACCTTCCATTAATTGTCTCTGCAGTCTCTCCTGGTTTTCTCTTACTTTTGTCAAATGGCCTTTTAACTCTTCGATCCACGTCGTCTTTTCTTTTGTAGTCTCGTCCAACTTCTGTCCCGTTGAACGCTGTCTACCGTCAACTTCTTCCAACTTCTGTATAATGTTATTGTTTGTTCCGTCTTGTTCCTGTTGTTTCTGCCGTATGGTGTCATGTATCTCGGCCTTGAATTCTTCCTGCTTCTTATTGGCATCCTTGACGTGAGCATCGAATTTATTATTAATCTTTTTAACAGTCGTTTGGGTATTGTGTATCGCTACCATCCATTCTTGACGATCGTTTTCTCGCGTTTCTTGTATCTCTTCGTACTTCTTGTTTGCTTCTTCTCTCAAGTCTCTCACGATATCATCTTGTTTCTTCTGTAGTTCATTGACCTTTCCTTCCCAGGCCTGCTGGTATTCACGTATCTCAGACCTTATCTGCGTAATCTGTTCCGCTGTCTGACGTTTAATCTCTTCCTTATGCTGGTCGAGCTTTTCATTTTGTTTTTCTAGTTTTTCACTAATTAATTTGTTACTTTCTTCTTGTTTCTCGCTAAGTAATCTACTGTGTTCTTCTTGTTTCTCTAGTTTCTCACTAATTAATTTGTTACTTTCTTCTTGTTTTCTGCTTCGTTCCTCTTGTTTTTCGCTCTGTTGACGGATGAACTCCATCAACATTTGTAGACTTACATCTTCTGGTTTTGATGTCTGTCCTCGCGCCCTATCTTCTGGACTCTCTACAGCGCTACTTGGTTCACTAGGTGTAGTATTATCTTCCGTATTTACCGTACCTAACTGGTTATTAACGTCGAATTCTACGCTATCGGAATTGCTCGCCATTTTTGCCTTCCTACGCGTAATCATTCAAACTGACTTATAACACTAATACTTATCTTATTTTTAATTCTATAACGCTACTTTATCTACTTCTTCTACTGCCTGTTCTTTGCCAAAGCTGTACGTTTTAACTATTTTCGTTACTACGTATCATGCCGTGCGGATGGGCGCCATTTAATATAATGAATATTATATTAATAATGATATTAAATTGATGTAATTGATATTTATAACGTCTTACGTTCTTTGGGTGCCATTAATATAATGTAATTTATATTAATATTTATTTGTAATGGATAATATGCAGTTACTTGCATTAATTAATTACTTTCATGCCGCGCGTTATGCAGCCAATTAATACAATGATAATAAAGGGTAATCTTTTATTGTTTACACTAAACATGCATAATTAAATTTTCTCTATTACTTTTTGTTATCTATGCTCCAGGTAAGAAGCATCATTTAATATAATGTATAACTATTCTGATTATTCATAAACAAAATACTCGATATCATTTAATAAATTAATATTGTCAATTCATTTATTTTACTGAACAAAAGAAACTCTTAAAATTCTACTTTATATTTTGTTCAAAAATTAAGTTAATATCTGGGTTATCTGTGGTAATAATAAACGCATATATAGGATCAACTTAAATTACTAGTTTATTTATCATTCACAATAAATTATAATCATACATATGAAACGTCGATGTACCTGTAATACATACATATTTTATAAGAACAATTCATGTTTTAATATATGCTGAAACAAAGAAAACATACATACATATATAAATCAAATAAGATAACAATTCATATTCTAATTATTAATGCGTTCATTAATCCCAGATAGTTTTTTGTTAATATATTCACTAATTATGTTTTTAATTCTGATTTATATTCATTACGTTTATTAATAATTTCTCAGGGATGAATTCTTTGAAAGAATCAGGTCAGTAGAAGTAACTAAATAGTAATGATTAAAATAATGGTTACTTGATTTATGAAATATCCATTAGTCTTTGGTGATGTCCAGTTTCAGTGATGAGGATGGCATGAAGACACATCTCGTTGAATGCCCCTGAAATCACAAGCACTTGCACACACTTCCGATCACTCGCGTTGGCGTAGGTTTATGTGAATAATTGATGTTTAGTGTTCAATTAAATACTTCATCTTACGATGTATGTTGTGTGTTCGTTTTAACATTACTGTACATGTCTAGTTCCACTTATATCACTGTTTTATCAAATATACGTGTGATTGATTAATTAGTTTAATGTTTCATGTTCTTTGAGGTTTTAATGAGGTGTAGTAACACTGAATAAAGTTCAACTGTTTTGTATAGTACAGATGTGGTGATATTTGTTCGTGTAACGATCTGATTGTTCACTTTGAATAATTCTTATCTAAGTCCATTACATCGCACTTCGAAATTCACTACTAAAAGTTTACTAAGTCTGACTATCGTGACATGATGATTTCACTAAGTCTGCTAAGTTACGAGTTGACGTACTAACTCCCGAACTTGAGTTATCTCTCCGAATAATTAAATATACTCTTGAGAACTTAGAGTAAAACTGACTCCGAACAATTGAATGAACTGTTTGAAAAATTGTGATATACTGGCCCCGTCCCCGTCTTGGACATATAGTTTTATTAATTCGTCCCTACTCAAAATTTTGTCCCTGGCGCAGTTTACGCCTTCTTTATTCGTGATTGGTCAGTTTTGAGTTTTCTTGGAATATTTTGTCCCACTATGTCAAGACCCTCCGTCATCGTTCTTCCGATAGGTTCTTCGTTCCTGTTGCTATAGAAACAGTCCTCTCTACAAGTTTTCTCCGTGGCTCTGGGTTTCTGATAGGCTCTTAGGCATCCCCCGATTTTGCTCTGTCGAACGTTGACCCTTTTCATAGAAACTTTAGCTATTATACGCTTGTCTATCAACCCATTGTCTGAAGTAAACTCAGTGTTTCTCTAGATTGCCATTATCTGTACTTTCGGTTCTCCCGACGTATTGTTCTGTGTCATACCCCTTTTTTGTAGCTATTAATAATTTTGGACATCTGCTGGCTGGTGAAGTCACCCCAACTTTCCACTCGTAAATTCTGTCTGGCACTTAGACGATAACTCCAGCTGCGTAACATGACTTGAGTTTTTGTCTGATCTCCGCCTTAGTATTGTTTCTTAAGGTGCAGTGCATCCGTTCCATTGTAACATGTAGTTTCCCTCTTTTTGTTGTCTATCGTATACTGACGTAACTTGGTCGAACATCTGCCACATTTCTCAGTACAAGTGTGAATGTCCTCGCCTACATTGTTACAGCTGTAGTGAGCAATAATTCTGAACTAAACTTTCCCTGTCATCTTGTGCAACCAATTTCTATAGCCGAGTCGAACTTAACGTCTTTCTATTGTCTAGTTATCGACGCTGCTCTGACATCTTCTCATTACGCTTTATTTATTGCGTCAACTATAAGCCGTTGACACCGCCTCGTGTGAACGCACTCCGTCGAGGTGAAAATTTAAAAAAATTTAAAATTTTTGCTCGTTACAGTGTCCTCAATTTTGATTTGATGATGTGACCTCAGGGAACAACTCAAATCCAAATTCTGCGCCCTGCACGTCGCCTCACCATGTTCATCTTCCTCAGGGAGGGATATTACATGATAACCTACTTTTAACAACTTATATTATAATTGGCGTACTCCCTTTTAGTTTTAATTGTATCTCTGAATTTATTGTTAGCTATTTGGGATGGCTGAACGCATTTAACATTATCGTATTTACATATCGATTATATATAAATACCTTATCTCTCTAATTACAAAACAAATCATAAATTCAATGAGTAATAATTAATTTAATTAATTGAATAATCTTCTTACTTTCTAAAATATTATTCTCACAATATAATATCAAACAAATCAATTGGTTTAACGTAACGCTTTACATGAAATCAGAGAAATCTCCTATACATATACATTTTATGCAGTACTAATAGTCCTACCAATAATTTTGTTCTTAAAATGTTATTTAAAATTAGTTTGGTAATTAACATATTCGCTACATTAGTTTTAATTATATTCATATTATTTGATAATTTATACATACACGTAATACATTTTGCTAACGAATTAATTACTTCGTTTTAACATCATTTACAATCCTAGTCTATTAATTATATACATTCACTTTAACAGAGTTCATTTACGATATAGCTTTTTGTATAATATCACTCATTTACTTTTAAGTGTCCTATTTTTTTTCTTTCACTTAGTCCCAATAATTTATTACTATGTGAATCAAGTAATAGCAACTAAAATGTCCCTTGTATTCACTACAATATTTCATAAAATGTCACTCAAAACGTTAATTCACACTTATTATCTAACATTTTATTAGTGGTTAATTAAATAAGTAAACTCTTATGTTACATTTGACATTTAGAGTACATAACTTCTTTTGGTTAAGCCAGCTTGAATGAGATAAGCGCGTCAATTACCCTAACGCAGATGACTCATCACCATCAGCTAACTTGTTATGATATATTCTTCAACTTTCTCCTCTTCACTCATCTTCAATTTTCTGGCTCATGATATTTTTTCATCTGTTTGACATTAAATTTCCCACGGATTTTGCTTTCGTCATTGCCATCGACGATCAGGTATGTAGCATCTCCAAGAATTTGATATACTTTGTATGGTCCGCAGTACAGTTCACAGAATTTCTCAATCCTTTTCTGGATCGCGTCCGATTGATAATAGGTCCTTATTAACACCTTCTCACCAATTTGGAATTTTGTAATGGTCTTGGTTTCATTACACAACTTTGCTTGCTTTTCCCTCTTCTCTTTCATTTTGACAAATATTTGGTTGTGGTCAGCTCCTTTAACTTGAAGTATGTCCTTGTCTAGGTATCTTTCCCAAACTCTTTGTCGGTTTTTTCCCGAGCTGTGCCTCATAGGGTGTTACTTCTATAGTCTCGTGGTACGTCTCGTTAATGCAACCTTCAATTATAGGTACATAACGCGACCACTTTGTGTGTCGGTCACAGACAAAGATCCTGAATAAATTTCCAAGTTGTCTGTTGATTTTTTCAGCCAGATTCGCGCATGGGTTTCTTATTGCGGTGAATCTTGGTTGAATATTTAATTCGTTTAAACCATCTAACCATTTCCTAGAGGTAAACTGTGTTCCATTGTCAGTAATAATTATTCTAGGACATCCTAACTCTTTACAATAAGAGTTATTGTATTCTTTTTAACATGGCTGCGGTCGTTGCCCTCCTAAGTGTAAATAGTCGCACGTATTTTGTGAAGTTGTCTACCATGACGAACAAATACCTCACTCCAGCGGACGAGACGGGTAGTGGCCCAAAATAATCAGCGCTCACTAGGTCACCCTTGCTTAACGGGATAATGGCTTTCGTTCCCCCGAATAGGTTTTTGTTACCTGCGTCCTTCCTCTTCTGACATGTGTCGCAAGTCCGTACATAATTTTTCACTTTTTTCAACATACCGTCTATGGTAAAATGCTCCTGTAACAATTTTATACATTTCTTCGCTCCAGGGTGTCCACACATCCGGTGTATTTCGGCAATTACTTCTCCGGATACACTGTTCGGAATGTACAGTTTCCATTCCCTTCTACGTAATCTATATAATTTCTCATTGACGTATCTATAAAATTTACTTATTTCCTTATCTAAACACTTTTCCTTAATCTTCTCTATAATGGTCTTAAGCTTAGTATCTTTAAATTGATACTTTCCAATATCCATAATTATCTTGCTTACTCTTTTATCCATCTTGATCGTCAGGTGATTAATTAAGTATTCGCACGTATTGTCACTAATTTCTTCTAACGTGGCATCTTCTGGGTTTCTGCTTAGAAGATCAGCAATAATATTGTTCTTGCCCTTACAATGGACAATGTCGAATTTGTATTCTTGGATACTTAAAATCCAGCGTGTTATTCGCGAGTTATTCAAATGACATTTGTTCATAAAGGTCAATGCCTTATTATCTGTAATAATGGTTAAAGGTTGCCCTAATATGTATATACGGAATTTTTCGAGACATCGTACGATACTCAAGAGCTCCTTTTCCGTGGTGTAGTAATTTCTTTCTGCACCCTTGAATGTTTTGCTAGTAAATGCTATAACTCCGATTTTTCCTTCCTAGTCCAGTTGATATAGCTGCCCGCCGTATGCAAAGTTGCTGGCGTCGCACTGCATATAGTATCGTTGGTTTATTCGAGGAAACTTCAAGATAACTGTTTCTACGAATAACTTTTTAACTCGTTGAAAACATTCATTTAATTCCGGTGTCCAGGTAAATTTATGTCCTTTCCGTAATAATTCAAGTAATGGTTTGGTGGTTTCGGCGTATTTATCTGTAAAACGGTTGTAGAAATTTGTTAAACCCAAGAAACCGTTTAATTGCTTTTGGTTCCGAGGTGTTGGAAACTTCATAATTGCATCAATCTTCTCATCCGTTGCTTGTATTCCTTGCGTAGTTAATCGATATCCAAGGTACGCAATTTCTTGCCTAAAGAATCGCGACTTCTCCAAATTGATGGTTAAATTCGCTCTTCTTAAGTTGAATAATAATAAATCTAAATGTAATAAATGCGTCTCTAAATCTCCTGAATAACATAGGCAATCGTCTACATAAATAATGGTGTTTTCCTTAACTTCATCTTCCAATACTGTGTCCAATCCCCTGGTTAGTGCAGCAGAACTGGTACTCAGTCCAAATGGCGTAACTGTGAAGCGATAACATTTGCCTTCGTACATAAAAGCGGTGAAGTTCCGGCACTCCGGCTTCAGTGGTACTTGCCAGAAACTGCTAGTTAAGTCTACGGTAGATAAATATTTCATTTCACAACATCTAGCCAAAATATCGTTTATCGGTGGGGCACCCTCGTAGTCCGGGATCGTCACGCTGTTCACCTTCCTCGCATCCAAACACAATCGTACTCTACCGTCCTTCTTAATTACAGTAACAAGTGGGTTGATATATGCGCTGTTGCATCGCTCAATGACCCCATACCGTAACATTCTTCTAATCTCATCATCCACCTTCCCTTTATATGCTAATGGGACAGGCCATCCTCTCTGGAAGTACGGTGTCCGGTCGGTGACTTGGAACTCGTGAACGTACCCTTCGATCCTTCCGGGGCACTCTCTGAATAAACTTCTATTCCTTACGAGAATCTCCCTTAATCTCTCCAACGTCCCTTTATCTCCGCAGTCAATACTCTCTACTTTCTTATCGATGTTCCTTATGATCTCTTCTTCTTCTTCTGTGTCCACCACTTCTATATGCATCATTGGCACCATGCACGCCGCTTCGTCAGCCTCTCTTCTTAACTCGACGATCCTTTTTCCCATGTCAATGAGACATCCTGTTTCCTGAAGAAAATTAATTCCTAATATACAAGGTTTTATTAAATCTGGTATAATGAGAAAAACACATTCATACTTAATTCCTTCAATATAAATATCGCATAATATTTGCTTCCTTATTAACTTTGATTTATTGCCAACCGCGCTAACTATTAAAGTGTTAGTCATCGGTAAAATTTCGTAAGGTGCTATGTTGTGTTTGTTTTGATTAAACCACGATTCAGACAATCCGGCAATAACGGATCCAGTGTCAAGCAACGCTTGTAATGTAATATTATTGTTAAACTTTATACTTATTTCTGGGCACTTTATTACTCGTTGGGTAATCTCCTCGTCATCATTACATAACAAATCGCTTTGTAAGTCTGGTAAAATTATGTTAGTCTGATAGTCA
This sequence comes from Magicicada septendecula, assembly GCA_034769895.1. Taxonomy (NCBI): domain Eukaryota; kingdom Metazoa; phylum Arthropoda; class Insecta; order Hemiptera; family Cicadidae; genus Magicicada; species Magicicada septendecula. The sequence goes on from CM068367.1 coordinate 891,481,538, forward strand.
TTCGTTTTATCGGCTATCTTCGTTAATGAGTAAAGGGATTTTTTTTTTTCTTCTTGTTGACGAACCTTTTTGGGTTCAGTGCTCGATGTAGAGGCAGCTGTATTTATGAATTCCATTGTGTTGACTGCGCGCCGCTCCCCAGTGCGATGTTGTTGTGTATTTACAGCCGGTCTCTCACCCCATACTTTCTTCTGCGTTCCACTTGTTTTGTTCGGACCGCTTTCACTTTCCTTGTAAGAATTCCTCCCCTCGTTCGCCGTCACATAGCTTGACTCCCTATTATTTCTCGGTTGTATCTGCGTATATTCTATGATTAAAGATTCGAAATTTGGAATTGTCACAATTCCTCTCGTGACCACAGCGAGCTGAATCTCGCGCCCAAAGTGACGAGATATTTTGCGTATCAGTTGTTTATCAGTCAGAGTAGGTGTTAACTGCCTACTCTCCAACAATATGCGTTCTATATATTGGATCGCAGTAATCGGTCCACGCCAATCAAACCTACCATATTCCAAATGGTCCCGTATGCTGTCTTGTCGTTCTTGTCCCCAATATTTCTGTGAGAACGCTTCCTTGAATTCTTCAAAATTTTATATTTGGTTACGTATAACCCGCCACCAAATTCCAGCGTCTAATTCTAAATGTCTACCTATCCACTTGATATTGTCAGTGGGGTAGTATAATTCTTGTATTTCAGAGAACTCTTTAAGGAATTCCATGGGGAATCTGCCCGTACCATTATATTTAAGGTCATTGTGGTTAGGTCCATTAATTCGGTTTAATATACCACACTCACCTTCCATTAATTGTCTCTGCAGTCTCTCCTGGTTTTCTCTTACTTTTGTCAAATGGCCTTTTAACTCTTCGATCCACGTCGTCTTTTCTTTTGTAGTCTCGTCCAACTTCTGTCCCGTTGAACGCTGTCTACCGTCAACTTCTTCCAACTTCTGTATAATGTTATTGTTTGTTCCGTCTTGTTCCTGTTGTTTCTGCCGTATGGTGTCATGTATCTCGGCCTTGAATTCTTCCTGCTTCTTATTGGCATCCTTGACGTGAGCATCGAATTTATTATTAATCTTTTTAACAGTCGTTTGGGTATTGTGTATCGCTACCATCCATTCTTGACGATCGTTTTCTCGCGTTTCTTGTATCTCTTCGTACTTCTTGTTTGCTTCTTCTCTCAAGTCTCTCACGATATCATCTTGTTTCTTCTGTAGTTCATTGACCTTTCCTTCCCAGGCCTGCTGGTATTCACGTATCTCAGACCTTATCTGCGTAATCTGTTCCGCTGTCTGACGTTTAATCTCTTCCTTATGCTGGTCGAGCTTTTCATTTTGTTTTTCTAGTTTTTCACTAATTAATTTGTTACTTTCTTCTTGTTTCTCGCTAAGTAATCTACTGTGTTCTTCTTGTTTCTCTAGTTTCTCACTAATTAATTTGTTACTTTCTTCTTGTTTTCTGCTTCGTTCCTCTTGTTTTTCGCTCTGTTGACGGATGAACTCCATCAACATTTGTAGACTTACATCTTCTGGTTTTGATGTCTGTCCTCGCGCCCTATCTTCTGGACTCTCTACAGCGCTACTTGGTTCACTAGGTGTAGTATTATCTTCCGTATTTACCGTACCTAACTGGTTATTAACGTCGAATTCTACGCTATCGGAATTGCTCGCCATTTTTGCCTTCCTACGCGTAATCATTCAAACTGACTTATAACACTAATACTTATCTTATTTCTAATTCTATAACGCTACTTTATCTACTTCTTCTACTGCCTGTTCTTTGCCAAAGCTGTACGTTTTAACTATTTTCGTTACTACGTATCATGCCGTGCGGATGGGCGCCATTTAATATAATGAATATTATATTAATAATGATATTAAATTGATGTAATTGATATTTATAACGTCTTACGTTCTTTGGGTGCCATTAATATAATGTAATTTATATTAATATTTATTTGTAATGGATAATATGCAGTTACTTGCATTAATTAATTACTTTCATGCCGCGCGTTATGCAGCCAATTAATACAATGATAATAAAGGGTAATCTTTTATTGTTTACACTAAACATGCATAATTAAATTTTCTCTATTACTTTTTGTTATCTATGCTCCAGGTAAGAAGCATCATTTAATATAATGTATAACTATTCTGATTATTCATAAACAAAATACTCGATATCATTTAATAAATTAATATTGTCAATTCATTTATTTTACTGAACAAAAGAAACTCTTAAAATTCTACTTTATATTTTGTTCAAAAATTAAGTTAATATCTGGGTTATCTGTGGTAATAATAAACGCATATATAGGATCAACTTAAATTACTAGTTTATTTATCATTCACAATAAATTATAATCATACATATGAAACGTCGATGTACCTGTAATACATACATATTTTATAAGAACAATTCATGTTTTAATATATGCTGAAACAAAGAAAACATACATACATATATAAATCAAATAAGATAACAATTCATATTCTAATTATTAATGCGTTCATTAATCCCAGATAGTTTTTTGTTAATATATTCACTAATTATGTTTTTAATTCTGATTTATATTCATTACGTTTATTAATAATTTCTCAGGGATGAATTCTTTGAAAGAATCAGGTCAGTAGAAGTAACTAAATAGTAATGATTAAAATAATGGTTACTTGATTTATGAAATATCCATTAGTCTTTGGTGATGTCCAGTTTCAGTGATGAGGATGGCATGAAGACACATCTCGTTGAATGCCCCTGAAATCACAAGCACTTGCACACACTTCCGATCACTCGCGTTGGCGTAGGTTTATGTGAATAATTGATGTTTAGTGTTCAATTAAATACTTCATCTTACGATGTATGTTGTGTGTTCGTTTTAACGTTACTATTGTAGCGCAACAAAAATGATAGCATTTATGCTACATAAAAGAAGATTCACAGATTGATAAATAAATTGATACATAATCCCATAATAGAACAGAGACCCAATTATGACAATTATAGTCATAGACAAAATAAATAAGAATGCAAGGTAGTGTTGAACAGAATAAACGAACCTGTAAAATAAATAATAGCTAATGATATATGTTTAATAAAAAACAAAACAGAAAAATGAAACAATGACTTAATTCATGATAATAACAGATAAGAATTTTGTATTAAAAAAGTATTATATTATGACAAAAATGTTATGATAAAGTTTATGTGATGTTATATCAAATATGTGTTGAGTTCATGAAAAATAATGAAACAAATAGTGTTATTCAATGACTGTCATAGAATGAAGTGTGAGGCAGTTAACCAATGTTCATAAGTTCGAATTTTGTTATATGTGATCGAGAGATCAAGATAAATTTGTTATTAGATGTAGAAAAATAATTGTTTATACAAATGTTAATAATTAAGTTTTGATTGTATGTACGAATTTATATAAAAGGGACTATAGATGCCTAACAGACATAACCACAGGTAGATCAATTTACAATAAAAGGCCTAACAGCCAAAAATACTAAATAAACACTTATAACTTAAAGGTTAGATACATCAATTAATAATAATTAATAAATACACTATGAAGAGCTAGAAAGAAGAAAAAACATTAAGTTAATAATAATATTTAATAAAATTTATACAAATTATAATAATACCATAATGCCATAATATCGATTGGTAAAAAATAATATCGAAGGTGGATTAAATATAATAAAAAAGAAAAAAAAAACGGAATTATATCAAAAAACCAGTAGAAGATGTGTATAAAATGATAAACCAGCTATCGGTAAATTTACATTCCGATAGGACAGCAAATTGACAAAGAATAGACAAAAAAATATATGAAAGAAACACTATATAGTCCAAACATGTGGAAGCGGAAATTAATATAGGTTGCTAGGGAAAAATTTAAGAAGAATGTTGTTGATTTTAAAAATAACAAGAATTGCTTTTGGTAAAAACTGAACGTGATGATTGAAAAAACCCAAGAAGAATATATTGAATCGTAATATTCGAAATCAAGAGATACGATTATAAAAAAAATAAAATTCCAATGACAATACTTACATCTATCACTAACACAGATTAATAAAATAACGATACATTGTGAAATAATAATCGAGAAGAAATCACTGAATTCTACAAGAAGAAACTTGGACTGTCCCATGTCCGAAGGGAATTGACGAAAAGTTAATCAAATATAAAGAGTTAACAATAACACAAATCATAATATTCACAACACCAGAAATTATAACCTTGCAAATACACGGAACAACACTAACTGCTTCAACCGAAGGAAGAACCTATTTGGATCCTGACGGTGCAGAAGAAACATCAATCGTGCTGTAAAACAATTCAGAAGCTGTATTCCGAAGTGGACAGGACAAGATTTACTTTTATTAAACTGAAGAAAGAAAACTGTGCTTCATAATTGACCAGAACAACAAATTTAGCGATCAACCGCCTACGTGATTGGCGTCGTTAGAGTCTGGTAAAATTATATTATATTAATAATACTAAATACACAACACATAATTTTTGTAAATCTTGCATTCTTATTATATATGTTTAGTCTTCCCCACAGTTACAAGAACCTTCACACCCTGAAATAAATAAAATACAAATCAAATATAATATATAACCAAATATAAACAAAGGATCAAATAATCAACAATCGATACCTGAATCTATAGTCCCAACATATATTAATTGGAATATATCTTAGTTAATGTGAATTGATAAACAAATAAAGAACCTTTATATATTTGTCACACCTTGTTATTTGGAGTATGGTTTAGTGAACTGGAACAAAAGTAACTGAATAAGTAGAGAATAAATAGTTAATATAAACATCGAATAACCTACAAGTTTCGTTGAGCCGATACTACAGCGCTTATAGCGGAATTATCTGACACCAAAGAGGGAGCGTAAAAATATAAAATCAGACAGAACTCTCTTCGAGGCATAATAGGGTTGGATGAAATTGTAGAATAAATCTTAAGTTATTTAAGTTCTAGGCACACTAACACTGATAATTATTAAATAGTTAAGTTAACATTAATTGAGTACATCCATATATTCCACAACACCAAATATTTCCGAGAATTTATACAATTAAATTAATAGAACACAATCGACAAACACAACAGTGGGAATTTAGACCGTACGTATCCGATCTAGTACAAATTGGCTTCCATCGCGGGGCCTGAACAGTAGAGGACACACCGGGAAATAGTACACTATAGGCTACATGTCTAGTTCCACTTATATCACTGTTTTATCAAATATACGTGTGATTGATTAATTAGTTTAATGTTTCATGTTCTTTGAGGTTTTAATGAGGTGTAGTAACACTGAATAAAGTTCAACTGTTTTGTATAGTACAGATGTGGTGATATTTGTTCGTGTAACGATCTGATTGTTCACTTTGAATAATTCTTATCTAAGTCCGTTACATCGCACTTCGAAATTCACTACTAAAAGTTTACTAAGTCTGACTATCGTGACATGATGATTTCACTAAGTCTGCTAAGTTACGAGTTGACGTACTAACTCCCGAACTTGAGTTATCTCTCCGAATAATTAAATGTACTCTTGAGAACTTAGAGTAAAACTGACTCCGAACAATTGAATGAACTGTTTGAAAAATTGTGATATACTGGCCCCGTCCCCGTCTTGGACATATAGTTTTATTAATTCGTCCCTACTCAAAATTTTGTCCCTGGCGCAGTTTACGCCTTCTTTATTCGTGATTGGTCAGTTTTGAGTTTTCTTGGAATATTTTGTCCCACTATGTCAAGACCCTCCGTCATCGTTCTTCCGATAGGTTCTTCGTTCCTGTTGCTATAGAAACAGTCCTCTCTACAAGTTTTCTCCGTGGCTCTGGGTTTCTGATAGGCTCTTAGGCATCCCCCGATTTTGCTCTGTCGAACGTTGACCCTTTTCATAGAAACTTTAGCTATTATACGCTTGTCTATCAACCCATTGTCTGAAGTAAACTCAGTGTTTCTCTAGATTGCCATTATCTGTACTTTCGGTTCTCCCGACGTATTGTTCTGTGTCATACCCCTTTTTTGTAGCTATTAATAATTTTGGACATCTGCTGGCTGGTGAAGTCACCCCAACTTTCCACTCGTAAATTCTGTCTGGCACTTAGACGATAACTCCAGCTGCGTAACATGACTTGAGTTTTTGTCTGATCTCCGCCTTAGTATTGTTTCTTAAGGTGCAGTGCATCCGTTCCATTGTAACATGTAGTTTCCCTCTTTTTGTTGTCTATCGTATACTGACGTAACTTGGTCGAACATCTGCCACATTTCTCAGTACAAGTGTGAATGTCCTCGCCTACATTGTTACAGCTGTAGTGAGCAATAATTCTGAACTAAACTTTCCCTGTCATCTTGTGCAACCAATTTCTATAGCCGAGTCGAACTTAACGTCTTTGTATTATAATACCAGAACAAATACAAATCAATACAAAACATGACACAATATTCAAAGCACTCAACATCGAAAATACACAAAATACAAAAACAGATACCACAACCACACACAATAATGCAACTTTGAAGGACCAAAGACCAACAAACTGCCTTAATAACATCCAGAAGCCAACACACAAATACTTCACCAGAAACAAGATGGCGAAGGCTGAAGATGAGAGAACAAGAACTCTCGAAACATGTTCCTAATAGGAAAAAAGTATATCTTGAGGTAAATTTAGTTATAAATATTAAAGTATTATATACATCAAGAAACGGACTGTAGCAGAAAGTGATTGAAATATATATATATATATATATATATATATATATATATATATATTGTAAGGGTACATATCTTCAACATACATTTATGAAGCAACATGATAAGAATAAAATATTAAATGATTAACACTATGAATAAAAAGTGTAACGAGCAAAAATTTAAAATTTTTTTAAATTTTCACCTCGACGGAGTGCGTTCACACGAGGCAGTGTCAACGGCTTATAGTTGACACAATAAATAAAGCGTAATGAGAAGATGTCAGAGCAGCGTCGATAACTAGACAATAGAAAGACGTTAAGTTCGACTCGGCTATAGAAATTGGTTGCACAAGATGACAGGGAAAGTTTAGTTCAGAATTATTGCTCACTACAGCTGTAACAATGTAGGCGAGGACATTCACACTTGTACTGAGAAATGTGGCAGATGTTCGACCAAGTTACGTCAGTATACGATAGACAACAAAAAGAGGGAAACTACATGTTACAATGGAACGGATGCACTGCACCTTAAGAAACAATACTAAGGCGGAGATCAGACAAAAACTCAAGTCATGTTACGCAGCTGGAGTTATCGTCTAAGTGCCAGACAGAATTTACGAGTGGAAAGTTGGGGTGACTTCACCAGCCAGCAAATGTCCAAAATTATTAATAGCTACAAAAAAGGGGTATGATACAGAACAATACGTCGGGAGAACCGAAAGTACAGATAATGGCAATCTAGAGAAACACTGAGTTTACTTCAGACAATGGGTTGATAGACAAGCGTATAATAGCTAAAGTTTCTACGAAAAGGGTCAACGTTCGACAGAGCAAAATCGGGGGATGCCTAAGAGCCTATCAGAAACCCAGAGCCACAGAGAAAACTTGTAGAGAGGACTGTTTCCATAGTAACAGAAACGAAGAACCTATCGGAAGAACTATGACGGAGGGTCTTGACATTTATTTGTATTATAATACCAGAACAAATACAAATCAATACAAAACATGACACAATATTCAAAGCACTCAACATCGAAAATACACAAAATACAAAAACAGATACCACAACCACACACAATAATGCAACTTTGAAGGACCAAAGACCAACAAACTACCTTAATAACATCCAGAAGCCAACACACAAATACTTCACCAGAAACAAGATGGCGAAGGCTGAAGATGAGAGAACAAGAACTCTCGAAACATGTTCCTAATAGGAAAAAAGTATATCTTGAGGTAAATTTAGTTATAAATATTAAAGTAATATATATATATATATATATATATAATATGGCTGCGTGGGTGCGCGCGTACGTGCACACGCGTGCGCGCATGAGTGCATGTATAAATATTTCTATGTAGTATAATATATTTGAAACAAGCTTCCAATTATTATTATTATTATTATAATCAATATCATAATCATTTTCTTTATCTACATTTTCACTGTTATAACGTTAAAAACTGAAGCTAGTACGTTTAGTTGTAAACATAAATACTCTTGTCAACGAAATGAAAATGGTTATTTAGTTGATACATACCTTCATAGGTGACTTAAATTTTTGAATACGAAGCTACCCAGAGCCTACTCTTTGTTGCTGCATACTTTTCAAGTGACTTGAGTTTGAGCTGTTTGTTCAGATGGCGGATTCTGATGACTGTTCTTGTCCTGATGTACAGACAAATAATTTTCTCGTCCACTTCTGGAAATTTAGATTTGAGTAAGGTGGCTAAATAAGAGATAACTTTCACTTGTTTTGATACTGTATGTCCGTGGAAAGAACTAAAAACTATCTCAAACTGAATCAGTGTTTGTCACCACTCGCCTGACGGATGGGTAAGCCCCCCCCCTTTGATATAATCGATATCCAGTCATGACTATGTTCCCCGGAAAGACACAATATTTCGCTTTTGAATTTGCTTTTGAACTCAGAACACTTTAATATTAAATGGTGATAAGCACAGCTATACTTATCTGAATCTTTTCTCTTTCTATTTTTCATATTTTATTTTATTTATTTATTTTTTGACTCATTTTATTCTGCACTAGGGTTGTTTATTGGTTATTTTATACAAACATTTAACAATGAACTGTACATCCTCACTGTCATATCATCAAGAGTACGTCCTCTGATTTTAACTCAGTGTCTAGAGTCCTTTTTAGTTAGTTGCTTATCAGATACTTTGCTGTTTGTAATTGTTGTTATACACTGTGACAATATGATTGCAGTCAGGTATAAGAGTCCATTAAAATTATTCGGAAATTTATTAATTTCCTTATAGTTGTGGTTATTTATTTTGGTTTCTGTGTGCCTAATAGAGGCTAAGAAATGCAAAGGAATAATTATGTTTCATTTTGTTTGAAAAAAAATGAAAACCAGGAATAAGTGTGAAAAAGACATATTTGCTATCATATTCTTGAGCTGCAATATCATCATTGTCATTAGCAGTGTCATCAAACCATACCAAAAAGTTGGGAGTGTATTACCTGATGTGTACATTATCCACAAATCCTGGTACTGTAGATGTGACAAAGAAAGATACGGTAACTTATTAGAATAATATGAACTAACAAACGGTTATAAAAAGGCAAGAGAGTATTCATATTCATTGGACCCTATAAAACTCGTAAGTTTTATTTTACAGGTGGTCTCACTAGTTCACACCTTGTATTCTTAAATTATGGCCCCCTCCCACAATTTACGTTGCGCTTTATGGTTAACAGTTTTAATGTCACCAACTACAGTATCCAATTTTTGGGGTATGTTGAATCATTTTTTAAACAATTTATACTGACAGTAAATTACACTAAACTCTAAAATATCTACACACTCATGTCAGTGTAAAACAGTCAAAAATTCATAAGCAGCAAAAACCTCAATAAAATGTAAAAAATATCTTAACAGATGATCAAAGTAAATTTTACTAATAGTTCTAAAATTACATCAAACAATCAATCTTATTAAAGATTTTTACTAAACATATTAAAGTTTAATGGAATAAACTAAATTTGTAAACTTGATTAGGAAATAATCACTACATAGTAGTTTGATAATACGCTGACTATGGACACTCTTGATATTATGTTGATCCATGATCCTACCTGTCAAATCTGCCCCACTGGGAAATAAATCTGCTTGTATTTTAAACAGTTTTGAACTGTTCCTCTTACTTGTTACTTAGATATTCTTAAATTAGCCTTAATTATACTCCTGAATGCTCTTTCTTTATGCCTCAAATACTGGACTGAAGGTTCACAATTTTTATTCCATATTTTATGTTCTTGTATGTTATGTTGAAAAAATTAACACAGTATTAAATTTTTGTTTTGTTATATTTATGTTCTGGTGTGGCTATGTCAGTTATTATAGAAAGTTTATTGCACATAAATATAATTAGTACATAAAAATATATAATAATGTTTATTTTGGTAACGTACTTACTGCAAGTGGTTATTGTTATGCAATACGGAATGTTCTCGTATAATGGAGAACGTTGTTCTACAAGTATCTCATCTATACCAGCAGAGCCCAGCTATAATGTTTGTGTGCGTACATACGCTACTTTGAGAAGAAAGACAACTACGTGACACTTATGCATCAACAATCAAGGCTGTTCCAGACACACCGGTCAGCGCACTGTGTTCAAGGCCAGACATCGAAACTGTTTCTGGTGGATTCGAGAGTGCATGTAATAGGCACTTGTTTAACACATCATCCAAAAAGTGACAGATTATTCTGGCATCTCAGCGGGGTATAAATATAAGCATCCAGTGATGGTCACAGTTGATGTTGGGTGATTTACTCAATACATCTCAAGTGGTGTATTAGTGAAAAGTGATTATTGTGCGGGACTCTATTAGTTGACATTACTATTGCATATGGAACAAATTTTACTTGAATTATTGTACAAGCATAATCTTGTTGAATAACTTGTTGATTACAAACTGTTATTTGTGATTAATTAAAGCTGGTGATTAGTGACTTCATTGTTGTCTGTATTTTGTTTTTCCACTGTACCATATGACGATAAGTGAGACCGTCATAACAGTGGTGTCAGAAATGGGACAGAACTCTTAACAGTGGAAAACAGTGGACATTTTGTGTGAGACTAGAGTAATTTGTAATTAATCTGTAAATATTTATACCAGTCAGATGATGGAAGCTTTTCAAGTGCTGCTATGACAGAAGGCAGAAGAAACAGAAAAATTTCAGAATGAGAAACACAGACAAGAGGTGGAAGAGACAAAAGAAGAATGCCAATGGGAAAGAGAAAAAGCTGAGGAACGACAGAAAGCACTAATGTTGGAATCAGAATAACGGCAAGACGAGAAACATAAGAAGGAGGCAGAGGAACAGAAGCGTGAAACATGTGACATCAAAGCGTTGATACATGAGCAAAAGCAGATGCAAGAACATACCGCTGCAGAGCTGGGTCTGTTATGAGATGAGCTTAATGAACAAGTTATTAGAATATCAGAAGTACAAGAATCAGTGACATTAAAAATAGCTGAAGTAGAAAAATCTGTTTCGAGTGTAGAAAAAGCTATGTCTACAAAAATATCTGCTGTAGAAGAACCCATGTCAAATAAAATGTCTGTAACAACTATAAAAGTGTAATTGGAAATACAAAAAAGCATATTAAGAGTGAAGTTGAGCAGTTCATGAAGATACAACAACAACAAATTTCTGAACAGACTGTACCAATGATAAAGATAGAAAAGACAATAAAGTCACCTTGCTACAAAGCAAGGTAAGGGAATTTTTCAGCTAATGAACGCTCGAGATATGGATAAAATCTCATTTGATTTTATTCTTTGTAAGGTATGATTCAGTCTTGCTCTAACTCAAAAACACTTGGTCGTTCGCTGACGTTTAGACGATTGGTCTACAATAGTATACGAGCACAAGTCAGAAAGTTCGTGAGAAGATTAAATATCAACTGCTAATATGGTATAGTACAAGATTGTCTGCATAGGCGTTTATAAGAACACTTCAAGTTTACTGGAGTATTCTGTACTTTTAATAGAAAGAATAAATCTCTATTACAAATTAATTCACTACAAATTGTAGAAGTGCCCAGCCCGAGAACGACCCTGAACACCGGACAACAGGAGGAGATCGCAATCTATCCAGAAGGAACAACTGTAGCCTCTTACCAGAACCAGAGCATCGACATCTCATTGTACATCATAAAGGGAAGTGAAATTATTTGCTACAAACTTTATAAAAAGACACTTATAAACTTAAAGACAAACAACTCGTATACATTTTTATATAATTAGAATATAAGAGAAAATTGTTTTAAATTTAAAAAAAGAAAGGTGAACAGAGACAGTTAATTAATTTTATTTTTTATCAGAAACATTATTAAATTATTAGTGCAGTTACAAAAAACTCTTTAAAAAATCTAAATCATTCCAATATCTGATAACCAACTACTTATTCTATGCGACCCTTGTACATTGCAATGCAAACAATACTGTGCCTTTTTGGAAACACAGTGTGCACAGAATCAGAAAGATATCAGTAATTTTTAATCCATTGAATCATTTTTGTTACTCGGAAATGCTTTTTATGTAATTGTCACAGACTTTTTATGTAATTTACACTTGTAACATACATGAAAACATGGCTGATTTGGAACAGTATCATCTGTGTGAGCCTGAAACTAATATATTGTACAATATACTTGACACAGAAGGTCTTAATTATTACATTACACACATACACAGAACCTAATACAAGGGGTGTTTGATAAGTCCGTGCAAAAATAAAGAAGATACAATTTTTTGGGAAAAATCTTTTTTATTTCTCAACATAATCTCCTTTCAACACTACACACTTAGTCCAACGATGCTCAAGCATTTCAATCCCATCCTTATAGTATGATTTATTGAAGCCTTCAAAATATGCAGATGTTTTGGCAATAACTTCATCATTTCACATAAATCTTTTTCAGCAAACCACTTCTTCAAATTAGGAAACAGATAATAGTCCGAAGGCGTTATGTCTGGTGAGTAGGGGGGGGTGCGGAATAATTTCATAGCGTTATACAAACAATTTTGCTGTCACAATTGCAGAAGAATAAGCTGGTGCATTGTCTTGGTGAAAATGAACCTTCTTTTTCATAAAATGTGGTCGTTTTTCTTTATTTCCTCGTTTAGATGATCCAGCATAATATTGCCCAGTTATCATTTTAACCATTCTCCAGAATGTCAATTAAGATTATGCCTCAAGCATCCCAAAAGACAGTGGCCATCACCTTACCTGCTGATGGAATGGTTTTTGGTTTTTTTGGACCACGTTTTGACTGTTCCTTGGTTTCAGGTGGTAGTGATGCATCCAAGTATCATGAACTGTTATGAAACAGTGTAAAAACTCTTCTTGTTTACAAATGTTTATTCTTTCATGCTTTTGATTGATTGTAGCAAACACAGCATCCATCTTGTGGACAGTTTTCACATATGTTAAAGTTCGTGTAAAATATGAAGCACCCATTCATTTGAGATGCCTATTGTCTTAGCAATTTCATGCACTTTCAATCTTCTGTCATCCATCACCATATCATGGGGTTTTCTATATTTTCTGCAGTTGTAACCTCAACAGGCCATCCAGAACGTTCAGCGGTGTTTGTGCTCATGTGATCACTATGAAAATAACCAAACCATTTGTAAACTGTTCTAGTCGATGGAGCTAACCCACCATAATATTTATCCAGCTTGGATTTAGTTTCCTGTGCGATTTTGCCTATCAAAATGTAATGCTTCATTGTTTCATCGCCACACGAAATTCTCTTTCATCCATTTTTTGCAAATTACAATACATCATCAAGTCAAACGATTGGCAACAATATAATTATGGATGCATGTTACTGACACGTGGTGTACGCTCCTAGTGGAGATGCGGAAAACTAAAAATGATGTCATTTATATACTGCGAGCGCCATCTCCTGCCTTTGCATGGCTTATCAAACACCCCTTGTACATACATTATGTAACAATCAGATACCTACCACACAGACGTGGGAGGTGCCAATGTGGTCCTGGGCCCTCAAAATTTTCTGGGCCCCCCAGATTGGAAGGGCTATAGTACCTATATGATAAATGTCAATCCAGACAATGAGAAATGTTTGTAAACAGAAATTGTATACAGTTGAAATTTTAATTTTATTAAAAAAACACATTCTTTAAAATAGTGGGTGATGATAAACAGTCTTATAACTTTACAAATTGGGTACAAAAACGAATGTAATTGGCACTGCTGTAGAGAAGCAATATATAATTAACGTGAATCCATGTGTATGTTTGATTTGTATTTGTGATCATGATAAGATTATGTAGTACCCTCAGTTTTCCAAATTAATTGGTTTCACTACAAACTTTTGTGGGGTATGACAGAAGAATTGCACTTTTATAAGTGTAAACAAATAATTTACAGTGACTGTAAAGAGAATCAATGGTAGTATGTATGTGTAACTCTGTTTACAGCAAGTTGTGTTTATAGTGAAGTAAATATAAGTACTTGGTATAAGTTATTGCACATTAAATTATTAAAGTATAACTGAAATATTGAAATGGAGAATACTATGACTTTGTAGTTATGAAATGTGTGGAACAGGCACTAACCACTTGTTTGCATACCAGTAGGCCTATTTTGCAAAAAGGTTGCATTATAGATAAAGCAGTACAACAGTAAATTTTTGCAAGTTATATTTGTGACTGCTAAGTCAACTATTTATATGATTAAATATATGAAATTACATAATGTACATGACATACATTGACATTTTTCAATAACTTTTATCTTGATAGAATTTTTTGCTAGGGTTGCTGAACAAAATGCAGAAAAACAAAAAAAAATTAGGTATAATTATGTGGCTATTTAGTTATACAAAATCATGTGATTATACAGTACAGCATCACTAAAACGCTCTTTATCAGACTGCATGAAAACCACTCATTAGACAGGAGATGACCAAATAGTGCAGATAGTGTACTATTAATGTACATTCATATTTTTCACATATAGATTAGCATCACTGAGATACTTGTAGGCAATATTATAAGCGAAAATCAGTGTCCTATTCAGTAGTATCGATTACTTCATATATGTGTTTTTCTTATTCACATATTTCTTGCCAAACAAATTTATTTGCAACATTTGCATTTACCTGCAGTACATTTAGATAAAATAAGTATATCGCAGTGTAACCAATATGAAAACCAACCAACCAACCAATACTTACAGGGGGGTACATATTGGGTGTAACCAATATGTATGGGGTGTTTCCCATCACCCCTCCCATGATCGAAACAGTTTTTCAGAACCATCAAAATTTGCAGCAACAACCACTATTATTAGTGGCGGTGCTTATGTAACCCCCCCCCCCAAATTTAAGAGATAGCGCCCCACATACAATTGTTTGGTTATTCCTGTTATGACTGAATATCACAATCAGTGTTTTGATAACTGAATCACATAAATAATAAGGTTCTGGGTAATTTTTCCAAGAAGATTTTTAAATAATGAATAAGAAAATTTTAATAATCAGATTTATCATTTTGTCAGTTTATCAGTTTATCACACTGAACATCTGCGCTAATCAAATCGGTTATAATGTAATAAAATACAAAAATACTTTATTTCAATAAATGCTGATACAAAATTCCCTCAAAGCACATCTGTGGTCATAGAAGAAACGATATTTTAAACATTACAGAATTAAAATAAAGTTTTCCATTAATGAAATATAGTTTTTATGATATATAAATGTTAGTTATTAAATTATGAATTTAGGTTGTTGCAACAGACAAAATATAACATGAAGATCACAATACAATTTATGATGTACAAAACTACAAAGATGTACCATGAAAAACATACATGAAATCCACTGTATTACACTGAAATTTCAAGTTTCTTAATTCTACACATATCCTGCAACATATGGCTTAAATAAAATAAATATATTATTAATAATATGGCACAGGAACAAACTGCCATTTCAAAACTGCCTTCTCTGGAATTTTGATGCAGCAAAGGAATTAATCAGAAAATTGAAGTCTATATTCTGTGCCATCTAATTTTCTATGCTTAGAAGTGACAGTCTAGAGAATCGTTCTGTGTGACACTGTGCTTCTCAAATATGATTTGATGATTTTTAATTTAGAAAACAATCTTTGGCTGCTGCTGTTGTCACAGGCAGAGTCATGAAAAGAATGTAAGCAGTACAAACTACTGGAAAATTGGAGGAAAGAGTTGCACATTCATATATTGTGGTCTTAGCTAGCTACGAGACTGCCACTTTGTTTTTAATGACTTCTTTTGTAATTGATCAGAAACTTATCATCTGCTGCAGGAAAGAGTCTAATCACTCACCTAATCATGTAATTAAAATATCCAATAACTGGTTATAAATTTCAACTTGTCTTCAATTCATTCATCATGGCTCAGTTTATCAAATTTGACCCTAATTAAAATTTGACTCTATTCCCCACGTTTGTGCCAGTTCGAGAGATTCCTTTTTTAACTGTATAAAATTATTTCTCATAACTCTGATGTTATCATAAGCACTTTGTTTGAGAGTTTCAGCTTGCTTCATGTCGACTGATTTTGACTGGAGGTAACTACTAAGGGGGGTCACAATAGAAAATAATTTTGAGAAAATTACAGTGAGAAAAATGAATGTAACATCAAATTTCACACGATTAATTTCTTGAAAAGTGATCAGGCATTTCCCATCTTTCCCATCCTTATTCTTTACCCTATCATTAAGATTTCACCCCTTAAAGACCAAGCACCCCTTGCAGTTCAGGCTCGCTGCCCCTTTCCTCATTATACTTTCCTCGATTAATTTTTCACCACAAGACTTTTGTTTTACAAATTTACAAATGTTTTGTCTAGTATAAGCCTAAAAATCACTTCTCCTGATGTAGTGATAACCAAAAAGTGAGCACAAGACATTGTGAGTTCTACACATTAGGAAAAATTAATCCAGAATCCTAGAAAAAAATCATAGTATGTGGGATTTAATGCAAAATTAAAGAATCTGATTTATAGGCATTTGGTAGTGTGCAATCAGATTTACTTGGTAGTATGCAACATCAGTACACTGAGTAGTTAACGTGTGGATGCCACCAATTCTTGTTGTAAAAATACAAGGTGTAGCATTTAATTCTATTTCTGTGCTTGTACAAAAAAAATCATACATTGTCGCCCACCCAGATGGCAGTCTGTTTGATTGCCAGATGTTTTACTGTTTGTAAAACACACACAAATTTTTAAGAGAACTGGCATTAAATAACTGACAATAGTAACTACTTAAAAAATAAATAAATAATAATAATAATAATAATAATAATAAGTACTGGTATGCATTTTGTATTGTATAAATATAAATTTATTGCAATTAAAGTGGCATTGATCTTTGAGTTGTATGTGTGAGCCTGACCACTCTTGTAGTTTTTTATATTTTATTAATTTTTTAAAACACCTGTTTTGTATGTGTTTGACTTTTTACAGTTGCATGTGTTGCTGCTTCGATGAACGCACAAATAAATAATGTAACAGTGGAACTGTTATATAAAAATATAATTAATTTGAAAGAAGATAATTGGGATTGTCTGTTTATGGGTGATAAGTTAACTCTATTCGACGAAGATCAACGTAATATCTCAGAGTGGCTATACATACGATGCTTATCAGGAAGTTTAATTTATATTGGATATCCTGTAAGAGATACGCTTAAAGACTTATTTCCTGGAAGAGATATTTCTGAAGACTTGGAACTCCTGGAATCATATACACTTCCAAATACTGTATTAAATGCTGATTTTAAAAAAACCAATGTATATAAGTTAAATTGTAAAATTTAGGTAAGCTGTTCCTTTTACTGCATGACCGTTATTTGTGCGTGTGTGCACGCGTGCATTTTTATTATAGTAGGGCTTTGATTTTCAGATATTTCAGACAAGCACTGAAAAACATTATAGTTTACACACTGTGTTCAAGTTTTTATCTGAAGGGCCAGACTTTCATAGGCCAGGCGCCCACACAGGTGGCAAAATGCAAAGTGGCGGCGACGTGGCAGTGGAGACTGATGGACGGGTGGGCGGCGACGTGGCAGTGGCGACTGATGGACGGGTGGCGATAATTTTAAAGCGACGTGGCGGTGACGTGTTTAACGCCAACAGGGTAGGCGGCTGTTGCTGTCACATCAGTCGTAATGTCGTCCTCCGATGATGAAGATGTTTTTGCGCTTGTCCATTTGGCAAATGTAAATATTTAAACAAAGCACTTCATAAAAGAAGGCGATTTTGGATACATCCATATTGGCGGAAGAAGAAAGATTGTGGTGCGTTTAATGTGTTTAAGGAATTTAACTTGAACCATGAGAAGTTCAAAGCATTTTATAGAATGAAGAGAGAAACATTCGGTGTTTTAGTAGAAAAGTTACATCCAGAAATTAGTAAAAAGGATACGAACTGGAGGCTTTCTGTAACGCCTGAAGAATGTATTTTAATAACATTAAGGTAAGTCAGAAATCGATAACAAATAACAATAATGTTGTACCCGAAATGGACACATTTTCAATTATTTCTAATGCTTACTCAAAAACTACCACAAAATTTACCATCAACATTATCGACATAAAGTATTTAACAGCACACACATTTTTTTATATCGTTTTAAATACTGAAATATGTTTTGGTACTGTGTTATATTTTAGTGACTATGATTCACGGAAGTACTAATAACTATTTGTTTGAACGGTAGTAAACCACAATTCAATGCGTCCGCTTCTAGAATCAAAGTGCATAATCCTCATAAAAAGATAATTAATAAAATTTAACGTTACAGAAAGATAACTATAAAAACACTGTACTTAAAGTGGACGCAATTCACGAGGATGGCCTTGTATCATCAGCACTTTTTATACCGTTTGTGGTACCAAAAGATGCATGTGGTGTGTGGTTCCAAACGGTACCCAGTGTTGATGATACGAAACCATCCTTGGAAACGCGTCCACTGAAAGTAGTGTTTTTAAATTTAGCACTGTGTAAGTTAAATCTTATTAATTAGGCTTATATCGTTATAAATTAGTCATTTCAGGATGTGGAATGTAACAAGAATACATAGGTACACACAATTATTGTAATTTTGATAGAAGAAAATACGAAAATTTTATTACGGTATAGTCTACAGATTGTTCAAAATAAATTGCAGTACATGTTCACATGAAGAATATATTTAAATGTTTTAAATTTGTATGTAACACATTCTTGTAATATCCAACTATCATTTAACCGACCTAACCATCGTTTAAGGTACGTAATGCATCAGTAAGTGTTACATTTCCTTGCTCAGTAGTAATATGGAGTGTGCGATGAGTGACTGCATTAGCCGGTTGATGCTGTTCGTACCTGGAAGCATGTGAAGTTGAACAAAGCGAGAAGTCTTCATATGACACATTTGCTGGTGATTTTTCACCTAATATTGTATTTCCTGCCATAGTTGACGAACCAGGCGAGAAGTCTTGATAGGAAACATTTTCTGGTGGGTTTTCACCTAATATATTTCCTGCCATAGTTAAAATTCCGATTTTGAAACGTCGCTTTTGCTCCTCCATAATTTTTCTCATATCCGGTAATACACTCATTAAAAATGAACAGTCTGAATCATCATATTTTCCCACTGTCTGTTTTTTTTTCGGAAAAATATTCTATTGCTGATCTGTTGACGTCTTGTAGCGACAGTAATTGATCGGAAACTTTTCGATATTTGTTTTTTGGGAGTTGTGAAGAGGCACAATTTATTTGTCTTGAACGGCGTTCTTATTCTTCCTCTTCTTTTTCTTCCTGATGAAGTGGTGCTACAGATTGACGTTCCATTTGAATCTGGGGAGGATCCTCATCCGTAAAAGATGCCGTTTCGTGTAAGATCCCTTCACTCGCTCTTTCGTCGTTTGGCTGACTTACGTTACTTTTCGTTTGGCGGGATTTTGTAAATGGCTCAAGAAAAACCATAAATTCGGCCAAGTAGTATGGCTTCTTATTTACAGTGCCTGATCCTGACGGCTTATATTCTCGTAGGTATTTTGTGTGTCTTCCTCGCAGGTTTCTCCATTTTGTCTTGCAAGCAGGCACTGTAATGTGAAAGATAAATTTAAAATAAAATATTGCCCTATATAATTATATATATATTATAATGATTCATATAGTCGACCTATCAGATCGTTATATGAAAGTGTCAAACTGTGCTAGTAGAGCTCTATAGGAATAGGTATTCGCACCCGCCATCTTTGCTCCGAGACTTTTAAATGTAATATGGCGGCAGCAATGTAAGCACTCTGTGCGTTGCATTATTTAATGTAAATTATGTATGTAAATATTAATATTTTTACATATCAGGGTTATAACCTTAGTGTACTAATTTGGTTTATGTATTACACATGAATATGTATAATAATCATCTCATCTTGTCAGTGAAAACAAGGTTACAATCAGTCTCTCGCATTGAGAGTAATATGTCAGTTTCGTCAGATGCAACTGTTTTGTCCCAACCTGAATCCAGTATACAAACGTTATCATTTGATAATTTGTGTGGTATATTCAAACATGCAAATGTGTACAATGCTAACGCGACATTTTACATTGCGGTAAGTACCACTCGAGTCGTAAAAAAGCATGCATGTTCTGAATGCTTAGAGTTTCTTTCCAACGATAATTTGCCCAAGACGGAATTTATTAAAAAAGCAAAATGTTTAGCATTGTAGCACATGATTTATAAATTAATTACATGTATATTTTAATAAATAAATATGCATTTTTGCAAATTGTTGCAATTAATATTATTTAAAATGTGATGTAAAAACTGTCATTCAGACCATTTATAATTCTGGAATTCTCAATCAATATTGTTTTTCTCCAAATCATCAGCAACGTCAGGGATGAAACTGAAAAATTTGAAAATATCGTGCCATTTGATTTGAAAATTGAGTTGATTACAAGAATACTAACCTTTTTTTTCTCAACTCAATGAATTATTTTTGAATTCTCCAGACATTCTTGCTTTCACAATATACTGTAAAGAATAATGTTCGTAATATTACAACCTGCATTTTACACGAATTATTCATTTTTCGTCAGAAATTAACAATTACCGTATGTAATGTATACAATCCCAGAGATAACCTCGCGCACTAACTTGTAAAGTGCAGCCACCAGCGTCTATATCTTTTTGTGCATATATAATTAAAATTAATATGCTTCACTGATAATTTCACACTTTGAAATTATATTTTTGGCACGAAAAACTATAATAGTTTATGTAATATCGAAAACAAACTTATACTAAATATTTAGAATTAATATTAGGCAATTACCTGTATTAACTTCCGTCTTGTGACTTCTTTAGTTTTTTCTTAAAACAACGCGTTTCGAGAATAAATTCTCATCATCAGGTTTAAAAATACTATAAAAACATCAAATTCACCCAAAAGGGGTCGTCAACTATTTAAAATACACAAACACAAAAACACCACACATAATTAAACACCGACACAGTCACGGCACAGTCCGATGCGCATCGTCTCGTTGCCAACGACCAACTGTTGCACTTTGTCTTATACGACCGTTATCATTGCCCGCTGACCCATCGATATCGATGGCCGTGTTGTACAGCAGATTCGATCGGAACGAAACTTTGTCATTAAGTAGCTGGTCCGTTTGTAACTTAGAAGCCCTGTGTATCTCATATTCCTCCACAGCGTTCATGTATGCACCCTTTTTACAATTATGAAGCAGTTTAAAGTTTGTGTGGAAGTCTGAGTACTTATGATTATACAGCATTAAATGCTGAGCGTAACTGGATCTAGTTTTCGAGATATCACTTTTGGGCAGGTGTTCTTTAAAACGTTCGGCTGACGGCCTGCCCGTTTGTCCTATATAGAATTTGTCACAGTCATCGCATTCAAGCTTGTACACTCCATTTTTCTCTTCAGCCGGGATATGAGTTCTTTGTCCCAAACGTTTTTTGATGTTATTTGTGGTTTTAAAGGCCACTGCTATTTTATTTTTTTTCAGCTCATTCTTTACAATGACTGGTAGTACATTTGTGTACTCAGTTACTATAAATTTAGTATCTTCTTTAGATGGGCCGGTTAATCTGCTTTTACTATTGATTTTTACCGAGTGTTTTCTTATAAGCTTGTCTATGATTCCACTGTTATACCCATTAGCGATAGCTATACTTTTGATTATATTAGTCTCTTCCACTCTGTCTTTTTGCTCAAGGGGAATAGCAAGCATTCTATGAACGAACGCGTTGAAGGCTGCCATTTTTTGGGAATATGGATGGTACGAATCAGCATGAATAGTAATATTCGTGGTGGTGGGCTTTCTATAAATTTTGAATCTAAAACGGTCATTAAATTTGCTGATAGTGAGATCAAGAAAGTTCAGGCAGCTATTATTCTCCATTTCTAGGGTAAATTGGATGTTCATGTTTATGCTGTTCATATATCCTTTCAAATTTTCTATTTGTCTACGCGTTCCATTGAATATCATAAAAGTGTCGTCAACGTAGCGTACGTAAAATTTAATTTTGTCTCGCTGTTTATTAAGACTAGACATTAAAAATGTATTCTCAAAGTGGTTCAAGTATAGGTCCGCTAAAATCCCCGATAAATGTGACCCCATTGCCAGACCATCCTCCTGCATGAAATACTCATTATCATAAGAGAAATAATTTTGTTTGAGTATTGTTTTTAGCAATTGCATAAGTTCATCAATTTCATTTCTACCTAACCTATTTGTATTAATTAAGCTATTTCTGAGAATTGTCATTGTCTCATCTACCGGCACATTGGTGTACAGATTAGTTACGTCAAATGAAGCCAACCTATAATGTGGTGCTGATTTAATAGTTTTAATTTTTTCAACGAGATCGTAGCTGTTTTTTATGCTGTAGTTATTTACTATGTCAATGTTCTCTTTTATGGTTTTTACTAATCTTTTAGCCGTCCTATAACCAGGGGCAGTCGTGTAATTTACAACCGGGCGTATTGGCATATCTTCTTTATGTATTTTGGGTAAACCCGTAAGTTCTGGGGCCCTGGAATTTATGGGTTTTAAATAACGTCT
This sequence comes from Magicicada septendecula, assembly GCA_034769895.1. Taxonomy (NCBI): domain Eukaryota; kingdom Metazoa; phylum Arthropoda; class Insecta; order Hemiptera; family Cicadidae; genus Magicicada; species Magicicada septendecula. Next base: position 891,504,419 of record CM068367.1, read on the forward strand.
AGTGCTTTCATTGAGGAGATTGGGGCATTTATTTATAGCGTTGTTTAATTCCTTGACATAGGCGCTGGTGGGATCCTTGTGTAGCTTTTTAATATTATTGTTTTTTATGAACTCCTGTACCTTATTGGTATATATATTTTTGTTAATAATAACTACCGTATTACCCTTATCAGCTGTCGTGACGATAGCGTTATCATGTCGAAGTTTTTCGTAAACATTCCGTGCAATACGCGCGTCACGTTTGTACTTATTTTGCAGGTCAATTCTTAGGGTTCAATTTGACTGAACAAGGAATTTCCCCATCACAAGAAAAGGTTACTGCAATCCAGAATTTCCCACAGCCGAAGAATAAGAGACAACTCCAATCCTTCTTAGGACTGTGTAATTATTACCAGAAGTTCCAACGCAATTATTCCGCATTAACATCTAAATTTCAGGAACAGCTGTCTTCCAAGAACAAATGGATATGGGGACATGAACAAGACACTATATTACAACAAATAAAGGATAAATTCTTAGAGACAGTAATCCTTCATCACCCAAATTTTAATCACCCAATCTTCTTAAATTGTGATGCAAGTGATGTCAGTCATGGGACCGTATTGTACCAAGAAGATGAAGAAGGGAACCATTTAGTCATCAGTTTTGCCAGTCGGGTATTAAACCACTGTGAAAGAAGATATAACGTCACTGAAAAGGAACTGTTAAGCATAGTCTTTGCTTGTAGTAAATTCCGGACGTACATCTTAGGATATCCTGTAACCGTTAGAACAGATCATAAGTCCATCTCATTTTTGAGAAGTTGTAAGCTGAGTCACAGAAGGCTTACAAGGTTGATACTCGCCTTGCAGGAGTATACTATCAAATGGGAATATATTCCAGGGAGTCAAAACGTGATAGCAGACGTGTTATCACGAATAAACCTGGACACCCAGACATTTGAGGGAGAGAAGGAAAAGATTATCAAGGTGTACAACAGTCTCAAAAGTAGATCCGATCTGGAGGCATTACTACAAAATATCAGAGCCAACCAATTATTAGACCCAAAATTAATAAAAATCAAGGAACGCTTGGAGAAACAAAACACTCCAATAAACCAATTCTATTGTGAACAGGATGGTATCCTATTCATAAAAAATACATTGAACCAAGAAGACTGGAAGGTAATCATTCCCAGAATCATGGAGAAAGAACTAGTGTTGGTTTATCACATAAGATACGGACATACGGGTGCAGTAAAAGTAGTGAAAGCATTGGAGGAGAATTGTTACATCAAGAACATACACAGAAAAGTACAAAATTATATAAAACCCTGTCAGCTTTGCCAATTAGTCAAAATTAATAATGAACGAAAGGAAGGTATAATGATACCCATATCATCAGAACAAAAACTGGAAAAATTATTCATTGACATATGTGGACCATTTCCTCGGAGCGAAGGTAGAAGCCGATACAAATATATTATAATCATTATGGACCACTTCACCAAATTCACCAAATTGTATCCAATCAGTCGAGCAACTACGCAGGAAATTCTTGAAGTTATAACTACTCAATACAGCCCAGAAATAGGAACACTCATCTCAATAGTTACAGACCATGGTACACAATTTCGAGGCAGAAAATGGAAGAATACTTTGTTAGAGCGGAACATCAAAAGTTACAAGACATCAGTATACCACCCCAGTAGCAATCCGTCAGAAAGGGTACTGCGAGAAGTTGGTAGAATATTAAGAACATATTGTCATCACCAACAAAGGAAGTGGCCCGAGTACTTATCATCCACAGAATATTTTCTAAATTTAGCATATCATCCATCAATAAATTGGACTCCATACACTGCCATGTACGAAAACAACCACCCAGAGAGATCCAAGAATTAATTAAGTTTCCTAAGTCTCAACATTACCAATTTAACAAGTTAAAATTTTATAATTAAGTGATAGAATATCTGGAAAAACGTAGAAACAAATACCAGAAAATCGAGGGTAAAATAATTAAATATGAAGTAGGAGAGAAGGTGTTATTAAATAACAGGGAATTGCCTAGCACTCTAGAAGGAATATCAAAGAAGTTATTATTACTCTACGTAGGACCCTATACAATAACAAAAAAATCACAACAACAACACGTACGAATTAACAGACCCCATTTCAAAAAAGATCAAGGGCAATTATAATCAACAATCCATGAAGAAATATCACGAGGAAGAAAAAGAAAATGTAACATATGTAATTATGTCCTCACACCTAATGAAGTGTTCAGAAATAATTACTTCTGAAGGGGGGAAATTTGTAACGAAACAGAACACTGTAAAAGATAATTATAATGACAATAGTGAAACCTTATCCAGGCATGGAACTCAAGACAATGCAGTAATTAGTTAACAGAAAATATTCAATTTTGAAGATCAGTAAGGAACCAATTATGACTCAACATCAACCTTTGACTTAATTAATACTATTAAGACACACCCAGACATTACCCAGTAGAATAGGGCAGTAAACAAACCAAATTTAAAATAAAGAAACCTAGTAGGCCTAAATAACTTGCAATGAGTAACCTAAACAGACCCAATAAAGAGTACAAATTCAAAAGTAAAATTGTATTAACTTTAATACATAAAATTGTATTGAATCAAATTATATGAAACTAAAGAGAGAAAAATGGCACAACCCCTTACAGTGATAAAGGTGGTGATAAACACTGAAAAGGTGGCATAATAATAATAGTTACACAAACTATAGTTTAATAGTGTAATATTATTTATAAAGAAGTGTTTAGTTATTATTAACAGTAGGGATAAATGATTTATCATACAGACAATTGTTGAACAGTGTGAATAAATTAAAATTGTTAAACTAAGTAGTATTATTAAGAGTTTTGTTATAAATTATAAGAGTTTTATGTTACCATCTAATTAATTTAAATTAATGTATCTCAAGGGGTCAAAGTATAACTATCATCAACCATTATAAATTGTTTCATCAGATATCTGGAAAATTCACTAAATAATAAGATTTTACAGGACTAAACCAAGACATGTTTAGTACCAAATTATTTGTAATTTTATAATTAATAAATATATAAACATTGTATGAACCATTAGTATATAATGATAAAATAATATGTCAAACGAAATTTGTAAAATCTAAAGTAATTAAGGGGTATTGGTCATATAACACTTGAACTCTGCATAAGGGGCCAATCAGAATTTAAGAAATTTTGGTCAGTTCGATGACAAAAAAGAAGAACTTACACTTAATTGTTATCCAAGGAAGAAGACAGTTGAATAGTGCTCGCGGAGTTATTATGTAAAGGAATTTTAAACTCAGAAACCGATTTTGGAAGAAAAATTTATAACCACTACAGAAGATACAAAAATTATTAACTTAAATCATATCACCAACCAGGAACAGACTCCAATAAGAAAATTTCAAGCGAAATAAGAAGACGCACAGCGAATACCATTACGAAGTGTAATGTATAATGCAATTTTATAACTGACAATATTAGTAAACCCAGACGAACAATCACTAGTCACATTAATAACTCACACCACAATTAATCACTAGTGAACATTTCATAAAGTGAAACACATTATATAAGAATCAGTGAGTACAAGGAACACATTTATTCAAAATATATTGGTACAAAAAATTCCTGCATTATCAAAGACGGACAAGGCGGCCATGGTGGTGACGTCATTCTAAGACCAGCATGCTCTGCATGTAGCGGACTGAATATCGCCAGACATTTTGTTGGTCTGAATACTTTTTATAACTCTCATATTAGATTATAAGCATTAGAATTATTTGTAATGTACTATATATTGTTGTTTATTATGTAATGGAACCTTTCGTAGCAGCCAAAAGAATTCCCACATTATATGTTTAACCCATTTTTTTTACTATTCAAACCTGAGATACATATCGATTATTACTAGCGTGAATATCGAATGCAAAATTCCATCAAATTGAATTAAATTGCAAAGATTAAACGATAATATTAATAAATCATATACATGCGTTCTTATTTCTTGAAGGTAAGATATAATTAATATTTATGCTATACTTACGAAGATTAAGAAGACGTCGAGCAGTCGTTGGAACCTTGAAAACTACAACCTCAACGAATAGGGTTAAGACTAACATCGAAGTTGAATGTTGAGAATTGTATGGAACAGCTCGACCGCTACATTCAAATTAATTTCGAACATATTAACTGACGAATTAAAATAAGTCAAATCTAATTATTAAACCAGGCAGAACAATTCAGTCATACAAATTATATCTGAAATCACGTCGCAAAACACGCAACATAAATAACAACCGTACAACTGATACACTATTTACTCAATGGGTTTTCATCCTTGAACAAACCAATCTTTATTGCAACTTAACATTTAAAATAACACGGGCGAATTATTATCCAAGGTAAATTAAAAATAGTATACACGAGTATGGTAATAATATATTACGACGCCTTATTTCATCTAACACAATTATCTAATATTTGTAATGTTAGATAAAATGTTACTTACCCGTGATATTACTTTACCTGGGCGCCAGAACAAATCCCAGATACAAATGACACGGTTTCAGCTTAGCTCAGCGCATGGAGACACTCTTTCTCAGGATTCGTTCAGTGATTGTGGTTTTCAAGGGGAATCGTTACAAATAACACTTTAATATTTGCTTGACTATTTTTAATTAACGTTTTAATTAATTATTTTTTAACTTGATTAGGCTAATGGTAGGACTTATTTCTACCCTAACACTTCAAATTACTGAGTGATTGTGAAAAGTAACGATTAAGACGTTCAAACGACTTATGGCTCTTATCTGGTTTAATTAAGAGTTTGCTATCTCCCAAACTAGTGCTAAAGAACAGGTCTGCAATAATTTGCATGTCCAATACTACACCCCACTTTCCATTCAACACTCCTATACTATATTAGAGCTAATCTTATAATTAAAATACAAAGTGTGATTTTCTTAGTGTCTTTTAAAAATTGTTTATTGCTTTTATTATTTATTTAGTGCTTATTTCATTGATCAATGAATCTATTTCTTACTGTTTGATGCGTTGACCGAAGATAGGAATCCGTAGAGGTCCTCCTTTTGATGGTTTTGCACAGAAGAATTGGTGTTGATCAATGCTGTAGAAGATGCCTGGCAATTACAGATGCTGTAGCCTTGTGTCGCACAGGTCCTTCACGGCTGATAATTAATTAATTAATAATTTAATTAATTAACTTTGTTTTACGCAGCGAGAGTTATTGAACGGTATTAGTTCATCTACACTGCGGACTACTTCTCGAATTTGAACTTAATTACTCTTTTGCGTGATTGAAAAAATTTCTGTACGTTATTTATACACGTCTAGCGTATTGAAGATCCGATCGAAGAGTGATGCTACCCCTCGCTTTGAGTTGGCGTCAGTTTAAAATACTGGATGCTGATTGGTTGTTCAAATAAATCATGCGTTTTTCCAGTTCCGACAATCTCGAACAGGTCGACCAAACACCCATTGACAGGTTTGAAACGGCAGAGAATTTCTAGTTAAAATCGTACTTCGTGTGTTTGCAAATCGATTGATTACAGGTATTTGCAAACGTGTTTTCCAAGATCTGATCACAGAATATTGTTGCTTAGGTCTTTATCTGTGTGTGTGTGAAAACACCTAATTCCTACGTAGCATATTTCTCTCGTTATTATTCTTTGGCGTACGACTTCCGTATAACTTCGTCAATTGTTAATTATATTAACTGAGATTGCGGCTACTTATAAAGCTTCACTTGCTGAATACAATGCTGTTTTCAGAATTGCCGTATATTTACAAGTTTTTAAGATATCACAGGTTGAACTGATAATTTGTATTGAGTAAAATTTCATGTTCGTACCTGTATCAGATGTCGCTATGACGAGGTTAGAGTGAGATGGCTGCGATTGTACGCTCTCTCTCTTTCTTACGCTGCTCTACTCCCTCCTTCAGACACTTTCATATAACGCTCAGTTAGGACGCTAATATGAATCTTTATATATACCCCCATTCGGTATAAAAAAATTGATTATTTTATAAATCATAAACTTTTTTCTTCTAATGTACAGTTTTACACTGATGAAAAATATGCACATATTCTTTCGCACTTTTTGCCGCAAAAAACTTGCACTTATACCATTTTCCTTACATCTATCTTATAACTAAAGATTACAATGTTACTTAACCTAACATGGTATATTGGAAATTTGTATGACCATTAATATTTTAATCATAATTTTTTCTTAATTAATGTTAGAAATTTAAATAACAATACTAACATTTATTTAAATAAAATTGATTATTATTATCATTGACCTTGATTCAAAACAATTATATATTTATTTTATTTGACCATGTTTGACTCACATACCTTATTGGCTCAAACTATTATTTCTTTATGGGTCAATAATTTGTTTATTCTTCCTCCTATGGGAACATAGCTTATATAGCTTACCTCCATATATAGAAAATCCTGGTTTGGAGTTGGTAACTGCACTCCTCCAAGCTACACTAATCCTAGGGTCTTGTTGTTGATGAGTCCCTATTTCCTTAAGTCGTCTAACTACTTCAGGTTTTGTTATATGCTTTACCGCGTAAATACCAATATCATTGCTACTACATTTAATGTTATCTGTTTCCATGTTGTTTTCTGATGGTGGATTTCTACTGAGTACATCTGCTACCAAGTTGTCTTTCGCTTTACAATATTGCATTTCAAATTGATACTCTTGTATAGCCAAGATCCAACGAGTCAGACGAGCACCTAGCAATTTACACTTTAATAAAAATACTAACGCCTTATTGTCGGTGATTATAGTAAGTTTAGCACCCAGAATATAACTTCTAAACTTTGACAGGCTATGCACTATCGCTAATAGCTCTTTTTCTGTCGTAAAATAGGTTAATTCTGCCCCTTTAAGTGTGCGACTTACAAATCCTAATACCGCTTTTTGGCCCTTCTCATCAATCTGATACAAGTGTGCTCCAATAGCAATATTGCTGGCTTCTGTTTGCAAGTAAAATCTTTCTCCTATCCTTGGATGATTTAATACAACAGTATTTATAAAAAGACTTTTCACTTGTTGCAGCGCTTCATCGTGGTCCTTTGTCCACTTCCATTTAATCCCTTTATTTAACAACTGTAACAATGGAACAGTACTTTCCGCGTATTTACTTGTAAACTTCTGATAGTAGTTAGCTAAACCTAGAAATGACTTTAGCTGCTTACAGTTCTTTATTACACTTACCGAGTTCCAATGCTTAAACTCTTTAATACTTACATTAATTTTATTTGTATTAATTTCCATCGTAATGGTATTTCTTTTAAAATTTATTTCTGCTTTCCATTCAAGTAACGAATCTACCCCAATAATACAATCATGAATGAGTTTCGGGACTATAAGAGCTAATTTGGGTTTGGTTACCATTTAAATTGACAGGTATATATATTTGTTCGGTTATCTTTTGCATTTTGGCTCCAGTGGCTCCCTGTACATTACAATGTTTCACGGGTAGTCTGGGACAATCACGCAACTGACAATTCTCTACAAACTTTGAGCTGACACAGGTAACTTCACTGCCAGTGTCTATAAGCGCTCTTACTAGTAGATTACTGATTTTACAAATTATTTCCGGACATTCTGGATAATGGTTTCTACCCACTTCTTGCTCTTCTTTTAACAAGAACTCCCTATCGCTCACTTGTTTTATATTATTAGCTAAGTTCTTTTTACCTATTTTCTTTGGTGATTTCACTGCAGGTAATGGTAGGTTTAGTTTTGTTTCTTTTCTACCTGCAGTGGTTTCCCGTTTCCCGTATTCATTTTACTAGTCGACGGTTGCTGCTCGGTAGAGGTTATAGTTGTTTTACACACTTTATACCCTTTATTTGGTTTGTTTTCTACACTCCTACGTCTACCCTTCTCCTCCAATTCCGTTCGATTTTGTGGTTTGTTACCCGGGTATGGGGTAAACCTTTTTTCTTTCAGGCGTTCATTGTCTCTCCTCTTATTTGAGTAGAAAGTTGGTTCTTGATGATCGCCTCTAGAGTAGTTACTCAGCTGATTACTTACTCGCTGTAGGTCCCTCTCTAAATCTTGACACTCATCTACAACCATTATGAACTTTTCTAGAGTATCCACTCCTCTAGTAGTGGTTGCTACTCTAGTGCGTTCTGAGAAATGACGCGCTAGCTTATATACTAGGTCTCTCTCTTCTATTGGTGGTGTTAGATGCTTGACTTGCGCCATTACGTTAAGTACATAATTGGTGGTTGTCATATTCATTGACGGGTGATATTTACCAAATTCCAGATGATCGCGTACCCTTCTTTGTATCTGAACATTCCAGTACTGAGCAAGGAATTTTTCTCTGAAGTCTGAGTAGGTTTGGACTCTGTCCGAGATGACTTTCCACCACGTACCTGCCCAATTCTTGAGAAATCGGCCTAACATGTCCTTCTTGTCCTCGTCGTCCATCAGTGGATTTACACGAGTTACATAAGCTTCAAACAGCTTTAGGAATTCCACAGGATTCTCATGTGGGTTTCCTGAAAATGCAAGGTTTTCCGGTTCTTCCTTATAGCCGCCACACCTCACTACTTTGGTTTGCTGTGACTTCATTGCTATAGTCAGATCCTCCCGCATTACCTTCAACTGCTGTTCCACCTTTTATGTACTTCGTCACTGTTAGCCTTACTCTCTACCTGTTTCTTAACTTCATTAATATTTACACCCAGTTGGGTACACTCTTCCCTAGTATTCTGGATTTCTTCTTTATTTAGAAGCGATTGTGTTTTTAATTCAGCAGTTAAATGTTGATTAATGAGGGTTACTTTCTGTTCTAACCTTTCATGTAATTCATTTCTAAACTTATTTAGTTTTTCGTCTTGACGGCGAAAATTAGTGTTTGTTTCCTAAACTCTTCTAGCGTAATTTTAACCTCTTCGGTATGTTTATCAAACCAACTATTACTTTCATCTATTTTACCAGCTAAATTAGTAGCTAAATTTGCTATTTCTTCATCTATTTTAAATGTAGCTTCTTTACTACTTTGTTCTATTTGGCTAGACAAGTTTTCATTTATTTGTTTCATTTCACTAGACAAATATTTATTAGTTTGCTCAATTTTATTATTAACATCAATTATTAATTTTTGATTACTTTCTTCTAAACTTTTATTATTTTCATCAATTTTATTATTTAATTGACTATTTGTACTTTCAATTTGATTATTTGTATCTTTTATTTCACTAGATATTTTTTCAATTTTACTATTTAATTGACTATTTGTACTTTCAATTTACTTTCAATTTTACTGTTATTTTCATCCATTTTAGTGGTCAACTGCTTAAACATTTGTTCCATTGCTGCCATATCTACTGCTGATGATTTAGCCATTTTTAAAATCTATTTTTAACAAATTAATTTAACAATTATTTAACAGTTATTTGTAACCTTGAATTCCACTTCTTTTCAAATTAATTAATATTACAATTTAACTAATCACTTGGGTAAAAGCAACGCCAAATTATATAACTTTCTTTTGTGCTAAATTTGGTAGTTTAATCGAGCTTCTTAGTTGGTCGCGCCAAATTTATACAATACTTATTTCTATATATAAATTTGGTGATTTAATCGTGCCCCTTAGTTGCGGCGACAAATCTATACGACGCCTTATTTCATCTAACACAATTATCTAATATTTGTAATGTTACATAAAATGTTACTTACCCGTGATATTACTTTACCTGGGCGCCAGAACAAATCCCAGATACAAATGACACGGTTTCAGCTTAGCTCAGCGCATGGAGACACTCTTTCTCAGGATTCGTTCAGTGATTGTGGTTTTCAAGGGGAATCGTTACAAATAACACTTTAATATTTGCTTGATTATTTTTAATTAACGTTTTAATTAATTATTTTTTTACTTGATTAGGCTTATGGTAGGACTTATTTCTACCCTAACACTTATAATTACTGAGTGAGTGTGAAAAGTAACGATTAAGACGTTCAAACGACTTATGGCTCTTATCTAGTTTAATTGAGAGTTTTCTATCTCCCAAACTAGTGCTAAAGAACAGGTCTGCAATAATTTGCATGTCCAATACTACACCCCACTTTCCATTCAACACTCCTATACTATATTAGAGCTAATCTTATAATTAAAATACAAAGTGTGATTTTCTTAGTGTCTTTTAAAAATTGTTTATTGCTTTTATTATTTATTTAGTGCTTATTTCATTGATCAATGAATCTATTTCTTACTGTTTAATGCGTTGACCGAAGATAGGTTTTGCACAGAAGAATTGGTGTTGATCAATGCTGTAGAAGATGCCTGGCAATTACAGATGCTGTAGCCTTGTGTCGCACAGGTCCTTCACGGCTGATAATTAATTAATTAATAATTTAATTAATTAACTTTGTTTTACGCAGCGAGAGTTATTGAACGGTATTAGTTCATGTACACTGCGGACTACTTCTCGAATTTGAACTTAATTACGCTTTTGCGTGATTGAAAAAATTTCTGTACGTTATTTATACACGTCTAGCGTATTGAAGATCCGATCGAAGAGTGATGCTACCCCTCGCTTTGAGTTGGCGTCAGTTTAAAATACTGGATGCTGATTGGTTGTTCAAATAAATCATGCGTTTTTCCAGTTTCGACAATCTCGAACAGGTCGACCAAACACCCCTTGACATGTTTGAAACGGCAGAGAATTTCTAGTTAAAATCGTACTTCGTGTGTTTGCAAATCGATTGATTACAGGTATTTGCAAACGTGTTTTCCAAGATCTGACCACAGAATATTGTTGCTTAGGTCTTTATCTGTGTGTGTGTGAAAACACCTAATTCCTACGTAGCATAATTCTCTCGTTATTCCTTTTGGCGTACGTCTTCCGTATAACTTCGTCAATTGTTAATTATATTAACTGAGATTGCGGCTATTTATGAAGCTTCACTTGCTGAATACAATGCTGTTTTTAGATTTGCCGTATATTTACTAGTTTTTAAGTTATCACAGGTTGAACTGATAATTTGTATTGAGTAAAATTTCATGTTTGTACCTGTATCAGATGTCGCTATGACGAGGTTAGAGTGAGATGGCTGCGATTGTACGCTCTCTCTCTCTTGCTTACGCTGCTCTACTCCCTCCTTCAGACACATTCATATAACGCTCAGTTAGGACGCTAATATGAATCGTTATAATATATATATATATATATATATATATATTGTTACAACACAAATAAGCCACCCCAATACCAGGAATAAAAAAGATGATTCTAAATATAAAATAATAACTCATATAAAATAAAATGTTTAATATAAAGAAAATAAAAATAATATATTACGACGCCTTATTTCATCTAACACAATTATCTAATATTTGTTATGTTAGATAAAATGTTACTTACCCGTGATATTACTTTACCTGGGCGCCAGAACAAATCCCAGATACAAATGACACGGCTTCAGCCTAGCTCAGCGCATGGAGATACTCTTTCTCAGGATTCGTTCAGTGATTGTGGTTTTCAAGGGGAATCGTTACAAATAACACTTTAATATTTGCTTGATTATTTTTAAAGAACGTTTTAATTAATTATTTTTTTACTTGATTAGGCTAATGGTAGGACTTATTTCTACCCTAACACATATAATTACTGAGTGAGCGTGAAAAGTAACGATTAAGACGTTCAAACGACTTATGGCTCTTATCTAGTTTAATTGAGAGTTTGCTATCTCCCAAACTAGTGCTAAAGAACAGGTCTGCAATAATTTGCATGTCCAATACTACACCCCACTTTCCATTCAACACTCCTATTAGAGCTAATCTTATAATTAACATACAAAGTGTGATTTTCTTAGTGTCTTTTAAAAATTGTTTATTGCTTTTATTATTTATTTAGTGCTTATTTCATTGATCAATGAATCTATTTCTTACTGTTTGATGCGTTGACCGAAGATAGGAATCCGTAGAGGTCCTCCTTTTTATGGTTTTGCACAGAAGAATTGGTGTTGATCAATGCTGTAGAAGATGCCTGGCAATTACAGATGCTTGTGTCGCACAGGTCCTTCACGGCTGATAATTAATTAATTAATAATTTAATTAATTAACTTTGTTTTACGCAGCGAGAGTTATTGAACGGTATTAGTTCATCTACACTGCGGACTACTTCTCGAATTTGAACTTAATTACTCTTTTGCGTGATTGAAAAAATTTCTGTACGTTATTTATACACGTCTAGCGTATTGAAGATCCGATCGAAGAGTGATGCTACCCCTCGCTTTGAGTTGGCGTCAGTTTAAAATGCTGGATGCTGGTTGGTTGTTCAAATAAATCATGCGTTTTTCCAGTTCCGACAATCTCGAACAGGTCGACCAAACACCCCTTGACAGGTTTGAAACGGCAGAGAATTTCTAGTTAAAATCGTACTTCGTGTGTTTGCAAATCGATTGATTACAAGTATTTGCAAACGTGTTTTCCAAGATCTGATCACAGAATATTGTTGCTTAGGTCTTTATCTGTGTGTGTGTGAAAACACCTAATTCCTACGTAGCATAATTCTCTCGTTATTCCTTTTGGCGTACTTCTTCCGTATAACTTCGTCAATTGTTAATTATATTAACTGAGATTGCAGCTACTTATAAAGCTTCACTTGCTGAATACAATGCTGTTTTCAGAATTGCCGTATATTCACTAGTTTTTAAGTTATCACAGGTTGAACTGATAATTTGTACTGAGTAAAATTTCATGTTCGTACCTGTATCAGATGTCGCTATGACGAGGTTAGAGTGAGATGGCTGCGATTGTACGCTCTCTCTCTTTCTTACGCTGCTCTACTCTCTCCTTCAGACAATTTCATATAACGCTCAGTTAGGACGCTAATATGAATCGTTATAATATATATATATATATATATATTGTTACAACACAAATAAGCCACCCCAATACCAGGAATAAAAAATATGATTCTAAATATAAAATAATAACTCATATAAAATAAAATGTTTAATATAAAGAAAATAAAAAGGCAATGACATGACAAACGACACGACATGACCTAACCCAAGTGATTGACCCAACCAATATAAGGAAACAAAAGAAGAAGGGAACAACAAAAAACAAACAAGAATAAAACCAAATGAAGAAGAAAGTGATTAACCAAACCAAATGAAGAAGGGAAAAAACCGAAACCAAGCAAAATGGAACCAATTGAAGGAATTGAATGACTCAATGCCACTTATTAAAATGAACCCAAAAGAGAAGATGGAAAAACAAGATATAAAGGAAATACACTGAAAATGAAGAAGGAGGAAAATGAAAAAGAAACGAACCTAAGATAAAGGGAAATAAATAAAAAGGAAACCCAATGATAAGACACAAACAAGTAATAAAGAAGAAAAGCAGGAGAAATGATACACTCGATGTAAGGTTGAAACAGAAACCAATAAATAACATAAGTAATAAATAAATATTATTATCAATTAATGGATAATAAAGTAAATGACAATTGAAAGAAACCCAATTAAAGAATGTTAAATATAAAAGCAAACTAACCCACATATTAAAGTTAGAAGTAATGTTAAAATCAATAGAGACATAAAATTGTTAATATTGTTAATGATATTTGTAATGAAAGAGATAGTACAGTAGTGAGAAAGTAATTAGAGGGATGACCCATTTAGAAACACTTAAAACCAAAAACATTTTAGAAGTGCAAAAGTGGAAGTGTAAAAATCCCAAAATAAAGTGATAAAGAAAAAACACAAAAAAATTATAATCAACAATAAATAATTTAAAAGTGAAGGTGATGATTAAATAAGAATAATGTATTATAAAGAATGTCAGTATAGTGAAATATAGTGAAGGATAAAAGCATAAACACTTAGTAAATCAATAATAAACAATAAAAGATTAACAGTGAAAAATATTAGTAAGTAAGAAAGTTGTTAAGATTAGTATTAAGTGTAAACAGTTAAGTAAGGTATAATGAACACTGAAAAGTGATAAAGGCAGTATTAATTAAGAAAGAACATTATTGTTAAGTTTAATTGAATACAGTTATAATTAAAAGGGAGAATCCCATGAAAGAGAAAACAGATAGTGTTAGCATGGAGTGAAAGTAAAGAGTATTTAAAAAATTAATAAGTTAAAACAAATCAATAAACACCCCATGTTACCAGGGATCATTATTAAAGTAAGCTCAAAAAATGTGATGTTGTTTATCACCCAAAAAATGATATAAAGTGAAATGAACTGTAAACAAATATTATCCAAAAAATTGCTAAATAATTGTTTAAGCAAGTTTATGAATAGGATATGGCTGGAAGAATTATACAGACCATAGACCTAGATGTTGTATTTTATGTGAACAAAAGTAGTAAATAATAGCCACATTGTTTTTATTGGCAAATTAAATGAGTAAGAAAGTAAAGAAATGTAAACGAGAAAACCAGATAGTAAATAATTAGCAATTCAGGATGTGTAAAATAATAGTAACATAATAATAACACTACAACAGAGCCAAAACACATCAATAAATAACACAACCAATTATAATAACAAAGCTAAGCTCATTAAGCTAAAAAGAGACATAATTTGTACGAAATAAGTAAATACACATAATGGCTACCTAGGCCTATGAAAATGCCTAACTGTCAAGAACAAACAACTACAAATTGTAATAAGTTAACAAAGAAATTAGCAAATCCGAGGCGAATAACTAACCAAGGATAAATTGTAAATCATTTTTAAAGCAAAATATTATAATAAGGATTTAAATTAAAAAGAAATGTAATTAGCAAATATTAAAATAATTGTAAAATCATAAAACATAAAATAACCCAAACTTGTGGGGTATCAAATTAATCTATGAAAGGAAATACAAATAACAGTGATAATAGTTAATACTTAGGAGGGAAGATAGAGGAATAAAAGCAATCAGAAGATATACAAGGATTTTGAAAAGAATTCAAATTTTGATAACAATGGATTATGTCAATCTAAGCCAATCAAATTTAATTGGTAACCATAGCAACTGCCGTTAGGGACGGAATTACGGTTGAATATCGTTACTCGTAAAGCGTCACTCTTGCAGAACAGAAGCCGAATTTTGAAAGACCAATTTTTAATCAAAAAATGTAAAAATAGTAAACAAAATTCAAAACATTGATCGAATAAGAAGCAGACGAACAACTGGAACTGTCAACTGATGCCAAGGACCATATTACCAGGAAATTAAATGAAAATATGACCACATCTAATATGAAAAGGACGCCAGACCTACTTAAGTCCCAAGAGTAATGAAAACAGAAAACGATTGCAGCCCAATCCTCTTCCAACTCAATGATTGATAACACTAAGTCATCTGATGTGTTAAGTATCCTTGAATTACCCTATTTCCAAAAAATAAACTCACTTTAAATATTTCTAAAAGTAATTGGAACTCTCACTGTCAACCGAATATTCTCTTTCAAAGATTAATTAAGAAAAATAACACACTGAAAATTTGTTAACATAACACATAACCTGTTGTGTGAATACGAACTTTATAAACACATTTAACGACACTACAGAACAGATTGTAACCACACACCTTATTATTTAAGTACGGATAAAGTAAGGTAATGTACTTTTTATTGTAATCATAGGAATTATTTGTCTTGTAATCAAAAGAATCCCGATTTTGAACGAGTATATTGTAACTTAACCAAAACTGCAGCCATGCTGGAGTAAATACCTCGTTTCGGAATCGATTTCGTCAGCCTGAGAGAAAGTGTTTCATGTAAAATTTCGGTGCAAAATTATTAATCAACCAGAATATATTAATTGTCAAACTGAAATATTACAAATCAACTATTAAAATAACTAGTACAAAGAGTAACTATTGTTTTCATTTCATAGGGAGTGTATTGTATTACTTGTGTTTGTTAACGAAAGCTAGATTTGACGACCAGCGCTCACGTTGCAATTCGAACAACTACCTACTCGATTCAGGAGGCGGAACGACCGGGAATTATTTGAACGCCCCGGCCGTCATCGCTGAGAACACCCTATTAAGATATTAGTTAATAAGTTTAATTGTTTTAATAAACAATTTGGCGCCACCCGGGATTCACACACCCCTATTTAAAAACAGGTATGGTTACTGCTGTGTTGTACTGGTAGTTACAACATCGCTACGGACATCGTTAGCGCAAGAATAGATATAACGACCCCAGTGCGAGACGAACGCACTCACCTCACACGTACAACACTTGTACACGTCATAAAAAGTGACGACCACATTTCATCGTTACAATATATATATATATATATATATATTATAACATATATAAATGTGTTGTTGTGTGGTGTAAATGTGTGAGCACCTACCTGCTGTCCGATCTTGCGGTTTTCTTCCGACTAGGGGGTGTGGATTTTTGATTTGATTTCGCAAGTATGTAAACTCAAGTGTATAACAACAGCACACTAAATTTGTTATTTTAAAAGTGAAGAGTTTTGTGAGGTTGGTAGGCTCCGTAGTACAGCAATAAAAATACAATGTGGGGTAATAAAAACGGGGTTTATTACTCCAATCACACACAAGAATGATATGCTAATAAGTTCAAATCTTCTTACATACTAAACAGTAAATAAATCTTGTATAATGTTTTCTGAATGATTAATAATTTTCAGAAGTTGAGCTCGTTATTTTCAAAGAAGTTATTTTAACTGAGAATTTAATTAATCAATTTAATTTAATTCAACTTAATTTCAATGATTTTAAAAATGATTCTAATGAAATAAAAACTCTAAAGTTACTTGAAAACATCAAAAATAAACTAGCCGTGACAATCTAGTTCACGCCCCTTTATTTACTAGTGATCTGACTCACGTATACTGCAGTATGAGCAAATTATTTAATTCTTTGTTAAGATTTGTATAGCGCTTTTCTCTTTATCTACTACTAATTCTTAACTAATGCTTATTAATTACTTATACTGGCTATACAGATTATCACACGTGAATAATTCTTATTTAATTAGAGTCTCTGATTTATGGCATCTGAATTATTTATATTACATTGATTTTAATTAAAAAGGTAAATTAAAAATAGTATACACGAGTATGGTAATAATATATTACGACGCCTTATTTCATCTAACACAATTATCTAATATTTGTAATGTTAGATAAAATGTTACTTACCCGTGATATTACTTTACCTGGGCGCCAGAACAAATCCCAGATACAAATGACACGGTTTCAGCTTAGCTCAGCGCATGGAGACACTCTTTCTCAGGATTCGTTCAGTGATTGTGGTTTTCAAGGGGAATCGTTACAAATAACACTTTAATATTTGCTTGATTATTTTTAATTAACGTTTTAATTAATTATTTTTTAACTTGATTAGGCTAATGGTAGGACTTATTTCTACCCTAACACTTATAATTACTGAGCGAGTGTGAAAAGTAACGATTAAGACGTTCAAACGACTTATGGCTCTTATCTGGTTTAATTAAGAGTTTGCTATCTCCCAAACTAGTGCTAAAGAACAGGTCTGCAATAATTTGGATGTCCAATACTACACCCCACTTTCCATTCAACACTCCTATACTATATTAGAGCTAATCTTATAATTAAAATACAAAGTGTGATTTTCTTAGTGTCTTTTAAAAATTGTTTATTGCTTTTATTATTTATTTAGTGCTTATTTCATTGATCAATGAATCTATTTCTTACTGTTTGATGCGTTGACCGAAGATAGGAATCCGTAGAGGTCCTCCTTTTTATGGTTTTGCACAGAAGAATTGGTGTTGATCAATGCTGTAGAAGATGCCTGGCAATTACAGATGCTTGTGTCGCACAGGTCCTTCACGGCTGATAATTAATTAATTAATAATTTAATTAATTAACTTTGGTTTACGCAGCGAGAGTTATTGAACGGTATTAGTTCATCTACACTGCGGACTACTTCTCGAATTTGAACTTAATTACGCTTTTGCGTGATTGAAAAAATTTCTGTACGTTATTTATACACGTCTAGCGTATTGAGGATCCGATCGAAGAGTGATGCTACCCCTCGCTTTGAGTTGGCGTCAGTTTTGAATACTGGATGCTGATTGGTTATTCAAATAAATCATGCGTTTTTCCAGTTTCGACAATCTCGAACAGGTCGACCAAACACCCCTTGACAGGTTTGAAACGGCAGAGAATTTCTAGTTAAAATCGAACTTCGTGTGTTTGCAAATCGATTGATTACAGGTATTTGCAAACGTGTTTTCCAAGATCTGACCACAGAATATTGTTGCTTAGGTCTTTATCTGTGTGTGTGTGAAAACACCTAATTCCTACGTAGCATAATTCTCTCGTTATTCCTTTTGGCGTACGTCTTCCGTATAACTTCGTCAATTGTTAATTATATTAACTGAGATTGCGGCTACTAATAAAGCTTCACTTGCTGAATACAATGCTGTTTTCAGAATTGCCGTATATTTACTAGTTTTTAAGTTATAACAGATTGAACTGATAATTTGTATTGAGTAAAATTTCATGTTCGTACCTGTATCAGATGTCGCTATGACGAGGTTAGAGTGAGATGGCTGCGATTGTACGCTCTCTCTCTTGCTTACGCTGCTCTACTCCCTCCTTCAGACACTTTCATATAACGCTCAGTTAGGACGCTAATATGAATCTTTATATATACACCCACTCGGTATAAAAAAATTGATTATTTTATAAATCATAAATTTTTTTTCTTCTAATGTACAGTTTTACACTGATGAAAAATATGCACATATTCTTTCGCACTTTTTGCCGCACAAAACTTGCACTTATCCATTTTCCTTACATCTATCTTATAACTAAAGATTACAATGTTACTTAACCTAACATGGTATATTGGAAATTTGTATGACCATTAATATTTTAATCATAATTTTTTCTTAATTAATGTTAGAAATTTAAATAACAATACTAACATTTATTTAAATAAAATTGATTATTATTATCATTGACCTTGATTCAAAACAATTATATATTTATTTTATTTGACCATGTTTGGCTCACATACCTTATTGGCTCAAACTATTATTTCTTTATGGGTCAATAATTTGTTTATTCTTCCTCCTATGGGAACATAGCTTATATAGCTTACCTCCATATATAGAAAATCCTGGTTTGGAGTTGGTAACTGCACTCCTCCAAGCTACACTAATCCTAGGGTCTTGTTGTTGATGAGTCCCTATTTCCTTAAGTCGTCTAACTACTTCAGGTTTTGTTATATGCTTTACCGCGTAAATGCCAATATCATTGCTACTACATTTAATGTTATCTGTTTCCATGTTGTTTTCTGATGGTGGATTTCTACTGAGTACATCTGCTACCAAGTTGTCTTTCGCTTTACAATATTGCATTTCAAATTGATACTCTTGTATAGCCAAGATCCAACGAGTCAGACGAGCACCTAGCAATTTACACTTTAATAAAAATACTAACGCCTTATTGTCGGTGATTATAGTAAGTTTAGCACCCAGAATATAACTTCTAAACTTTAACAGGCTATGCACTATCGCTAATAGCTCTTTTTCTGTCGTAAAATAGGTTAATTCTGCCCCTTTAAGTGTGCGACTTACAAATCCTAATACCGCTTTTTGGCCCTTCTCATCAATCTGATACAAGTGTGCTCCAATAGCAATATTGCTGGCGTCTGTTTGCAAGTAAAATCTTTCTCCTATCCTTGGATGATTAAATACAACAGTATTTATAAAAAGACTTTTCACTTGTTGCAGCGCTTCATCGTGGTCCTTTGTCCACTTCCATTTAATCCCTTTATTTAACAACTGTAACAATGGAACAGTACTTTCCGCGTATTTACTTGTAAACTTCTGATAGTAGTTAGCTAAACCTAGAAATGACTTTAGCTGCTTACAGTTCTTTATTATACTTACCGACTTCCAATGCTTAAACTCTTTAATACTTACATTAATTTTATTTGTATTAATTTCCTTCGTAATGGTATTTCTTTTAAAATTTATTTCTGCTTTCCATTCAAGTAACGAATCTACCCCAATAATACAATCATGAATGAGTTTCGGGACTATAAGAGCTACAATTTGGGTTTGGTTACCATTTAAATTGACAGGTAAATATATTTGTTCAGTTATCTTTTGCATTTTGGCTCCAGTGGCTCCCTGTACATTACAATGTTTCACGGGTAGTCTGGGACAATCACGCAACTGACAATTCTCTACAAACTTTGAGCTGACACAGGTAACTTCACTGCCAGTGTCTATAAGCGCTCTTACTAGTAGATTACTGATTTTACAAATTATTTCCGGACATTCTGGATAATGGTTTCTACCCACTTCTTGCTCTTCTTTTAACAAGAACTCCCTATCGCTCACTTGTTTTATATTATTAGCTACGTTCTTTTTACCTATTTTCTTTGGTGATTTCACTGCAGGTAATGGTAGGTTTAGTTTTGTTTCTTTTCTACCTGCAGTGGTTTCCCGTTTCCCGTATTCATTTTACTAGTCGACGGTTGCTGCTCGGTAGAGGTTGTAGTTGTTTTACACACTTTATACCCTTTATTTGGTTTGTTTTCTACACTCCTACGTCTACCCTTCTCCTCCAATTCCGTTCGATTTTGTGGTTTGTTACCCGGGTATGGGGTAAACCTTTTTTCTTTCAGGCGTTCATTGTCTCTCCTCTTATTTGAGTAGAAAGTTGGTTCTTGATGATCGCCTCTAGAGTAGTTACTCAGCTGATTACTTACTCGCTGTAGGTCCCTCTCTAAATCTTGACACTCATCTACAACCATTATGAACTTTTCTAGAGTATCCACTCCTCTAGTAGTGGTTGCTACTCTAGTGCGTTCTGAGAAATGACGCGCTAGCTTATATACTAGGTCTCTCTCTTCTATTGGTGGTGTTAGATGCTTGACTTGCGCCATTACGTTAAGTACATAATTGGTGGTTGTCATATTCATTGACGGGTGATATTTACCAAATTCCAGATGATCGCGTACCCTTCTTTGTATCTGAACATTCCAGTACTGAGCAAGGAATTTTTCTCTGAAGTCTGAGTAGGTTTGGACTCTGTCCGAGATGACTTTCCACCACGTACCTGCCCAATTCTTGAGAAATCGGCCTAACATGTCCTTCTTGTCCTCGTCGTCCATCAGTGGATTTACACGAGTTACATAAGCTTCAAACAGCTTTAGGAATTCCACAGGATTCTCATGTGGGTTTCCTGAAAATGCAAGGTTTTCCGGTTCTTCCTTATAGCCGCCACACCTCACTACTTTGGTTTGCTGTGACTTCATTGCTATAGTCAGATCCTCCCGCATTACCTTCAACTGCTGTTCCACCTTTTATGTACTTCGTCACTGTTAGCCTTACTCTCTACCTGTTTCTTAACTTCATTAATATTTACACCCAGTTGGGTACACTCTTCCCTAGTATTCTGGATTTCTTCTTTATTTAGAAGCGATTGTGTTTTTAATTCAGCAGTTAAATGTTGATTAATGAGGGTTACTTTCTGTTCTAACCTTTCATGTAATTCATTTCTAAACTTATTTAGTTTTTCGTCTTGACGGCGAAAATTAGTGTTTGTTTCCTAAACTCTTCTAGCGTAATTTTAACCTCTTCGGTATGTTTATCAAACCAACTATTACTTTCATCTATTTTACCAGCTAAATTAGTAGCTAAATTTGCTATTTCTTCATCTATTTTAAATGTAGCTTCTTTACTACTTTGTTCTATTTGGCTAGACAAGTTTTCATTTATTTGTTTCATTTCACTAGACAAATATTTATTAGTTTGCTCAATTTTATTATTAACATCAATTATTAATTTTTGATTACTTTCTTCTAAACTTTTATTATTTTCATCAATTTTATTATTTAATTGACTATTTGTACTTTCAATTTGATTATTTGTATCTTTTATTTCACTAGATATTTTTTCAATTTTACTATTTAATTGACTATTTGTACTTTCAATTTACTTTCAATTTTACTGTTAATTTCATCCATTTTAGTGGTCAACTGCTTAAACATTTGTTCAATTGCTGCCATATCTACTGCTGATGATTTAGCCATTTGTAAAATCTATTTTTAACAAATTAATTTAACAATTATTTAACAGTTATTTGTAACCTTGAATTCCACTTCTTTTCAAATTAATTAATATTACAATTTATCTAATCACTTGGGTAAAAGCAACGCCAAATTATATAACTTTCTTTTGTGCTAAATTTGGTAGTTTAATCGAGCTTCTTAGTTGGTCGCGCCAAATTTATACAATACTTATTTCTATATATAAATTTGGTGATTTAATCGTGCCCCTTAGTTGCGGCGACAAATCTATACGACGCCTTATTTCATCTAACACAATTATCTAATATTTGTAATGTTAGATAAAATGTTACTTACCCGTGATATTACTTTACCTGGGCGCCAGAACAAATCCCAGATACAAATGACACGGCTTCAGCTTAGCTCAGCGCATGGAGATACTCTTTCTCAGGATTCGTTCAGTGATTGTGGTTTTCAAGGGGAATCGTTACAAATAACACTTTAATATTTGCTTGATTATTTTTAAAGAACGTTTTAATTAATTATTTTTTTACTTGATTAGGCTAATGGTAGGACTTATTTCTACCCTAACACTTATAATTACTGAGTGAGTGTGAAAAGTAACGATTAAGACGTTCAAACGACTTATGGCTCTTATCTAGTTTAATTAAGCGTTTGCTATCTCCCAAACTAGTGCTAAAGAACAGGTCTGCAATAATTTGCATGTCCAATACTACACCCCACTTTCCATTCAACACTCCTATTAGAGCTAATCTTATAATTAAAATACAAAGTGTGATTTTCTTAGTGTCTTTTAAAAATTGTTTATTGCTTTTATTAATAATTTAGTGCTTATTTCATTGATCAATGAATCTATTTCTTACTGTTTAATGCGTTGACCGAAGATAGGTTTTGCACAGAAGAATTGGTGTTGATCAATGCTGTAGAAGATGCCTGGCAATTACAGATGCTGTAGCCTTGTGTCGCACAGGTCCTTCACGGCTGATAATTAATTAATTAATAATTTAATTAATTAACTTTGTTTTACGCAGCGAGAGTTATTGAACGGTATTAGTTCATGTACACTGCGGACTACTTCTCGAATTTGAACTTAATTACGCTTTTGCGTGATTGAAAAAATTTCTGTACGTTATTTATACACGTCTAGCGTATTGAAGATCCGATCGAAGAGTGATGCCACCCCTCGCTTTGAGTTGGCGTCAGTTTAAAATACTGAATGCTGATTGGTTGTTCAAATAAATCATGCGTTTTTCCAGTTTCGACAATCTCGAACAGGTCGACCAAACACCCCTTGACATGTTTGAAACGGCAGAGAATTTCTAGTTAAAATCGTACTTCCTGTGTTTGCAAATCGATTGATTACAGGTATTTGCAAACGTGTTTTCCAAGATCTGACCACAGAATATTGTTGCTTAGGTGTTTATCTGTGTGTGTGTGAAAATACCTAATTCCTACGTAGCATAATTCTCTCGTTATTCCTTTTGGCGTACGTTTTCCGTATAACTTCGTCAATTGTTAATTATATTAACTGAGATTGCGGCTACTTATAAAGCTTCACTTGCTGAATACAATGCTGTTTTCAGAATTGCCGTATATTTACAAGTTTTTAAGTTATCACAGGTTGAACTGATAATTTGTACTGAGTAAAATTTCATGTTCGTACTTGTATCAGATGTCGCTATGACGAGGTTAGAGTGAGATGGCTGCGATTGTACGCTCTCTCTCTTGCTTACGCTGCTCTACTCCCTCCTTCAGACAATTTCATATAACGCTCAGTTAGGACGCTAATATGAATCGTTATAATATATATATATTGTTACAACACAAATAAGCCACCCCAATACCAGGGATAAAAAAGATGATTCTAAATATAAAATAATAACTCATATAAAATAAAATGTTTAATATAAAGAAAATAAAAAGACAATGACATGACAATCGACGCGACATGACCTAACCCAAGTGATTGACCCAACCAATATAAGGAAACAAAAGAAGAAGGGAACAACAAAAAACAAACAAGAATAAAACCAAATGAAGAAGAAAGTGATTAACCAAACCAAATGAAGAAGGGAAAAAACCGAAACCAAGCAAAATGGAACCAATTGAAGGAATTGAATGACTCAATGCCACTTATTAAAATGAACCCAAAGGAGAAGATGGAAAAACAAGATATAAAGGAAATACACTGAAAATGAAGAAGGAGGAAAATGAAAAAGAAACGAACCTAAGATAAAGGGAAATAAATAAAAAGGAAACCCAATGATAAGACACAAACAAGTAATAAAGAAGAAAAGCAGGAGAAATGATACACTCGATGTAAGGTTGAAACAGAAACCAATAAATAACATAAGTAATAAATAAATATTATTATCAATTAATGGATAATAAAGTAAATGACAATTGAAAGAAACCCAATTAAAGAATGTTAAATATAAAAGCAAACTAACCCACATATTAGAGTTAGAAGTAATGTTAAAATCAATAGAGACATAAAATTGTTAATATTGTTAATGATATTTGTAATGAAAGAGATAGTACAGTAGTGAGAAAGTAATTAGAGGGATGACCCATTTAGAAACACTTAAAACCAAAAACATTTTAGAAGTGCAAAAGTGGAAGTGTAAAAATCCCAAAATAAAGTGATAAAGAAAAAACACAAAAAAATTATAATCAACAATAAATAATTTAAAAGTGAAGGTGATGATTAAATAAGAATAATGTATTAAAAATAATGTCAGTATAGTGAAAAATAGTGAAGGATAAAAGCATAAACACTTAGTAAATCAATAATAACCAATAAAAGATTAACAGTGAAAAATATTAGTAAGTAAGAAAGTTGTTAAGAATAGTATTAAGTGTAAACAGTTAAGTAAGGTATAATGAACACTGAAAAGTGATAAAGGCAGTATTAATTAAGAAAGAACATTATTGTTAAGTTTAATTGAATACAGTTATAATTAAAAGGAGAATCCCATGAAAGAGAAAACAGATAGTGTTAGCATGGAGTGAAAGTAAAGAGTATTTAAAAAATTAATAAGTTAAAACAAATCAATAAACACCCCATGTTACCAGGGATCATTATTAAAGTAAGCTCAAAAAATGTGATGTTGTTTATCACCCAAAAAATGATATAAAGTGAAATGAACTGTAAACAAATATTATCCAAAAAATTGCTAAATAATTGTTTAAGCAAGTTTACGAATAGGATATGGCTGGAAGAATTATACAGACCATAGACCTAGATGTTGTATTTTATGTGAACAAAAGTAGTAAATAATAGCCACATTGTTTTTATTGGCAAATTAAATGAGTAAGAAAGTAAAGAAATGTAAACGAGAAAACCAGATAGTAAATAATTAGCAATTCAGGATGTATAAAATAATAGTAACATAATAATAACACTACAACAGAGCCAAAACACATCAATAAATAACACAACCAATTATAATAACAAAGCTAAGCTCATTAAGCTAAAAAGAGACATAATTTGTACGAAATAAGTAAATACAAATAATGGCTACCTAGGCCTATGAAAATGCCTAACTGTCAAGAACAAACAACTACAAATTGTAATAAGTTAACAAAGAAATTAGCAAATCCGAGGCGAATAACTAACCAAGGATAAATTGTAAATCATTTTTAAAGCAAAATATTATAATAAGAATTTAAATTAAAAAAGAAATGTAATTAGCAAATATTAAAATAATTGTAAAATCATAAAACATAAAATAACCCAAACTTGTGGGGTATCAAATTAATCTATGAAAGGAAATACAAATAACAGTGATAATAGTTAATACTTAGGAGGGAAGACAGAGGAATAAAAGCAATCAGAAGATATACAAGGATTTTGAAAAGAATTCAAATTTTGATAACAATGGATTATGTCAATCTAAGCCAATCAAATTTAATTGGTAACCATAGCAACTGCCGTTAGGGACGGAATTACGGTTGAATATCGTTACTCGTAAAGCGTCACTCTTGCAGAACAGAAGCCGAATTTTGAAAGACCAATTTTTAATCAAAAAATGTAAAAATAGTAAACAAAATTCAAAACAATGATCGAATAAGAAGCAGACGAATAACTGGAACTGTCAACTGATGCCAAGGACCATATTACCAGGAAATTAAATGAAAATATGACCACATCTAATATGAAACAGACCTACTTAAGTCCCAAGAGTAATGAAAACAAAAAAACGATTGCAGCCCAATCCTCTTCCAACTCAATGATTGATAACACCAAGTCATCTGATGTGTTAAGTATCCTTTAATTACCCTATTTTCAAAAAATAAACTCATTTTAAATATTTCTAAAAGTAATTGGAACTCTCACTGTCAACCGAATATTCTCTTTCAAAGATTAATTAAGAAAAATAACACACTGAAATTTGTTAACATAACACATAACCTGTTGTGTGAATACGAACTTTATAAACACATTTAACGACACTACAGAACAGATTGTAACCACACACCTTATTATTTAAGTACGCATAAAGTAAGGTAATGTACTTTTTATTGTAATTATAGGAATTATTTGTCTTGTAATCAAAAGAATCCCGATTTTGAACGAGTATATTGTAACTTAACCAAAACTGCAGCCATGCTGGAGTAAATACCTCGTTTCGGAATCGATTTCGTCAGCCTGAGAGAAAGTGTTTCATGTAAAATGTCGGTGCAAAATTATTAATCAACCAGAATAATATTAATTGTCAAACTGAAATATTACAAATCAACTATTAAAATAACTAGTACAAAGAGTAACTATTGTTTTCATTTCATAGGGAGTGTATTGTATTACTTGTGTTTGTTAACGAAAGCTAGATTTGACGACCAGCGCTCACGTTGCAATTCGAACAACTACCTACTCGATTCAGGAGGCGGAACGACCGGGAATTATTTGAACGCCCCGGCCGTCATCGCTGAGAACACCCTATTAAGATATTAGTTAATAAGTTTAATTGTTTTAATAAACAATTTGGCGCCACCCGGGATTCACACACCCCTATTTAAAAACAGGTATGGTTACTGCTGTGTTGTACTGGTAATTACAACATCACTACGGACATCGTTAGCGCAAGAATAGATATAACGACCCCAGTGCGAGACGAACGCACTCACCTCACACGTACAACACTTGTACACGTCATAAAAAGAGACGACCACATTTCATCGTTACTATATATATATTATAACATATATAAATGTGTTGTTGTGTGGTGTAAATGTGTGAGCACCTACCTGCTGTCCGATCTTGCGGTTTTCTTCCGACTAGGGCGTGGGGATTTTTGATTTGATTTCGCAAGTATGTAAACTCAAGTGTATAACAACAGCACACTAAATTTGTTATTTTAAAAGTGAAGAGTTTTGTGAGGTTGGTAGGCTCCGTAGTACAGCAATAAAAATACAATGTGGGGTAATAAAAACGGGGTTTATTACTCCAATCACACACAAGAATGAAATGCTAATAAGTTCAAATCTTCTTACATACTAAACAGTAAATAAATCTTGTATAATGTTTTCTGAATGATTAATAATTTTCAGAAGTTGAGCTCGTTATTTTCAAAGAAGTTATTTTAACTGAGAATTTAATTAATCAATTTAATTTAATTCAACTTAATTTCAATGATTTTAAAAATGATTCTAATGAAATAAAAACTCTAAAGTTACTTGAAAATATTCAAAAATAAACTACCCGTGACAAACTAGTTCACGCCCCTTTATTTACTAGTGATCTGACTCACGTATACTGCAGTATGAGCAAATTATTTAATTCTTTGTTAAGATTTGTATAGCGCTTTTCTCTTTATCTACTACTAATTCTTAACTAATGCTTATTAATTACTTATACTGGCTATACAGATTATCACACGTGAATAATTCTTATTTAATTAGAGTCTCTGATTTATGGCATCTGAATTATTTATATTACATTGATCTTAATTAAAAAGGTAAATTAAAAATAGTATACACGAGTATGGTAATAATATATTACGACGCCTTATTTCATCTAACACAATTATCTAATATTTGTAATGTTAGATAAAATGTTACTTACCCGTGATATTACCTTACCTGGGCGCCAGAACAAATCCCAGATACAAATGACACGGTTTCAGCTTAGCTCAGCGCATGGAGACACTCTTTCTCAGGATTCGTTCAGTGATTGTGGTTTTCAAGGGGAATCGTTACAAATAACACTTTAATATTTGCTTGATTATTTTTAATTAACGTTTTAATTAATTATTTTTTAACTTGATTAGGCTAATGGTAGGACTTATTTCTACCCTAACACTTATAATTACTGAGTGAGTGTGAAAAGTAACGATTAAGACGTTCAAATGACTTATGGCTCTTATCTGGTTTAATTAAGAGTTTGCTATCTCCCAAACTAGTGCTAAAGAACAGGTCTGCAATAATTTGCATGTCCAATACTACACCCCACTTTCCATTCAACACTCCTATACTATATTAGAGCTAATCTTATAATTAAAATACAAAGTGTGATTTTCCTAGTGTCTTTTAAAAATTGTTTATTGCTTTTATTATTTATTTAGTGCTTATTTCATTGATCAATGAATCTATTTCTTACTGTTTGATGCGTTGACCGAAGATAGGAATCCGTAGAGGTCCTCCTTTTGATGGTTTTGCACAGAAGAATTGGTGTTGATCAATGCTGTAGAAGATGCCTGGCAATTACAGATGCTTGTGTCGCACAGGTCCTTCACGGCTGATAATTAATTAATTAATAATTTAATTAATTAACTTTGTTTTACGCAGCGAGAGTTATTGAACGGTATTAGTTCATCTACACTGCGGACTACTTCTCGAATTTGAACTTAATTACGCTTTTGCGTGATTGAAAAAATTTCTGTACGTTATTTATACACGTCTAGCGTATTGAAGATCCGATCGAAGAGTGATGCTACCCCTCGCTTTGAGTTGGCGTCAGTTTAAAATACTGGATGCTGATTGGTTGTTCAAATAAATCATGCGTTTTTCCAGTTTCGACAATCTCGAACAGGTCGACCAAACACCCCTTGACAGGTTTGAAACGGCAGAGAATTTCTAGTTAAAATCGAACTTCGTGTGTTAGCAAATCGATTGATTACAGGTATTTGCAAACGTGTTTTCCAAGATCTGATCACAGAATATTGTTGCTTAGGTCTTTATCTGTGTGTGTATGAAAAACACCTAATTCCTACGTAGCATGATTCTCTCGTTATTCCTTTTGGCGTACGTCTTCCATATAACTTCGTCAATTGTTAATTATATTAACTGAGATTGCGGCTACTTATAAAGCTTCACTTGCTGAATACAATGCTGTTTTCAGAATTGCCGTATGTTTACTAGTTTTTAAGTTATCACAGGTTGAACTGATAATTTGTATTGAGTAAAATTTCATGTTCGTACCTGTATCAGATGTCGCTATGACGAGGTTAGAGTGAGATGGCTGCGATTGTACGCTCTCTCTCTTGTTTACGCTGCTCTACTCCCTCCTTCAGACACTTTCATATAACGCTCAGTTAGGACGCTAATATGAATCTTTATATATACACCCACTCGGTATAAACAAATTGATTATTTTATAAATCATAAATTTTTTTTCTTCTAATGTACAGTTTTACACTGATGAAAAATATGCACATATTCTTTCGCACTTTTTGCCGCACAAAACTTGCACTTATACCATTTTCCTTACATCTATCTTATAACTAAAGATTACAATGTTACTTAACCTAACATGGTATATTGGAAATTTGTATGACCATTAATATTTTAATCATAATTTTTTCTTAATTAATGTTAGAAATTTAAATAACAATACTAACATTTATTTAAATAAAATTGATTATTATTATCATTGACCTTGATTCAAAACAATTATATATTTATTTTATTTGACCATGTTTGGCTCACATACCTTATTGGCTCAAACTATTATTTCTTTATGGGTCAATAATTTGTTTATTCTTCCTCCTATGGGAACATAGCTTATATAGCTTACCTCCATAAATAGAAAATCCTGGTTTGGAGTTGGTAACTGCACTCCTCCAAGCTACACTAATCCTAGGGTCTTGTTGTTGATGAGTCCCTATTTCCTTAAGTCGTCTAACTACTTCAGGTTTTGTTATATGCTTTACCGCGTAAATGCCAATATCATTGCTACTACATTTAATGTTATCTGTTTCCATGTTGTTTTCTGATGGTGGATTTCTACTGAGTACATCTGCTACCAAGTTGTCTTTCGCTTTACAATATTGCATTTCAAATTGATACTCTTGTATAGCCAAGATCCAACGAGTCAGACGAGCACCTAGCAATTTACACTTTAATAAAAATACTAACGCCTTATTGTCGGTGATTATAGTAAGTTTAGCACCCAGAATATAACTTCTAAACTTTGACAGGCTATGCACTATCGCTAATAGCTCTTTTTCTGTCGTAAAATAGGTTAATTCTGCCCCTTTAAGTGTGCGACTTACAAATCCTAATACCGCTTTTTGGCCCTTCTCATCAATCTGATACAAGTGTGCTCCAATAGCAATATTGCTGGCGTCTGTTTGCAAGTAAAATCTTTCTCCTATCCTTGGATGATTAAATACAACAGTATTTATAAAAAGACTTTTCACTTGTTGCAGCGCTTCATCGTGGTCCTTTGTCCACTTCCATTTAATCCCTTTATTTAACAACTGTAACAATGGAACAGTACTTTCCGCGTATTTACTTGTAAACTTCTGATAGTAGTTAGCTAAACCTAGAAATGACTTTAGCTGCTTACAGTTCTTTATTATACTTACCGACTTCCAATGCTTAAACTCTTTAATACTTACATTAATTTTATTTGTATTAATTTCCTTCGTAATGGTATTTCTTTTAAAATTTATTTCTGCTTTCCATTCAAGTAACGAATCTACCCCAATAATACAATCATGAATGAGTTTCGGGACTATAAGAGCTACAATTTGGGTTTGGTTACCATTTAAATTGACAGGTAAATATATTTGTTCAGTTATCTTTTGCATTTTGGCTCCAGTGGCTCCCTGTGCATTACAATGTTTCACGGGTAGTCTGGGACAATCACGCAACTGACAATTCTCTACAAACTTTGAGCTGACACAGGTAACTTCACTGCCAGTGTCTATAAGCGCTCTTACTAGTAGATTACTGATTTTACAAATTATTTCCGGACATTCTGGATAATGGTTTCTACCCACTTCTTGCTCTTCTTTTAACAAGAACTCCCTATCGCTCACTTGTTTTATATTATTAGCTACGTTCTTTTTACCTATTTTCTTTGGTGATTTCACTGCAGGTAATGGTAGGTTTAGTTTTGTTTCTTTTCTACCTGCAGTGGTTTCCCGTTTCCCGTATTCATTTTACTAGTCGACGGTTGCTACTCGGTAGAGGTTATAGTTGTTTTACACACTTTATACCCTTTATTTGGTTTGTTTTCTACACTCCTACTTCTACCCTTCTCCTCCAATTTCGTTCGATTTTGTGGTTTGTTACCCGGGTATGGGGTAAACCTTTTTTCTTTCAGGCGTTCATTGTCTCTCCTCTTATTTTAGTAGAAAGTTGGTTCTTGATGATCGCCTCTAGAGTAGTTACTCAGCTGATTACTTACTCGCTGTAGGTCCCTCTCTAAATCTTGACACTCATCTACAACCATTATGTCGTAGTGAACCGTCAAAAATTATAAAAGTATCATCGACATATCGCTTGTAAAATTTTCAGGAACTTAGTAATTTTGCTTCGTTGAGGTGTTCGCTTAAAATGGCTATTGTTTCCTGAATAGGTATGTTTGTGTATAGGTTAACTATATCAAACGACGCAATTTTGTAGTTACGCTGCAATTTAATGTCTTTTAATTTGTTAACAAAATCAATATTATTTTTGATACTATGATTTTCTAATCTTATGTTGTCTTTTATTATTTTTGCTAGTTTTTTGGCAATTTTATACCCTGGGGCTGTTGTAAAATTTATAAGTGGTCTAATTGGTACATCAATTTTATGAATCTTGGGTAAACCTGTGAATTGAGGACCCCGGGCGTTTATAGGCTTTAATAAGCGTCGTATGGTCTCGTCAAATAGACTCGTGCATCTGTTAATCATGTTATTCAAGTTCTTAACAAAACCGTTAGTTGGATCAGCTGACATCGTTTGGATATTGTTATTGTTTATAAATTCATTAACCTTCGATATATATTGGTTCATGTACATTATAACTATGGTGTTTCCCTTATCAGCTCTAGTAATGAGAGCATTATTATCTGTCAGTTTATTTTGTATCTGTTTTAAAAGTTTAAAATCTGTAATGTGTTTACGATCAATATTACCGATATTATTCAGGGTTTTTAATCTCTTGTTCAGTTTACTGTTTACTATTATGCGTGTTTCGTTCTGCAAACTATGGTCCGGCACCATTTTTATATCCACCTCGGCATTAACTATTTCTTGAATTATATGGTTTCTATTGTTATATGGGATGTTGTATTTTAACCCTTTGTTAGAATATTTATTTCTTCGTTATTTAAATCTATTGACGTTAAATTTGAAACTCGCTCATAAAATTCATGTTGAGATTTGTTACTATCGTCGGGGTATTGTTTGTTTTGGAGATAGATAAACTTTCTATTCTGTTTGAAATATACATCTTGTAGAGTGTGTCTGGTATATTTATCAATGGTTTGCATTACATTATTTATGATGGCTGGGTGAATGCTATTAAGCATTTCCAGTTGTGCTTTGTATAATTTTATGTTTAGATCCACCTTCTTTGCATACAAATGTCTTAACTCTTCTCTTAAACACATTCTTCCAGCGCGTTCTTTTATTTTTATTGCAGTTTTGGATGTGTTCTTAATTTTGATGATAGCATACTTAGGTATTACGTTGTACTGAATGCATTTTTTGTTGAATTTTATGTGTAGGTTGGTTTTCAATAACCTAATCTTAATATTCTGAAATTTAAATACTATAGATGCCTGACTGGCTTCCAATTTAAAATCCATGATACTCGTATCCAAGTCACGCTTTGAATAAATTAATATTTTAAATTTTACTTTATTATCCGTCTTGTGACTTCCCTTTTTCTAAACAACTCTACGCGTTTCAGAACGTATCGTCCATCATCAGGTGTAATTACTCTTGCGAGGTCGTCGAAACATTAAGAAATATCATAAACACATAAAACATTAAACATAAGTACATTTTCAGTACCTAACGCGCGCGATACGTTTTCGGTGCGATCCTTGACGAGACTGAACTAACGCTATCAATTCACCGCTATCACTGCTCGCGCATGATGTGTGACGTGGACCTTAGTTGTTCTGAGATTTGTATCGCAGTGTCATACAAAGAGTTAGAGTGAAAATTTAACTGTTCATTTAATAAATAATCTGGACTGGTTTTAAAGGCCTTATATACTGTATTTCAAATTCTTCCTTAGCATTCATATTCCTACCTTTATTGCATATGTCTATCGGTTTAAAGTTTGTACTAAAATCTGTATAATTATGATTATTGTCAATCAAATGTCGTCCAAAATTGGATTTAGTTTTTTCAAAGTCTTTTTTGGGAAGATGTCCTTTGAATCTCTTTATGAAAGGCCTCCCTGTCTGGCATATATAAAAACAGTTACAGTCATCACATATTATCTGGTAGACACCTGTTTTTTCTTCTAAAGGTCTGGCCGTTTTTGGACTAAGTATTTTATATATGTTATTGCTTGTTGAAAGGCCGTCGCTATATTCATTTTCTTAAAGATATTTGTTAGAATTTTCGGAAAGACATTACCATATGTGTGTTGCTCTTGCCTTGTTCTTCGGGGGCCTCATTTGTCTGTTTTGCTGTTTTTTGAGTAGTCTATCTATCATTGAAATTTGATATCCGTTAGCTCTGGCTATGTATTTTATTGTATTTAACTCGTTTTGAAAATCAATTGTCTCAAGTGGAATTGTAATTAGCCTATGAATAAAACTGTTGTATGCAGCCATTTTTTGAGATGTAGGGTGGTGGGAGTCTGCGTGTATAGTGATATCTGTTGTTGTTGGTTTTCTATAGATTTGGTATTGGAATCTATTTTTTGTTTTTATGACTGTTAAGTCAAGAAAATTTAGCTTATTGTCGGTTTCAGTTTCGAGGGTGAATTGTATGCGTTTATGTATGCTATTCATATAATGTCTCAAGGTATCTATCTGTCGTAGTGAACTGTCAAAAATTATAAAAGTATCATCGACATATCGCGTGTAAAAGACTATTTTTCTGTGAAGTTTATTTTTATTGGACAGTAAATGTGTATTTTCGTAATGATTCAGGTAGATATCTGATAATAGGCCAGAAAGTGGTGAGCCCATGGCGAGGCCCTCCCCTTGAATAAAATAACTATTATTGAACGTGAAATAGTTCTGGTTTAATATAACTTCTAATAAATCAATTAATTCATTTATTTTTCGGGAACTTAGTAATTTTGCTTTGTTGAGGTGTTCCCTTAAAATGGCTATTGTTTCCTGAATAGGTATGTTTGTGTATAGGTTAACTATATCAAACGACGCAATTTTGTAGTTACGCTGCAATTTAATGTCTTTTAATTTGTTAACAAAATCAATATTATTTTTGATACTATGATTTTCTAATCTTATGTTGTCTTTTATTATTTTTGCTAGTTTTTTGGCAATTTTATACCCTGGGGCTGTTGTAAAATTTATAAGTGGTCTAATTGGTACATCAATTTTATGAATCTTGGGTAAACCTGTGAATTGAGGACCCCGGGCGTTTATAGGCTTTAATAAGCGTCGTATGGTCTCGTCAAATAGACTCGTGCATCTGTTAATCATGTTATTCAAGTTCTTAACAAAACCGTTAGTTGGATCAGCTGACATCGTTTGGATATTGCTATTGTTTATAAATTCATTAACCTTCGATATATATTGGTTCATGTACATTATAACTATGGTGTTTCCCTTATCAGCTCTAGTAATGAGAGCATTATTATCTGTCAGTTTATTTTGTATCTGTTTTAAAAGTTTAAAATCTGTAATGTGTTTACGATCAATATTACCGATATTATTCAGGGTTTTTAATCTCTTGTTCAGTTTACTGTTTACTATTATGCGTGTTTCGTTCTGCAAACTATGGTCCGGCACCATTTTTATATCCACCTCGGCATTAACTATTTCTTGAATTATATGGTTTCTATTGTTATATGGGATGTTGTATTTTAACCCTTTGTTAGAATATTTATTTCTTCGTTATTTAAATCTATTGACGTTAAATTTGAAACTCGCTCATAAAATTCATGTTGAGATTTGTTACTATCGTCGGGGTATTGTTTGTTTTGGAGATAGATAAACTTTCTATTCTGTTTGAAATATACATCTTGTAGAGTGTGTCTGGTATATTTATCAATGGTTTGCATTACATTATTTATGATGGCTGGGTGAATGCTATTAAGCATTTCCAGTTGTGCTTTGTATAATTTTATGTTTAGATCCACCTTCTTTGCATACAAATGTCTTAACTCTTCTCTTAAACACATTCTTCCAGCGCGTTCTTTTATTTTTATTGCAGTTTTGGATGTGTTCTTAATTTTGATGATAGCATACTTAGGTATTACGTTGTACTGAATGCATTTTTTGTTGAATTTTATGTGTAGGTTGGTTTTCAATAACCTAATCTTAATATTCTGAAATTTAAATACTATAGATGCCTGACTGGCTTCCAATTTAAAATGTTTGTTTTGGAGATAGATAAACTTTCTGTTCTGTTTGAAATATACATCTTGTAGAGTGTGTCTGGTATATTTATCAATGGTTTGCATTACATTATTTATGATGGCTGGGTGAATGCTATTAAGCATCCCTGGATTATATCGACAATTCCGTCAGCATGTTGCCTCATTCGTACCAGCAGAATGGTTATTTTCCAAAGCTGGTGCTACAGCTACACAGGAGAGGAATCGTCTCTCGTCTCAAACCTAAGAGGCTGAATGAATTACTATTCTTATCAGGCCGGCCAGAAGAAGAATGGTTTTAAGTTTAATGGAGTAATACAATAATTTGTAATAAAACAATATTCATTCTCGATGTTACGTTTGTGATTAACAATTTGTAATAAAACTATTTTGATTCTCGATGGTATGTTTTGTTTTTGCTTAACAATTTATAATAAAACGATATTGATTCTCGATGTTATGTATTTTTCTGTTTGTTCTTTGACACACTATATCCAAAGTGCGGAATCGATACCCATAAAGTATCGACCCCAAACTCTCGAGAGTCGAGTACGTTTTTTTTGTTTCAAGTAAAGTAGGCCTATAACTTATTTCTAAAAAGAAAAAATTATTTGATACTGTGTAGTATCGATACTTCGGGGTCGATACTTTTTGGGTATCGATACTGTGGCGTCCGATACCATATGAGTACTCGGTATCGATACCCAAGTCCGATACTTCGAACCCTAACTATAAGTACCAAGTTATTTTGAAAATAGGTACGTACCATTCTCCTTGATTTCATTTCCTATTGCAATCCAAGCTTGATCTTGTGCTCTGGTACTGTGGTAATCCGGCAAGGTGTGGTCATATAAGCAGGGATGCTGCTCAACTAGTTGCACAAAATTAATATTAAAATCCTGGTCGTCGGGCATGATTACACTTTATTAATTCTCAGTCTGTTTTGCGAATCACACCGAAGAACACAGTACAGAAACAGACGTGCACGTGGCGAAAATAGAACACGATGTAATCGAGCAATGTAACTAGAATAAAAAAATAATTTAAAAAATTAAAAAACACGACTGCCAAAAAAATAAATGAATAAATAAAAAATAAATTGATAAAAAAACTAAATAAAAATAATATTTAGTAAAAATCACAAAATCTAAATAAAGTCGATTTAAAAAGCCAAAAACAAGGTACTGAAATTCAGCTCTGATCAGATTTAACGAAAATGTTATGAATGATTAAACGCATAGTAATTTTATTAGATTTAAATTACTTTTCGATGTTGAATATATATCAATGCATCATATGAAGACTACAATTATAAAAAATATTGATGATAAAATTTTGCTCTTCAATTTTAATTTTCAATGCAGTCGGGGGCTGTTTAATGAAAAGAACAAATCTATTTAGGAAACAGCCCCCGACTGCATTGAAAATTAAAATTGAAGAGCAAAATTTTATCATCAATATTTTTTATAATTGTAGTCTTCATATGATGCATTGATATATATTCAACATCGAAAAGTAATTTAAATCTAATAAAATTACTATGCGTTTAATCATTCATAACATTTTCGTTAAATCTGATCAGAGCTGAATTTCAATACCTTGTTTTTGGCTTTTTAAATCGACTTTATTTAGATTTTGTGATTTTTACTAAATATTATTTTTATTTAGTTTTTTTATCAATTTATTTTTTATTTATTCATTTATTTTTTTGGCAGTCGTGTTTTTTAATTTTTTTAATTATTTTGTTATTTTATTCCTTTTTGTGTTTAAAAAGAGTATAATGGGAATGTGCAGTGTGTGCGTGCGTATGTGTGAAGTGCAAAAAAAATTTCAATTTTTACATAGTTTTATTTAGAAACTTTATTATGTACATAGTATAATTAGCGTATGAACTTATAAACTTGTAAATATAGTATAACTTTATTTTATATACTATTATATAACTAGTATTATACAAACATTTCGATAAATTGTTTTATAAATTATATAATTAACTAATTAATTTCATTTATTAGAAATGATAAAGAAAAAGCTTTGGTCTACAGATTTCTGAGTCGATTTAATTCCTCAAGTGAGTTTTTATCGTGCGGTTCATGCAACAATTTTCGTGGATCCAGACAACTTATTGCTAATCCCTCTAATGTTTTCACACGACTTAGTGCGACGTAGGCCTGACCCTTGGCAAAAATATTACTACTCAAATCAATGACTGCTTTGTCTAAAGTAGTGCCTTGGAGTTTATGTGCTGTTACAGCCCAACACAATATTAATTGCAGCGTACGTCGTTCTACTTTGCCCTGGCCTCGCAAAGCATCATATTCAACAGTGGTGGGCTCTATCTTTACTCCAATACCAGCAATATTTCCCCTAATTGATCTGTCATCAAATTCTACAAATACGGCTTGTGGAAGCTCACCAGGTTGAAGCTGATCTCGACGTAGTGCAGGCCACTCAATTTTTCTAATGGTGCCGATTGCTCCGTTGACCAGACCATGATTAACATTAATGTTTTTTCGCAACATTACCCTAGATCCGACTCCGATACTAAAGAGTTTGGAATACCTCCAGTTTTGTTTGGATCCGTTGGTATGAAGTCTTTCTTTAACTTTTGTCCGTAATTCTTAGCATCGACAGACACATTCACCGCTGCAATATCGTAAACTTTAGATGATGTTTTCAACTTTTCATTCATCATAGCATTATATTCTTCTACCTGTTTAGTGGTTGGGAAAATACGCAGACACTCGTCATCAGCAAATTCATCTGTCAAAGGAACTCTTCGACGATCTAAAATTTCTAGCTGCTGCATGGTGAGTTGGCCGACTCGTAAATTATTTAGAATGTCTATAAAATAGTGTCGTTAGCTTGCCGCATATTTTGAGGTAATTCACAGAAACTAAACAGTGTCCACAAATTAATTTCAGCTGATAAGTAATGAGACTGCTTGAAGCAGTAGGTACCACCAACTGCTTTTGATACAGGTGGCAACTGCATTAGATCCCCAAACAAAATAATATTGATACCCCCGAAGAGAGCATCATTCATTTTAAGCTGTTGCAACCTTAAGTGAATATTTCTTAGGGTAGTATATGGTACCATTGAGATTTCGTCAATGATTACCCAATTAATATGCTTCCACCTTAGCCCTTCCCTTTGAAGACGCTCACCAGTAAGAGGGCGAAGAGCTGTCACCTTGCCTTTTTCGATAGGAAGGGCAAAAGTAGAGTGCAAAGTGCTACCTCCAATCAATCTTGCAGCGACACCTGTGGGTGCTGCTACCGTAACAGCTCTGCTTGCAGGTAAATGAGAAAGACGACGAATCTGTTCTACAATAATTTTCAGAGTAAAGGTTTTGCCGGTGCCTGCTCCTCCAGTAACTAACACACGTAATGGCTCAGTATTATTTTCACTTGGAAGCAATCTGTCTGAAATCATTTTGAACAATTGGCGCTGCTGAAAATTCATTAAGTTTACTTCTGCGGCATATTGTTGATCCGTCATTTCATGTATTTCAGGTTCACCATCTCCGTAAGCTAAAGCAATTTCATCTTATGTTCTTCAATAAGGTTTTGTTCGAAAATTTCACGCATATTATTTTCGACCACGTCAGCATTTAAATTAGCTTCATTAGCTAGGTTTTCTGCTACAATTCTAGCTACAGCTTGCTGAATCTCTTCCTCCCACCTAGCCATTTCCTCCACTTTGTTTCCACCTTGCATTGGTCGTAACAAACTTTGTTTTGCTACGAACGCTTGTTTTGCACTGTTATATCCCTCCATCAATTCAGATTCAGAGCGGAAAGGAATGTGCGTGACTAAAAGAGAATAATAATATGCTTCCGGATCTGAGTTTGGTGTGTAATACCTAGTTCGTAAGACAGCTGGGCGCTTACGCTTTTTCATTTTTCCCTGATTATCTAGAAGAGTGATACATCTCTCAGAGGCATTTTCTTCTGGAGCCTGTTCGTAAGCATCAGCATCCTGATCATCTTCTGAGAATCTATTGTGCGTCACAGGCTCATACCAGACAGCGAATTCATGCAAACTTAATTCTTCGAGCGCGTGAGGCCTGGCAACGTAGCGGTCAAAAATATTTCTGTATGGCTCGTTTGCATTATTATCAATTCTCAACATCCGGTACCTTAACTCAGGAAAGAAAGTATTAACAAATATCACTTTTCGTGAGGAATCCCGCATTTTAAGGTGACACAGACGTACTGCGCACTCACATGCTGACACCTCTCTGTGTGTTAAAATAGCATTTTGAATTGAAAAAATTTGTTTCGCCATGCTGCCTCCCTTTTCTTGCACACGTCGAATAGCGTCGCAAATATTACAGAATACCTTCCACTAGCGCCATCTGATGGACCAATAAACGAACAAAATAAATCCTTAGAACCGATCACTTGTATTCACTTCCGGTCAAAACCGGAAGTCAACTCACGGTGATATATAGCCTATGACACTTCTGGTGAAGTAAGGAATCCATCGAGCCATCGAACATCAAAATCGGTAAAGCCGTTAAAAAGTTATAGTGGAACAAACATACATACATACATACATACATACCCTACCACTGAAAACATAACACTCCTTTTGGCAGTCGTGTAATAATATAAGGTAGGCCACTTCGTCCTATTACGCTCCCACTGGTTGCTTCGCTCTGACGTCGCCGTGTGGAAGAAATACGTGCGAGTCTTGATTTACCAATGCAATCTTACCTGAAACAATGTCTTACTTAGCATATCTCTGCTGTTTACACGAAATATTAACAATAATTGTAACGAGCTATTCATATAGAAAAAGGATTAACCAACAAGATTGAATGGTTTGTGGCAAAAAATAGTGGTAAAATCTATTTCTACATTTAATAGAAAAGTAAGCAAGTCTGTCCACATAATATAACATTGACAAAATGGCACAAGATGTAAAAATAAGTCTGAAAGGAGGCGATATTATATATATATATATAGTAGTAAAACTAGTGATGTCCACCTTGTTTAAGCCCCGCGATGGAAGCCACTTTGTAGTAACGCTTAGATCCGTGCGTTTATTACGTCACACGTTGGATGCGTTACTTTGTTATAAACGCTTCGTGTAGTATGGTTTAACTGTCGCTGATTATGATGATCGCGATCGCGCTAATAAGGCGTCCCGAATCTTGTTGTCGTCTGTTAGTCCTTACCTGTCCTTACTAACTGGTTTTTTCTTCCCGATAGGCGCCAAATTGTTTTCCAGAAAAACAATTAAAAGTTTCAATATCAGTTGGTTTATTGTACTGTGATGAGTGATTCGAATTACTCGCAGACTGTCGGGAACTCTAATTTCGCTTGTCTGGGGGGACGTGTTGCCAACATAAAATTTGGTCAGATAATTCTATTCACTGCTACAGAACACAACATACATAATACATTTGAAATAATTGCAGGACAGCTAGTAACAATTCATACTTATTTATTTAGCTTGGTAGCTCATTAATTTTCAATAATTATTGTACAATTGAAATTATTATAATAACTTTTAGCCTCGGCAATAAATTAATTGTTTACTCAGCAGAGAGCAGGGTGGCAGCACAAATTAGTTTGACGACGTTAGTTTGAATTCTGAACACTTAAAAGCTTTAACCAACAACAATATACACTCCGCATTTGCCACACACATACACACAGAAAACCACAGTTACACCAACATAGACACTAATCTTGAAATTTTACATTACATACCCAAAGGTCAAAAACTCAACACAACTGAACAATACAAAATATATAAACACTACACAACACAACCAAACAACATACTCAACGATCAATTACAATATAAATCACATACACTTTTTGACACAATTATACAGAAAACAAACAGTAAGTTGAATCCCCGCGCCAATCCCCTTCCTCCACACACCTCCCCCACTTCACCATCCACACAACCGTTAAAAAATGCTGGCAGTCTGTTACCAAAGCTGAAGAAGGCGGATACTAAGCCGAAACGCGTCCAATAAAATCAGTAAGTTTTCACATGAAAAAGTTCATTTTTAGTTAAATATATATAATATGGCTGCGTGGGCGCGCGCGTACGTGCACACGCGTGCGCCCATGAGTGAATGTATATATATTTCTATGTAGTATAATATATTTGAAACAAGCTTCCAATTATTATTATTATTATTATTATCAATATCATAATCATTTTCTTTATCTACATTTTCACTGTTATAACGTTAAAAACTGAAGCTAGTACGTTTAGTTGTAAACATAAATACTTTTGTCAACGAAATGAAAATGGTTATTTAGTTGATACATACCTTCATAGGTGACTTAAATTTTTG
Organism: Magicicada septendecula; assembly: GCA_034769895.1. NCBI lineage: Eukaryota > Metazoa > Arthropoda > Insecta > Hemiptera > Cicadidae > Magicicada > Magicicada septendecula. Next base: position 891,546,615 of record CM068367.1, read on the forward strand.
AAGACGAAGCTACCCAGATCCTACTCTTTTTTGCTGCATACTTTTCAAGTGACTTGAGTTTGAGCTGTTTGTTCAGATGGCGGATTCTGATGAATGTTCTTGTCCTGACGTACAGACAAATGATTTTCTCGTCCACTTCTGGAAATTTAGATTTGAGTAAGGTGGCCAAATAAGAGATACTGTAACTTTCACTTGTTTTGATACTGTACGTCCGTGGAAAGAACTAAAAACTATCTCAAACTGAATCAGTTTTTGTCACCACACGTCTGACGGATGGGTAGGCCCCCCCTTTGATACACAGTGCATTCAAAATGTCCCGGGACTGATGCTGCTATAGACATACAGATGGAGCTATCTCTGTGTCACAGCTGGAACACTATGTGACAACCTTCACCCACTTCCTGTGACAATTGCATTGTTGAGGACTCATTCCATAGTAAACAGCGACACTGTTAAGTTTATCTGGTTTTTCCTTGTTGTCATAATTTTCGAGATGGAGCAAAGAGCTGCAATTAAATTTTGTTTTAAATGTGGAAAAAGTGGGACAGAAACGTTTTCGATGATGCAACTTGCATATGGAAAAGATTATTTAAGTCGTAGCAAAGTGTTCAAGTGGTATGCACGTTTTAAAAATGGTCGTGAGTCTCTAGAAGATGATCCAAGAGATGGGCGCCCCTCCACAAGCGTGACTGACGAGAATGTCAAGCGTGTCTGTGCTGCACTGTCCGTCAACCGTCGGCTGAGCGTCCAGATTTTATCAGAAGAGATCGGCATCAGTGTGGGTAGTATTTACACTATCGTGCATGACGTACTCGGCAAACGGAAACTGTGTGCCAGGTTCGTTCCACACTCGTTAACAGCAGAGCAAAAAGAACAACGTGTGGAAGCGTCGCGAAGTCTCGTTGAATGGGCCGATGACAACCCGAATTTCTTACAGAACATTGTCACAGGCGACGAATCGTGGTGTTTCCAGTATGACCCATCTACCAAACGTCAAACAGCTGAATGGCGCGACCCAGGAGATGGCAGACCCATGAAAATGAGGGCCACAAAATCAAAAGTGAAAACAACCTGATCACATTTTTTGATTCAAGGGGACTGATCCACAAAAAATTCTTGCCACCCGGCCAGACTGTAACTGGACCATTTTACAAAGAGGTACTTGATCGCCTTTTGAAAAGAATTCGCAGGGTTAGGCCAGAAATGTACCGATCAGAGAAGTGGTTTCTTCTGCATGACAATGGTCCAGTCCACTCATCGTTGATTGTCTCACAATTTCTCGCTGGAAAATCAGTCACAGTGATTAACCATCCACCCTACTCACCAGATTTGGCTCCGGCTGACTTCTTTCTGTTCCCTAAGCTGAAGGTGGCACTGAAGGGGCAGCGTTTTGATAATGTAGAGACAATTCAGAAGAATGTGACAGCTGTTTTAAACACGATTGCGAAGGAGAACTATGCGCATGCCTTTCAACGATTGTATGAGCGATCTAAAATCTATATAGAGAGGGGAGGGATGTATGTTGAATAATAAATAATAAAATTTCATTTATCTGAAAAGTTGTGTCCTTAATAGCGTTAGTCCCGGAACTTTTTGAATGTATAATCGATATCCAGTCATGACTATGTTCCCTGGAAAGACACAATGTTTCATTTCACTTTTGTATTTGCTTCTGAACTCAGAACATTTTAATATTAAATGGTGATAAGCACAGCTATACTTATCTGAATCTTTTCTCTTTCTATTTTTCATATTTTATTTTATTTTTATTTTTTTGACTCATTTTATTCTGCACTAGGGTTGTTTATTGGTACAAACATTTAACAATGAACTGTACATCCTCACTGTCATATCATCAACAGTACGTCCTCTGATTTTAACTCCGTGTCTAGAGTCCTTTTTAGTTAGTTGCTTATCAGATACTTTGCTGTTTGTAATTGTTGTTATACACTGTGACAATATGATTGCAGTCAGGTATAAGAGTCCATTAAAATTATTCGGAAATTTATTAATTTCCTTATAGTTGTGATTATTTATTTTGGTTTTTGTGCTCCTAATAGAGGCTAAGTAATGCAAAGGAATAATTATGTTTCATTTTGTTTGAAAAAAATGAAAACCAGGCATAAGTGTGAAAAAGACATATTTGCTATCATATTCTTGAGCTGCAATATCATCATTGTCATTAGCAGTGTCATCAAACCATACCAACAAGTTGGGAATGTATTACCTGATGTGTACATTATCCACAAATCCTGGTACTGTAGATGTGACAAAGAAAGATACGGTAACTTATTAGAATAATATGAACTAACAAACGGTTATAAAAAGGCAAGAGAGTATTCATATTCATTGGACCCTATAAAACTCGTAAGTTTTATTTTACAGGTGGTCTCACTAGTTCACACCTTGTATTCTTAAATTATGGCCCCCTCCCACAATTTACATTGCGCTTTATGGTTAACAGTTTTAATGTCACCAACTACAGTATCCAATTTTTGGGGTATGTTGAATCATTTTTTAAACAATTTATACTGACAGTAAATTACACTAAACTCTAAAATATCTACACACTGATTACTCATGTCAGTGTAAAACAGTCAAAAATTCATAAACAGCAAAAACCTCAGTAAAATGTAAAATATATCTTAACAGATGATCAAAGTAAATTTTATTAATAGTTATAAAATTACATCAAACAATCAATCTTATTAAAGATTTTTACTAAACATATTAAAGTTTAATGGAATAAACTAAATTTGTAAACTTGATTAGGAAATAATCACTACATAGTAGTTTGAAAATACGCTGACTATGGACGCTCTTGATATTATGTTGATCCATGATCCTACCTGTCAAATCTGCCCCACTGGGAAATAAATCTGCTTGTATTTTAAACAGTTTTGAACTGTTCCTCTTACTTGTTACTTAGATATTCTTAAATTAGCCTTAATTATACTCCTGAATGCTCTTTCTTTATGCCTCAAATACTGGACTGAAGGTTCACAATTTTTATTCCATATTTTATGTTCTTGTATGTTATGTTGAAACAATTAAAACAGTATTAAATTTTTGTTTTGTTATATGTTCTGCTGTGGCTATGTCAGTTATTATAGAAAGTTTATTGCACATAAATGTAATTAGTACATAAAAATATATAATAATGTTTATTTTGGTAACGTACTTACTGCAAGTGGTTATTGTTATGCAATACGGAATGTTCTCATAAATGGAGAACGTTGTTCTACAAGTATCTCAGCTATACCAGCAGAGCCCAGCTATAATGTTTGTGTGCATACATACACGCTACTTTGAGAAGAAAGACAACTACGTGACACTTATGCATCAACAATCAAGGCTGTTCCAGACACACCGGTCAGCGCACTGTGTTCAAGGCCAGACATTGAAACTGTTTCTGGTGGATTCGAGAGTGCATGTAATAGGCACTTGTTTAACACATCATCCAAAAAGTGACAGATTATTCTGGCATCTCAGTGGGGTATAAATATAAGCATCCAGTGATGGTCACAGTTGATGTTGGGTGATTTACTCAATACATCTCAAGTGGTGTATTACTGAAAAGTGATTATTATGCGGGACTCTATTAGTTGACATTACTATTGCATGTGGAACAAATTTTCCTTGAATTATTGTACAAGCATAATCTTGTTGAATAACTTGTTGATTACAAATTTTTATTTGTGATTAATTAAAGCTGGTGATTAGTGACTTCATTGGTGTCTATATTTTGTTTTTCCACTGTACCATATGACGATAAGTGAGACCGTCATAACAGTGGTGTCAGAAGTGGGACAGAACTCTTAACAGTGGAAAACAGTGGACATTTTGTGTGAGACTAGAGTAATTTGTAATTAATCTGTAAATATGGATACCAGTCTGATGATGGAAGCTTTTCAAGTGCTGCTATGACAGAAGGCAGAAGAAACAGAAAAATTTCAGAATGAGAAACACAGACAAGAGGTGGAAGAGACAAAAGAAGAATGCCAATGGGAAAGAGAAGAAGCTGAGAAACGACAGAAAGCACTAATGTTGGAATCAGAATAACGACAAGACGAGAAACGTAAGAAGGAGGCAGAGGAACAGAAGCATGAAACATGTGACATCAAAGCGTTGATACATGAGCAAAAGCAGATGCAAGAACATACCGCTGCAGAGCTGGGTCTGTTATGAGATGAGCTTAATGAACAAGTTATTAGAATATCAGAAGTACAAGAATCAGTGACATTAAAAATAGCTGAAGTAGAAAAATCTGTTTCGAGTGTAGAAAAACCTATGTCTACAAAAATATCTGCTGTAGAAGAATCCATGTCAAATAAAATGTCTGTAACAACTATAAAAGTGTAATTGGAAATACAAAAAAGCATATTAAGAGTGAAGTTGAGCAGTTCATGAAGATACAACAACGACAAATTTCTGAACAGACTGTACCAATGATAAAGACAGAAAAGACAATAAAGTCACCTTGCTACAAAGCAAGGTAAGGGAATTTTTCAGCTAATGAACGCTCGAGATATGGATAAAATCTCATTTGATTTTATTCTTTGTAAGGTATGATTCAGTCTTGCTCTAACTCAAAAACACTTGGTCGTTCGCTGACGTTTAGACGATTGGTCTACAATAGTATACGAGCACAAGTCAGAAAGTTCGTGAGAAGATTAAATATCAACTGCTAATATGGTATAGTACAAGATTGTCTGCATAGGCATTTATAAGAACACTTCAAATTTACTGGAGTATTCTGTACTTTTAATAGAAAGAATAAATCACTATTACAAATTAATTCACTACAAATTGTAGAAGTGCCCAACCCGAGAATGACCCTGAACACCGGACAACAGGAGGAGATCGCAGTCTATCCAGAAGGAACAACTGTAGCCTCTTACCAGGACCAGAGCATCGACATCTCATTGTACATCATAAAGGGAAGTGAAATTATTTGTTACAAACTTTATAAAAAGACACTTATAAACTGAAAGACAAACAACTCGTATACATTTTTATATAATTAGAATATAAGAGAAAATTATTTTAAATTTAAAAAAAGGTAAACAGAGACAGTTAATTAATTTTATTTTTTATCAGAAACATTATTAAATTATTAGTGAATTACAAAAACTCTTTAAAAAATCTAAATCATTCCAATATCTGATAACCAACTACTTATTCTATGCGACCCTTGTACATTGCAATGCAAACAATACTGTGCCTTTTTGGAAACACAGTGTGCATAGAATCAGAAAGATATCAGTAATTTTTAATCCATTGAATCATTTTTGTTACTCGGAAATGCTTTTTATGTAATTGTCACAGACTTTTTATGTAATTTACACTTGTAACATACATGAAAACATGGCTGATTTGGAACAGTATCATCTGTGTGAGCCTGAAACTAATATATTGTACAATATACTTGACACAGAAGGTCTTAATTATTACATTACACACATACACAGAACCTAATACAAGGGGTGTTTGATAAGTCCGTGCAAAAATAAAGAAGATACAATTTTTTGGGAAAAATCTTTTTTATTTCTCAACATAATCTCCTTTCAACACTACACACTTAGTCCAACGATGCTCAAGCATTTCAATCCCATCCTTATAGTATGATTTATTGAAGCCTTCAAAATATGCAGATGTTTTGGCAATAACTTCATCATTTCACATAAATCTTTTTCAGCAAACCACTTCTTCAAATTAGGAAACAGATAATAGTCCGAAGGCGTTATGTCTGGTGAGTAGGGGGGGGGGTGCGGAATAATTTCATAGCGTTATACAAACAATTTTGCTGTCACAATTGCAGAAGAATAAGCTGGTGCATTGTCTTGGTGAAAATGAACCTTCTTTTTCATAAAATGTGGTCGTTTTTCTTTATTTCCTCGTTTAGATAATCCAGCATAATATTGCCCAGTTATCATTTTAACCATTCTCCAGAATGTCAATTAAGATTATGCCTCAAGCATCCCAAAAGACAGTGGCCATCACCTTACCTGCTGATGGAATGGTTTTTGCTTTTTTTGGACCACGTTTTGACTGTTCATTGGTTTCAGGTTGGTAGTGACGCATCCAAGTTTCATCAACTGTTATGAAACAGTGCAAAAACTCTTCTTGTTTACAAATGTTTATTCTTTCATGCTTTTGATTGATTGTAGCAAACACAGCATCCATCTTGTGGACAGTTTTCACATACGTTAAAGTTCGTGTAAAATATGACGCACCTGTTCATTTGAGATGCCTATTGTCTTAGCAATTTCATGCACTTTCAATCTTCTGTCCTCCATCACCATATCATGGGTTTTTCTATATTTTCTGCAGTTGTAACCTCAACAGGCCATCCAGAACGTTCAGCGGTGTTTGTGCTCATGTGATCACTATGAAAATAACCAAACCATTTGTAAACTTTTCTAGTCGATGGAGCTAACCCACCATAATATTTATCCAGCTTGGATTTAGTTTCCTGTGCGATTTTGCCTATCAAAATGTAATGCTTCATTGTTTCATCGCCACACAAAATTCTCTTTCATCCATTTTTTGCAAATTACAATACATCATCAATTCAAACGATTGGCAACAATATAATTATGGACGCATGTTACTGACACATGGTGTACGCTCCTAGTGGAGATGCAGAAAACTAAAAATGATGTCATTTATATACTGCGAGCGCCATCTCCTGCCTTTGCATGGCTTATCAAACACCCCTTGTACATACATTATGTAACAATGAGATACCTACCACACAGACGTGGGAGGTGCCAGTGTGGTCCTGGGCCCCCCAGATTGGAAGGGCTATAGTACCTATATGATAAATGTCAATCCAGAGAATGAGAAATGTTTGTAAACAGAAATTGTATACAGTTGAAATTTTAATTTTATTAAAAAAACACATTCTTTAAAATAGTGGGTGATGATAAACAGTCTTATAACTTTACAAATTGGGTACAAAAACGAATGTAATTGGCACTGCTGTAGAGAAGCAATATAGCTTATTGGCAGGCCTATAAGTTAGTATGCTTGTTTCTGAAAGCTGAAATAACATGAATCCATGTGTATGTTTGATTTGTATTTGTGATCATGATAGGATTATGTAGTACCCTTAGTTTTCCAAATTAATTGGTTTCACTACAAACTTTTGTGGGGTATGACAGAAGAATTGCACTTTTATAAGTGTAAACAAATAATCTACAGTGACTGTAAAGAGAATCAATGGTAGTATGTATGTGTAACTCTGTTTACAGCAAGTTGTGTTTATAGTGAAGTAAATATAAGTACTTGGTATAAGTTATCACACATTAAAGTATTAAAGTATAACTGAAATATTGAAATGGAGAGTACTATGACTTGGTAGTCATGAAATGTGTGGAACAGGCACTAACCACTTGTTTGCATACCAGTAGGCCTATTTTGCAAAAAGGTTGCATTGTAGATAAAGCAGTACAACAGTAAATTGTTGCAAGTTATATTTGTGACTGCTAAGTCAACTTTATATGATTAAATATATGAAATTACATAATGTACATGACATACATTGACATTTTTCAATAACTTTTATCTTGATAGAATTTTTTGCTAGGGTTGCTGAACAAAATGCAGAAAAACGAAAAAAAAATTACGTATAATTATGTGGCTATTTAGTTATACAAAATCATGTGATTATACAGTACAGCGTCACTAAAACGCTCTTTATCAGACTGCATGAAAACCACTCATTAGACAGGAGATGACCAAATAGTGCAGATAGTGTACTATTAATGTACATTCATATTTTTCACATATAGATTAGCATCACTGAGATACTTGTAGGCAATATTATAAGCGAAAATCAGTGTCCTATTCAGTAGTATCGATTACTTCATATATGTGTTTTTCTTATTCACATATTTCTTGCCAAACAAATTTATTTGCATTTACCTGCAGTACATTTAGATAAAATAAGTATATCGCAGTGTAACCAATGATCGAAACAGTTTTTCAGAACCATCAAAATTTGCAGCAACAAACACTATTATTAGTGGCTGTGCTTATGTAACCCCCCCCCAAATTTAAGAGATAGCGCCCCACATACAATTGTTTGGTTATTCCTGTTATGACTGAATATCACAATCAGTGTTTTGATAACTGAATCACATAAATAATAAGGTTCTGGGTAATTTTTCCAAGAAGATTTTTAAATAATGAATAAGAAAATTTTAATAATCAGATTTATCATTTTGTCAGTTTATCAGTTTATCACACTGAACATCTGCGCTAATCAAATCGGTTATAATGTAATAAAATACAAAAATACTTTATTTCAATAAATGCTGATACAAAATTCCCTCAAAGCACATCTGTGTTCATAGAGGAAACGATATTTTAAATATTACAGAATTAAAATAAAGTTTTCCATTAATGAAATATAGTTTTTATGATATATAAATGTTAGTTATTAAATTATGAATTTAGTTTGTTGCAACAGACAAAATATAACATGATGATCACAATACAATTTATAATGTACAAAACTACAAAGATGTACCATGAAAAACATACATGAAATCCACTGTATTACACTGAAATTTCAAGTTTCTTAATTCTACACATATCCTGCAACATATGGCTTAAATAAAATAAATATATTATTAATAATATGGCACAGGAACAAACTGCCATTTCAAAACTGCCTTCTCTGGAATTTTGATGCAGCAAAGGAATTAATCAGAAAATTGAAGTCTATATTCTGTGCCATCTAATTTTCTATGCTTAGAAGTGACAGTCTAGAGAATCGTTCTGTGTGACATTGTGCTTCTCAAATATGATTTGATGATTTTTAATTTAGAAAACAATCTTTGGCTGCTGCTGTTGTCACAGGCAGAGTCATGAAAAGAATGTAAGCAGTACAAACTACTGGAAAATTGGAGGAAAGAGTTGCACATTCATATATTGTGGTCTTAGCTAGCTACGAGACTGCCACTTTGTTTTTAATGACTTCTTTTGTAATTGATCAGAAACTTATCATCTGCTGCAGGAAAGAGTCTGATGATAAATCCGTATTGCACAGATCTTTAAGTCCACATGAATATAGTTCATTGTCACTTACTTTATTCATTACTTAGGGGCTCAGTAACTTAAAATTTTCAATGACCGCACAGAGTGTTTCAAAACGCTCACCTAATCATGTAATTAAAATATCCAATAACTGGTTATAAATTTCAACTTGTCTTCAATTCATTCATCATGGCTCAGTTTATCAAATTTGACCCTAATTCAAATTTGACTCTATTCCCCACATTTGTGCCAGTTCAAGAGATTCCTTTTTTAACTGTATAAAATTATTTCTCATAACTCTGGTGTTATCATAAGCACTTTGTTTGAGAGTTTCAGCTTGCTTCATGTTGACTGATTTTGACTGGAGGTAACTACTAAGGGGGGTCACAATGGAAAATAATTTTGAGAAAATTACAGTGAGAAAAATGAATGTAACATCAAATTTCACACAATTAATTTCTTGAAAAGTGATCAGGCATTTCCCATCTTTTCCCATCCCTATTCTTTACCCTATCATTAAGATTTCACCCCCTAAAGACCAAGCACCCCTTGCAGTTCAGGCTCGCCGCCCCTTTCCTCATTATACTTTCCTCGTTCAATTTTTCACCACAAGACTTTTGTTTTACAAATTTACAAATGTTTTGTCTAGTATAAGCCTAAAAATCACTTCTCCTGATGTAGTGATAACCAAAAAGTGAGCACAAGACATTGTGAGTTCTACACATTAGGAAAAATTAATCCAGAATTCTATAAAAAAATCATAGTATGTGGGATTTAATGCAACATTAAAGAATCTGATTTATAGGCATTTGGTAGTGTGCAATCAGATTTACTTGGTAGTATGCAACATCAGTACACTGAGTAGTTAACATGTGGATGCCACCAATTCTTGTTGTAAAAATACAAGGTGTAGCATTTAATTCTATTTCTGTGCTTGTACAAAAAAAATCATACATGGTCGCCCACCCAGATGGCAGTCTGTTTGATTGCCAGATGTTTTACTGTTTGTAAAACACACACAAATTTTTAAGAGAACTGGCATTAAATAACAGAGAATAGTAACTACTTAAAAAATAATTAAATAATAATAATAATAATAATAAGTACTGGTATACATTTTGTATTGTATAAATATAAGTTTATTGCAATTAAAGTGGCATTGATCTTTGAGTTGTATGTGTGAGCCTGACCACTCTTGTAGTTTTTTATATTTTATTAATTTTTTAAAACACCTGTTTTGTATGTGTTTGACTTTTTACAGTTGCATGTGTTGCTGCTTCGATGAACGCACAAATAAATAATGTAACAGTGGAACTGTTATATAAAAATATAATTAAATTGAAAGAAGATAATTGGGATTGTCTGTTTATGGGTGATAAGTTAGCTCCATTCGACGAAGATCAACGTAATATCTCAGAGTGGCTATACATAAGATGCTTATCAGCAAGGTTAATTTATATTGGATATCCTGTAAGAGATACGCTTAAAGACTTATTTCCTGGAAGAGATATTTCTGAAGACTTGGAACTCCTGGAATCATATACACTTCCAAATACTGTATTAAATGGTGATTTAAAAAAACCAATGTATATAAGTTAAATTGTAAAATTTAGGTAAGCTGTTCCTTTTACTGCATTACCGTTATTTGTGTGTGTGTGTGTGTGTGTGTGTGTGTGTGCACGCGAGCATTTTTATTATAGTAGGGCTTTGATTTTCAGACATTTCAGACAAGCACTGAAAAACATTATAGTTTACACACTGTTCACGTTTTTATCTGCAGGGCCAGACTTTCATAGGCAAGGCGCCCACAGAGGTGGCAAAATGCAAAGTGGCGGCGACGTGGCAGTGGAGACTGACGGACGGGTGGGCGGCGACGTGGCAGTGGAGACTGACGGACGGGTGGCGATAATTTTAAAGCGACGTGGCTGTACAGTAGCGCGGTAATTTTTACATTATAGGTTGGCTAATTTGCGCTTTTAATTTGCACTTTAATCTGCTCAATTCATGTCCGTGCTTCCGCACAGTTCGTCATATACGCTCGCTAGCGGCGGTCTGCTCGCTCCCGCAGCTATACTGTCACATTTTTCTAATACTTGTACTCAAGTATTCGAGTGTCGCGTACTCGCGCCTCTATTCTACTCATCATACGACAATTAATGTAGGCCTTAGGCCAACACTTCATATATGGCCCTTTAGGCCCTTTCATCAAATTAATTTCAACGTAATACGACTTGTATTTACGATGCGCTCATTAGCCAATCTCTTAGTCAAAAGTGAAACCTAACAATTTCTTTGGTGTAAATGTGAACAATTAAATAAATGTATTAATTACAGTTCACTCTCTCTTCATCATTTCTGCATCCTGGCGAATCGACCTACAGTAAATCACGAACACTTCACACTTAACATTTTTGCGTCCACTCGGACCGCTTCTAAAGATATTTTGGTCCACACATGGCGGATCATTCTTCTACTTAACATTTTTGGTCCACTCGGACCGGATCTCAACATTTTTTAGTCCTCACGTGACGGATCATTCTTCTACTTAACATTTTTTGGTCCTCCGGGGCTGGTCGCTCCGGACCTGGATTTCCGGATACATCATTCACATATATTAGTTTTCTGCCCCTATTTCTGGTCATCACGGGCGACTCAGCATATCCGCTGATACGACCGTGGCGTGATTCGATCAGCATTTCGCTCGTCGCCTTTGAGCCTCCTGACGACATCATTGCAAGCTTCAGTACGTCAGTCAAAGCAGTCATCTCTCCGAGCTGTGTGTTTGCCATCTTCTCCACGGCGTCGACGCTTCAGGACATCGCCCACAAGGTATTACCTCACTAACATCATTTCAAGGTGCGTACAATGGCTGAAGAAGGCCTCAAAGTGTTAGTCAGAAAGAGAGGCGGCTTAAAGTCCGCAATAGTGCGCATACAATCTGTCAGTAACTTTGATACAAACTCTAATACAAAACACTTTTTAACAGTAAGACTTGAAAGTTTGAAAAGCTTGGCAACGAAGTACGACGAGGTACAGTCCGAAATCGAACTTATTTGCAAAGACATAAACGCTGCTCAAGAAGACCGAGTTGAGGTCGAAGAAATGCTATATTCTACGGAAGCAAATATTTTACAGTTAATTGATACTTTTAATGTTCAGACTGTACCTCCCGTATTATCGGCCCATATGCAATTAAAACCAATAAGTTTGCCCTGCTTCACAGGCAATATCTTGGAATGGCAGCATTTTCGTTCAATTTTTTCGGACTTGGTGCATGCAAGATCCGATCTAACGCCAGTGCAGAAACTACATTATTTACATTCTTCTCTAAAAAATGAACCGTTAGACTTAATTAAATCACTACCTATTTGTAATGAAAATTACTCGATAGCGTTGAGTTTGCTGTCCGCAAGGTATGACAACAAGTTCATACTAGCAAAATACTACATTCAAAATTTACTTCAAGTCAAGTCGACAATTAAAGACTCTGTCCAAAGTTTGGCAGAATTCACAAATACGATAACGTCTTCCGTTAATTCACTGGCGGCAATGCAACTGTCAGTGAATTCATTTGAACTTATTACTATACAATTATTATCAACTAAACTCGACCCTACTACTTTTAAATTATGGAAGGAGTCTATAGACCCTGATAATCTTCCTAACTTTCAAGATTTCACTCATTTTTTAAACACACGTAGACAGCTGTTAGAAAATACACTGCCTATCGATGCCGGACAGCAACTCAACAAGCCGAGTTTAAGACTCAACAATAAATCTGATAAATATAAATCACGAAACGCTGCTGGCAGTACTACATTTAAGAGTTATCACTCAGCGTCAAGCAATTATTCATGTTTGTGTTGTAAATCTAATCATCCAATTTACATGTGTGATAAATTTCGTGCACTAAGCACCGCTGAGCGAGGACAATTTGTATCAAATCACAAATGTTGTACCAATTGTCTTAGATCAGATCATTTGTATCTAATTGTATGAATAAGCAGGCATGTAAGATCTGTTCAAAACGACACCATACATTGTTGCACATGAACAATGTGCCGAACTTAATCTCTGCCAGTAGCAGTAATTATTGTTCATTTAAATTACAATCCACGAATAATATTCTTTTATAAACAGCAATTGTATTTGTCATTGACCAGCCTGGCAACAGACAAAAGGCGAGTTCCTTTGGACGCAGGTTCACAAATAAATTTTTGTACCAAATCATTTGTAAAGAAATTACGGCTTAATTTGACTAAATCCAACATACCAATTACGGGTATAAATAATACAGCGTGTCATGCCACTAATCTTGCGTCTATACGCATTATTTCTCGTTATCAGAGATTTAGCTTCGAGGCAAAATGTGCTATCTTATCTGCATTAACCCACAATCTGCCAGCACAATCGTTTGACATAAATCAATTCAACATTCCAGACAACATTTTTCTTGCTGCCCAAATTTCAACATATCATCCGAAATCGACATACTCTTAGGGGCGCAATTTTACCTGGATTTAATTTTAGCCAACAAATACGTACGCGGCCCTCATTTTCCCATCATTCAGGAAACAAAGTTAGGCTACATTTTGGCTGGCAATCTGCCCAACCACTGCCGCTACAAGGGTCCTGCTGTTTCGTTTCTAGCTAGGAACAACGACAGTCAAATTTTGCAGTCTCTCGAAAATTTTTGGGAAGCAGAAACTATCCCTGACAATACACCTGATAACCAGTCAGCTTGTGAGGAGCATTTCGTGCGTTCTACTCATCGCAGTCATGAGGGTAGGATCGTGGTTTCACTGCCATTTAAGTCCGATCATCTCCAGTTGGGGGAATCCTATTCCAATGCTGAAGCAAGATTGTTGAATTTAGAACGCCGATTCAGGCGTGATTCTAAGCTTGCGCGCGATTACGCAGACTTTATTAATGAATATAAGGATCTTGGCCACATGACGCTTATCGATAATTGCTCTATCAATTCAGGAGTGTCAAATACTTACTATCTGCCTCACCATGCCGTTTTTAAGCAGTCTAGCTTGACCACAAAACTCCGCGTCGTTTTTGATGGTTCGTCCAAAACTACCAATGGCCTTTCTCTCAATGACATATTGTTGGTAGGCCCGAATGTTCAACAAGACCTTTTTTCTATTCTTTTACGTTTCCGCATGCATAAATATGTTCTCATCGCCGACATCGAGAAGATGTATCGACAAATTCTCGTAGCTGAAAGGGATTGTCACTATCAACGTATTCTGTGGCGTGACTCTCCCCTCGAACAATTTAAACACTTTGCATTGCGAACGGTAACCTACGGCACGGCTAGTGCTTCGTTTTTGGCCACTCGCTGTCTTGTTCAAATTGGTAGGGACCATGAAGCTTCTTTTCCTGATGCGGCGTTAGCTATAACAAATGATTTCTATGTCGACGATTTGCTTACCGGTGCAGACACCATCTCTGATCTGACCAAGTTGAAATCTGACTTAGGTGCGTTATTGAGTCAATACGGTCTCACGCTGCATAAATGGGCATATAATGAACCCAGAGTGGTCGCAAGTGATGACAATTTATCACTCCCCTTAAACAAACAGGACAATGTGCGTACCCTGGGCATTCTCTGGAATAACACTGCCGATTCATTCCTGTTTGACATAAATCATTCCCGTTGAATCAAGCATCTCCAAGAGGAGAATTCTTTCGATTATCGCAGGCATATACGATCCACTTGGACTGATCGGTCCCGTTGTTTTCTTGTACAAACAGTTTATGCAGCAACTCTGGCTTTGCAATCTTGGTTGGGATGAACCGATCTCCGGGCAATCACGTTTGGATTGGCATTCATTGTGCGACAAGTTGTGTCTGATTAGCAAAATTGTTGTCCCACGTTCTATTCGTTGCAAGTTTGAGGCAAGTACAGTTGAATTACATGGTTTTTCGGATGCCTCTGAAAAGGGGTTTGGGTGCTGTATCTATATTAGAGTCATTTATCAAGATTCATCGGTCTCTTGTCATCTCCTGTGTTCTAAATCTCGCGTGGCTCCCCTACGACAGGTGTCATTACCTCGCATCGAACTCTGCGCTTGCTTGTTGTTATCGCGACTCGTATCTAAGGTCGTTCCTGCGCTTTATTCGTTTATTAATAGTGTTCATTTATATTCTGACTCTATGGTGTCTCTTTACTGGATTCATGTCCAGTCCACGAGGTGGAAAACCTACGTCGCTAATCGTGTTGCTGAAATTCAGCGTCTTACGCAAGCCTATACATGGCATCACATCAATTCTAGACACAATCCTGCTGATATTATCTCTAGGGGGTGTCTCCCTGACGTTTTGCGCGATTGTTCGCTTTGGTGGCACGGTCCCACTTGTTTGTCTCAATCTTCCGAGTCCAATCCTTTTCCACACTTTTTACCTTCTAATCCGTCGTCTTCTGAAGTCACTGCGGAAGAGAAACAAACCCATAACCTTTCTCTAATGTCTACCCTGGCTATCGACCTTTCTAAGGACTTTTCTTCGTTGCATCGTCTGACACGCGTATACGCTTACTGTTTTCGGTTCATCAAAAATATTAGACTCTCCAGTGCTGACAAAGTAACGGGCGATCTTACCCCTGTCGAAATTCATCATGCTCTTAATTTCTTCATAAAACAATCTCAGTCGATCCACTTTGCAGCCGAGATTAATTGTCTTCGTAATGGGTCTTCTGTCTCTATCAGGAGTAAGTTGTCTTCTCTCGACCCGTTTCTTGATGATTCTGGAGTAATACGCGTAGGCGGGCGATTACAGCTGTCGCAATTACCTTACGACACTAAACATCCTATTGTCTTGCATCCATCGGCTCATATTACTCGCCTTATCATTGAACGCGAACACATTCGTCTACTTCACGCTGGTGCTCAACTCGTGCATCACTCACTTCGTCAACGTTGGTGGATTATTAATGCCAGGTTAGTCATTCGCTCCATCATTCGTAAATGTGTCAAGTGTCTCAGGTTTAGTGCCAAACAGCAGGTTCAGAGGCTTGGTATTTTACCATCTCCTAGAGTCACTCCATCACGGCCGTTTCTATTCTGCGCGGTTGATTATGGTGGTCCCTTCATGATTCGTCATGGCGGGCAGAAATCCAGAACTCTCTCTAAGGCATACGTGTCTTTGTTCATTTGCTTAGCAACCAGGGCCATTCACTTGGAATTGGTTTCCGACCTTACAGCCAGTGCGTTTATAGCTGCCTTACGTCGTTTTATGTCCCGCAGGGGCATACCCTGTCAGTTATACTCTGATAATGGCACAAACTTTAGGAAGGCCCGCAATGTTTTACATGACCTCTACAATCATTGGCATAATAAGGATGCCACCTCATCACTCAAATCATTCACGTCCTCTCAGGGTATTTCATGGTCATTTATTCCGCCCTCGTCACCTCATTTTGGTGGCCTTTGGGAGAGCGGCATAAAGAGTTTGAAGTTTCATTTGCGCCGCGTGGTAGGCAAGTCTATACTCACCTTCGAGGAGTTTGCGACAGTTTTGTCTCAGATAGAGGCATGTCTAAACTCTCGCCCTTTATTTGCCATCTCTTCGGATGTAAATGATCCGGTGCCACTTACACCTGGCCATTTTTTGATTTGCGCACCATTAACGGCGATACCGGACCCAGACTTATCCTATATTCCTATCTCTCGTCTTGGACGTTGGCAACTTCTCCAGAAGTTTGTCCAAGTCATTTGGAAGGCATGGTCTCGCGACTATTTACACCAGTTACAACAGCATCACAAATGGAAATTCGCTAAGGATAATGTTTCCATTGGGGACCTAGTTTTACTTATTGAGGATAACCTACCTCCATTAGCCTGGAAATTTGGTGTAATTACCGCCACATTTCCCGGCCCAGATAACTTAATTCGAGTCGTAGACATTCGCACGCCTACTGGTGTTTTGCGCAGACCAATCCATAAATTATGTTTGGTCCCTACTAGGGACGAACAATAAAAAAAAGGGGTTTATTTTCCTTTGTATATTTGTAAAAAACACATAAATCAGATGTTCAAAGAAGACTTTGTTAGTTATAAGCACCGTTGTTTTTAGCATAAGCTTTAATTTGTATATTTTTGATTCAGCAACTGTTTGTTTTACTCAAGCAAGTGTCAGTTTATTTAATATGCAAGGCTTTAATTATTATTTTGTATTTTCGTATATGCAACATTTGATTTATGCCTCATGTCTTTGCTTACTATTATGTAAAAATTTTGTTACTCTCTGAATTTATTTTTCACAATTGTTCAATACATGTATTACATTTGTAATTAACTAAATTGGTGTTTATTGTATTTATTATATAACTTGCATTTATGCAAAACATATTGTTTTTTGTTTTTTGTACGTCTACTGTATGTAACCACGCCACGCCTAGATTTATTTTTATATTGTATTTTTATATTGTATTTTTATATTGTATTTTGTGATTATGCATTGCACAATTATCATTCCTACTTAATTATGACATACATGTCATTACATATGTGCTTGCAATCAGTCAGCTATTTATAGCTTGTTCTCACACAACAACATATTGTAAATTCCTGAAACTTCAGGTATAGCATGACTCGTTCAAATTTATGACGCCATGCTAGATTTACGTTTAAACATGTATAATTTGTGACAATTTTTGTTCATTGTAAGCAATACTCTGTACAGGTCTACTGGCCTCAACTATTTCACGGTAACCATCTATGACTTGCATAGAGTTACAATTTATCGGGCCATCATGTGATGAGTTTCCGATCATACATTATTAAACATTGTCAAATTATGTATTTTTCATGTTTTATAACGTTCAATATTGTATACATACAATATATGTGGGCAATACATTGCCAGAGCTTACATTCTCATTCATGCATAAAATCTTTTGCTCGCCAACCTTGGCCTACCAAACGCTTATCTTTAAAGCTTATCTTTATTCATGCTTATCGCTAAACCATTAACGTACAGCTGTTATCTAAGATTACAACTCAAGGTTCAATGCAGCCTATGAAATTAACTTTCATTAATAAGAACTCTGTATGTTATATAATAAGTTACCAAAATGTATAATAAGTTACTAAACTGTAGTAAAAAATCTACTGATTTTTTGACGGGCAGTTTATGTACAGTAGCGCGGTAATTTTTACATTATAGGTTGGCTAATCTGTGCTTTTAATTTGCACTTTAATCTGCTCAATTCATGTCCGTGCTTCCGCACAGTTCGTCATATACGCTCGCTAGCGGCGGTCGGCTCGCTCCCGCAGCTATACTGTCACATTTTTCTAATACTTGTACTCAAGTATTCGAGTGTCGCGTACTCGCGCCTCTATTCTACTCATCATATGACAATTAATATAGGCCTTAGGCCAACACTTCATATATGGCCCTTTAGGCCCTTTCATCAAATTAATTTCAACGTAATACGACTTGTATTTACGATGCGCTCATTAGCCAATCTGTTAGTCAAAAGTGAAACCTAACAATTTCTTTGGTGTAAATGTGAACAATTAAATAAATGTATTAATTACAGTCCACACTCTCTTCATCATTTCTGCATCCTGGCGAATCAACCTACAGTAAATCACGAACACTTCACACTTAACATTTTTGCGTCCACTCGGACCGCTTCTAAACATATTTTGGTCCACACATGGCGGATTATTCTTCTACTTAACATTTTTGGTCCACTGGACCGGATCTCAACATTTTTTAGTCCTCACGTGACGGATCATTCTTCTACTTAACAGTGGCGGTGACGTGTTTAACGCCAACAGGGTAGGCGGCTGTTGCTGTCACATCAGTCGTAATGTCGTCCTCCGATGATGAAGATGTTTTAGCGCTTGTCCATTTGGCAAATGTAAATATTTAAACAAAGCACTTCATAAAAGAAGGCGATTTTGGATACATCCATATTGGCGGAAGAAGAAAGATTGTGGTGCGTTTAATGTGTTTAATGAATTTAACTTGTACTATGAGAAGTTCAAAGGATTTTATAGAATGAAGAGAGAAACATTCGGTGTTTTAGTAGAAAAGTTACAGCCAGAGATTAGTAAAAAGGATACGAACTGGAGGCTTTCCATAACGCCTGAAGAACGTATTTTAATAACATTAAGGTAAGTCAGAAATCGATAACAAATAACAATAATGATGTACCCGAAGTGGACACATTTTCAATTATTTCTAATGCTTACTCAAAAACTACCACAAATTTACCATCAACATTATCGACATAAAGTATTTAACAGCACACACATTTTTTTATATCGTTTTAAATACTGAAATATGTTTTGGTACTGTGTTATATTTTAGTGCCTATGATTCACAGAAGTACTAATAACTATTTGTTTGAACGGTAGTAAACCACAATTCAATGCGTCCGCTTTTGGAATCAAAGTGCGTAATCCTCATAAAAAGATAATTAATAAAATTTAACGTTACAGAAAGATAACTATAAAAACACTGTACGTAAAGTGGACGCAATTCACGAGGATGGCCTCGTATCATCAGCACTTTTTATACCATTTGTGGTACCAAAAGATGCATGTGGTGTGTGGTTCCAAAAGGTACCGAGTGTTGATGATAACTATATAAACACTGTACTTAAAGTGGACGCAATTCACGAGGATGGCCTCGTATCATCAGCACTTTTTATACCATTTGTGGTACCAAAAGATGCATGTGGTGCGTGGTTCCAAAAGGTACCGAGTGTTGATGATACGAAACCATCCTTGGAAACGCGTCCACTGAAAGTACAGTGTTTTTAAATTTATCACTGTGTAAGTTAAATCTTATTAATTAGGCTTATATCGTTATAAATTAGTCATTTCAGGATGTGGAATGTAACAAGAATACATAGGTACACACAATTATTGTAATTTTGATAGAAGAAAATACAAAAATTTTATTACGGTATAGTCTACAGATTGTTCAAAATAAATTGCAGTACATGTTCACATGAAGAATATATTTAAATGTTTTAAATTTGTATGTAACACATTCTTGTAATATCCAACCATCATTTAACCGACCCAACCATCGTTTAAGGTACGTAATGCATCAGTAAGTGTTACATTTCCTTGCTCAGCAGTAATATGGAGTGTGTGATGAGTGACTGTATTTGCCGGTTGATGCTGTTCGTACCTGGAAGCATGTGAATTTGAACCAGGCGAGAAGTCTTGATAGGAAACATTTTCTGGTGGTTTTTCACCTAATATATTTCCTGCCATAGTTAAAATTCCGATTTGAAACGTCACTTTTGCTCCTCCGTCATTTTTCTCATATCCGGTAATATGCTCATTAAAAATGAACAGTCTGGATCATCATATTTTCCCACTGTCTGTTTTTTTTTTCGGAAAAATATTCCATTGCTGATCTGTTGACGTCTTGTAGCGACAGTAATTGATCGGAAACTTTTAGATATTTGTTTTTTGGGAGTTGCGAAGAGGCACGATTTATTTGTCTTGAACGGCGTTCTTCTTCTTCCTCTCCTTTTTCTTCCTGATGAAGTGGTGCTACAGATTGATGTTCCATTTGAATCTGGGGAGGATCCTCATCCGTAAAAGATGCCGTTTCGTGTAAGATCTCTTCACTCGCTCTTTCGTCGTTTGGCTGACTTACGTTACTTTTCGTTTGGCGGGATTTTGTAAATGGCTCAAGAAAAACCATAAATTCGGCCAAGTAGTATGGCTTCTTATTTACAGTACCTGATCCTGACGGCTTATATTCTCGTAGGTATTTTGTGTATCTTCCTCGCAGGTTCCTCCATTTTGTCTTGCATGCAGGCACTGTAATGTGAAAGATAAATTTAAAATGGAATATTGCCCTATATAATTATACATATATATATATATATATATATATATATATATTGCGACAGTATAAATAAGTGATGTACTGAGCATTGAATATAAAAATTTAAATTTACCTAATAAACTGTAAATAATTAATAATATATTAGAAATAAGCATGTCAGGGATTGCAAGCTTGGCTCAGACAAAAATATGAACAGGTGTTTCGACCTGAATCGACGTGCACACACACACAAATGTAACTGAAAGTGTGTACACCAGTATTTTGCTAGTGTGTGTGAACGCAGGTCTATGCAGGCGAGTTTACCACCCCAAGATGAATAATTGCACAATTACGGTTTTTCTGTAATTATTCATAAAATATAATTAAGAATTAAAATCTAAAACCACAATAAAATGTAATAAAATTTACTAAATACTGTGTACGAAAACCACGCGAAAGTGCCACACCGTACGAGTGTAATAGTGAAATAACTGTGTAAAAATCGAAAGGGTTAAGTTGCAATGTCCAAAATTACAGTGAACATGTGTTGTAAAAATAGTTACAAGATAAGTATAAGAGTATACTTACAGGACTCTGCAATTCGCAGATATATAAGAAATAGCGAATTTGACAAAGAGTGGGGGACCTGAATCCAGAGACAGTTTCTGACATGTCGATTTCGTACCACTGCAGGTGTCGACCAAGATATTTTTTTTTTTTTTTTGTAAATAGTTTAAATTTTCCAGTTACATACAACTATGTAACTAAGTTGTAAAGACAATCATTTTTAAATAATAACAGCAGTACATAAGAAGAATTACATAAGAAGATCCATTGACGTCAGAAACAGCACGAGGAGAGTTCCAGAGAGTGATATGACGCTGGAGTACGAGACAAGAGAGTGATACAACGCTGGACAAGATGAAGTGATACGACGCTGGACAAGAGGAGAGTTCCAGAGAGAGATACGACGCTGGACAAGAAGAAGTGATTCGACGCTGGACAAGAGGAGAAAAGAGACAGCCGACGCTGGACAAGAGGAGAAAAGAGACAGCCGACGCTGGACAAGAGGAGAAGAGAGACAGCCGACGCTGGAGTGCGAGACGAGGACGACTACAGAGGGATCAAAATGATCGAGCATGATTGACGACAATAAGGTGATAAACAACTTATTTATATCTTAATCATACAATGAACTCAAAGACAATTAAAGACATTTCTATTTTATTTAAAAGTAAGAGCCAATGTTTCTTGTAAAGTAGAATTAAAATCATAGATGTTTTAGAAATACGATTAACGTAACAAGAGCTCAAATTAATATGAAATAAAATGAATACAAAGCATTTAAATGAAAACAATTAGTATTTGAGAAAACAGTACTGAGAAACAAAAGATAAATTCAATAACTATTAATATTTTGAGTACATTACAATATATAAAAAGAGATTTAAATATTGATATTTTGAAACACATTAATTGACTGAGTAGTCTGAAAATGAGATTTTTCTTTAATACAGTAATTAGTAGAATAGAATATTTAGTCAATAAGGATGTATATAGCATAAGCCTTACGGCATAATAACAAATAATAACGAATATTTTAAATCGAAGTCAGTGCCATGTGCACAATTTTTAATAATATCAAATAAATTTGAAATACCGTTACAAGTTACATAGAGTTCTTATTGCAGATACACCTGAAACCCAATTTAAATGTTATATTGTTACATAATTTGTCAATCTTGAACGTGAGACCGGTCACGCTAAATTTGTGTATATGTATATGTATTGTTGTATATTTGGTTCCCAAAGAACGTGGGGCTATACAAATTAAAGTACATATAAAAATTCACACACATAAATACGTTGCATATATTTGGCGCTCCAAGATCGTGGGGCTTCGCAAACACAAATAGAAGTGTATTTGTATTTGAAATTAAATTTAACAACGTTTAAAAAACGTTGCATATATTTGTCGCCCTGGACGTGGGGCACGACATGCCTAAATTTATGTAAAAAAAATTTTTGTTACATAAATTGTAGCCCATGAACGTATGACCCGATCCCCATCATTTAACTATTAAAAATTTTTTATGTAGCTGAATGGTTGCTCTAAAATATAAGAGTGTGTTAAATAAAAAAAATGTATTATATGTAATAATTATTTATATTAAACAGTAATTGAATGTAATGTTAATTGTTGTGTAATCACACAGCTGGCGCCCACGAATAATATTATTTGTCTATGTAACAGGTGTAACTGTAATGAGTATTAATAATAACTATTAATAAAAATAAAGAAATAAATAAATAAGAAGGGATCGGTTATCAATAATAATTGTTAAAGAATTACTACTAAATAAATATTTTAATAATAATTCACCATGGCAATATCAGGAAGTTTAAGGATGGGAGAAACACTTGAAGCTATGATGCAAGCCGTATTTGGTGAAGTAGAGAACTAACAAACAGAAAAAGTAAAAGAAAATAATATTAGAACGCAAATAGAAGAGTTAACAGAATTTTTTACAAAACAGACCGAAAAATTAAGAGAAGAAATGAAAGCAAAAGAGGAATTAGTAGAAAGAATTGACGTTTCTAATACGTACATTGCGGCAGTAGAATATAAACAAACCATAAGAATTAAAAATAAGAGAGAAAATACGTTCGTAATTACTAACGATAATTATAAAAATGTAATTAACATTAAGGACGAGAAGCAAATAAAGGTTAATAAAACATACCTTATTAATAGCGATATTCCAAGTGTGAGACACACACACAATAGTAAGTCACACAGGATGACACATGTGAAACACATAAGGCACCACACTTACGGAGATAAATATCACTGTAGGCCTAACAATAAACGTAGTAAATTATCTATACAAAACACTACGCAAAATTGTGGTAAGTATGATGTTAGATATAAGCACGATAATTATAGTAACAATTATTATAACTATAAATATAAAAACTATAAAGATTATCATAAACGACGCACAAAAGAATGTTTCACGGTATATGTAAAACGCAGACTAACTACTAAAAAATGCGTTCGTCAAAAGCAGCTACGCGGAGAGAAGGAGAGAATTATGAAATGCGACCGTTACGAGAGAAATAGAGGGAGGATAAAGTATTCACTCTATAGACAAGTGGATCACGCGATAAAGGCAGCAACAATTCAACGCAGCGACGAACAGGTGACTTCTACGATAAAAACAAACGTCGCAGTAATACGAAGGAATGCGGACGTTGTTTACAGGAGGGAGAGAACAATGGTAAGCACGGCGACTACGCTACAAAGGAACAATATACGTCCGGTAGACGACGGACAATGCAATTGTTATAACGAGGGGTGTAAAATCGAACTACACACTGAACTCAGAACTCAATACCCGAATGGAATGAATAATTATTTTTAAAATAAAATAATATAACTATTAATTATTAATAATAAGAAATAATATGTGTAATAATATAAGAGAGTATAATTAAGAAATGTTATTTATTAAGGATATGATAGCAAATAAAAAAAGAAATATTAGTGAAAAGAAATAAGGAATATTATTTTAAAGGGTTAATTAAGAAATGTATTATTGATGGTAAGGAATGCTATTGTAGAGAAATATTTAAGAAAGTAATGGTAAAATATGTTATTGTTGTTATTAATATAAAGAAAGGGTTAGGAATGGAAATAATTGCCATAACTGTCAGAACGACTGATCAAGCGAACACTTAATGAAGATATAAGGACACAGAAGAAAGCGGGAGTGAAAAGTCAAATGGGCAGAGACTACTTAGGATTAAGGACTTCGAGAAAAATATCGTTGTTTTCCAAGACAGTTCCTCTGTAACCGATCATGCGACACACTACAAAGCTAAAAGAGTATTCTGTTACGGAAATGTATTTCAGGAAAGTAACAGCGATCAGAAAGGTAATGTTAAAGAAATGTAATAAAAGGTAATGAATGTTAATGTATTGTATAAGTAATGTATTAGATAAAGTAATGTCATGTTAAGAAAAGAGTTAAGGAAGATTAGAAGCGAAGGTAAGAATGTATGAGTAAGATAATGTAAAATTAAGGACCGAATTTACACACATATGTAGGAATGCAGAGTATACAGAAGGAGAACAAAGGAGAGCTAATTGCAGTGGATTTTCTGGGACCACTACCGCGATCAAGTCGAGGTGTGAAGCACATATTGGTATGTATCGATGTGTTTTCCAAGGCAGTCCGACTGTACCCAATTATGCGACCCACAACCAAAGTTGTTCTAAAGATACTACTGCAGAAATATATTCCGTTATATGGAAAAATGGAGAAGGTACTCAGTGATCAAGGTGTACAATTTCAAAGTGAAAAATGGGAGAGGACGTTAAGGGAAAATGGAATACAACCTGTACTCACATCCATAAGACATCCTCAAGGAAACCTTGCTGAGAGAGTTAACAAAGAATTAGGTAAGTATTTACGAATATATTGCCATGATCAACACAATAAATGGGCAGAATATTTACCATTTCTTGAAAAAGCCATTAACGAAAATTATAGTGAAGCAACAGGATACACTCCCATGGAATTAGAAGAAGATAAGAAGCCAAACAGATTTTGGACTAAGTATATAAACAAACCTAATAACCAAAATGTACCTGTACCAATAAGTGTGAAAATTGAATACGCAAAGCAACGGATAAGAGAAAGAGATAACAAGAGAGTAGAAAGATTTAATCTAACTCACAAGCTACAACAATTCAACGTGGGAGAAAGTATACTACTCAAAGCAAATCCAGTGGGAAAACGGAGTGATAATACAGCGAAGAAATTCTTCAGACTTTATAATGGACCGTATACGTTAAGACAGCGAGTAGGACAACACACTTTCATCGTATATGATGAGATACAGAAGAAAGAAATTGGTAAATTCCACGCAACGTCATTTAGGAAGTTCTACACATGAAAACGACGAGGTCAATGAAACCAGTCAGATCAGCTGTTTGTTAAAGCCACCCTACTACAAGGTCACGAGCAGTGAGCGTACAAAGAGGGGAGGTAAGACATTTGTATACACTCCAATTAAGGGTGAAATGACGAATATTATTCTTTATTATTTGTTACATTTTTTTGCAAATATAATAATAATAAATAAAAAAAATTATAATAAATAAATTTATTAAATTTTTTTTTTGTTACCAAGCAGAGGAATAATGCGACAGTACAAATAAGTGATGTACTGAGCATTGAATATAAAAATTTAAATTTACCTAATAAACTGTAAATAATTAATAATATATTAGAAATAAGCATGTCAGGGATTGCAAGCTTGGCTTAGACAAAAATATGAACAGGTGTTTCGACCTGAATCGACGTGCACACACACACAAATGTAACTGAAAGTGTGTACACCAGTATTTTGCTAGTGTGTGTGAACGCAGGTCTATGCAGGCGAGTTTACCACCCCAAGATGAATAATTGCACAATTACTGTTTTTCTGTAATTATTCATAAACTAATTAGGATTAAAATCTAAAACCACAATAAAATGTAATAAAATTTACTAAATACTGTGTACGAAAACCACGCGAAAGTACCACACCGTACGAGTGTAATAGTGAAATAACTGTGTAAAAATCGAAAGGGTTAAGTTGCAATGTCCAAAATTACAGTGAACATGTGTTGTAAAAATAGTTATAAGATAAGTATAAGAGTATACTTACAGGACTCTGCAATTCGCAGAAATATAAGAAATAGCGAATTTGACAAAGAGTGGGGGAACTGAATCCAGAGACAGTTTCTGACATGTCGATTTCGTACCACTGCAGGTGTCGACCAAGACATGGGTATAAATAGGACACGCAAGCTACAGTGGTTCTCTTTCTTAAATCATCCACGGTGCAGCGGGAGCTTATGCCCGTCCGCACGGTGTATTTTTTTTTTTTTGTAAATAGTTTAAATTTTCCAGTTACATACAACTATGTAACTAAGTTGTAAAGACAATCATTTTTAAATAATAACAGCAGTACATAAGAAGAATTACATAAGAAGATCCATCGAAGTTAGAAACAGCACGAGGAGAGTTCCAGAGAGTGATATGACGCTGGAGTACGAGACAAGAGAGTGATACAACGCTGGACAAGATGAAGTGATACGACGCTGGACAAGAGGAGAGTTCCAGAGAGAGATACGACGCTGGACAAGAGGAGAGTTCCAGAGAGTGTTACAACGCTGGACAAGAAGAAGTGATTCGACGCTGGACAAGAGGAGAAAAGAGACAGCCGACGCTGGACAAGAGGAGAAGAGAGACAGCCGACGCTGGAGTGCGAGACGTGGACGACTACAGAGGGATCAAAATGATCGAGTATGATTGACGACAATAAGGTGATAAACAACTTATTTATATCTTAATCATACAATGAACTCAAAGACAATTAAAGACATTTCTATTTTATTTAAAAGTAAGAGCCAATGTTTCTTGTAAAGTAGAATTAAAGTCATAGATGTTTTAGAAATACGATTAACGTAACAAGAGCTCAAATTAAATGAAATAAAATGAATACAAAGCATTTAAATGAAAACAATTAGTATTTAAGAAAACAGTACTGAGAAACAAAAGATAAATTCAATAACTATTAATATTTTGAGTACATTACAATATATAAAAAGAGATTTAAATATTGATATTTTGAAACACATTAATTGACTGAGTAGTCTGAAAATGAGATTTTTCTTTAATACAATAATTAGTAGAATAGAATATTTAGTCAGTAAGGATGTATATAGCATAAGCCTTACGGCATAATAACAAATAATAACGAATGTTTTAAATCGAAGTCAGTGCCATGTGCACAATTTTTAATAATATCAAATAAATTTGAAATACCGTTACAAGTTACATAGAGTTCTTATTGCAGATACACCTGAAACGCAATTTAAATGTTATATTGTTACATAATTTGTCAATCTTGAACGTGAGACCGGTCACGCTAAATTTGTGTATATGTATATGTATTGTTGCATATTTGGCTCCCAAAGAACGTGGGGCTATACAAATTAAAGTACATATAAAAATTCACACACATAAATACGTTTCATATATTTGGCGCTCCAAGATCGTGGGGCTTCGCAAACACAAATAGAAGTGTATTTGTATTTGAAATTAAATTTAACAACGTTTAAAAAACGTTGCATATATTTGTCGCCCTGGACGTGGGGCACGACATGCCTAAATTTATGTAAAAAAAAGTTTTGTTACATAAATTATAGCCCATAAACGTATGGCCCGATCCCCATCATTTAACTATTAAAATTTTTTTATGTAGCTGAATGGTTGCTCTAAAATATAAGAGTGTGTTAAATAAAAAAAAAATGTATTATATGTAATAATTATTTATATTAAACAGTAATTGAATGTAATGTTAATTGTTGTGTAATCACACAGCTGGCGCCCACGAATAATATTATTTGTCTATGTAACAGGTGTAACTGTAATGAGTATTAATAATAACTATTAATAAAAATAAAGAAATAAATAAATAAGAAGGGATCGGTTATCAATAATAATTGTTAAAGTATTACTACTAAATAAATATTTTAATAATAATTCACCATGGCAATATCAGGAAGTTTAAGGATGGGAGAAAC
The DNA here is from genome assembly GCA_034769895.1 of Magicicada septendecula. Lineage (NCBI taxonomy): Eukaryota > Metazoa > Arthropoda > Insecta > Hemiptera > Cicadidae > Magicicada > Magicicada septendecula. The sequence continues at coordinate 891,575,113 of CM068367.1, forward strand.
ACTTGAAGCTATGATGCAAGCCGTATTTGGTGAAGTAGAGAACTAACAAACAGAAAAAGTAAAAGAAAATAATATTAGAACGCAAATAGAAGAGTTAACAGAATTTTTTACAAAACAGACCGAAAAATTAAGAGAAGAAATGAAAGCAAAAGAGGAATTAGTAGAAAGAATTGACGTTTCTAATACGTACATTGCGGCAGTAGAATATAAACAAACCATAAGAATTAAAAATAAGAGAGAAAATACGTTCGTAATTACTAACGATAATTATAAAAATGTAATTAACATTAAGGACGAGAAGCAAATAAAGGTTAATAAAACATACCTTATTAATAGCGATATTCCAAGTGTGAGACACACACACAATAGTAAGTCACACAGGATGACACATGTGAAACACATAAGGCACCACACTTACGGAGATAAATATCACTGTAGGCCTAACAATAAACGTAGTAAATTATCTATACAAAACACTACGCAAAATTGTGGTAAGTATGATGTTAGATATAAGCACGATAATTATAGTAACAATTATTATAACTATAAATATAAAAACTATAAAGATTATCATAAACGACGCACAAAAGAATGTTTCACGGTATATGTAAAACGCAGACTAACTACTAAAAAATGCGTTCGTCAAAAGCAGCTACGCGGAGAGAAGGAGAGAATTATGAAATGCGACCGTTACGAGAGAAATAGAGGGAGGATAAAGTATTCACTCTATAGACAAGTGGATCACGCGATAAAGGCAGCAACAATTCAACGCAGCGACGAACAGGTGACTTCTACGATAAAAACAAACGTCGCAGTAATACGAAGGAATGCGGACGTTGTTTACAGGAGGGAGAGAACAATGGTAAGCACGGCGACTACGCTACAAAGGAACAATATACGTCCGGTAGACGACGGACAATGCAATTGTTATAACGAGGGGTGTAAAATCGAACTACACACTGAACTCAGAACTCAATACCCGAATGGAATGAATAATTATTTTTAAAATAAAATAATATAACTATTAATTATTAATAATAAGAAATAATATGTGTAATAATATAAGAGAGTATAATTAAGAAATGTTATTTATTAAGGATATGATAGCAAATAAAAAAAGAAATATTAGTGAAAAGAAATAAGGAATATTATTTTAAAGGGTTAATTAAGAAATGTATTATTGATGGTAAGGAATGCTATTGTAGAGAAATATTTAAGAAAGTAATGGTAAAATATGTTATTGTTGTTATTAATATAAAGAAAGGGTTAGGAATGGAAATAATTGCCATAATTGTCAGAACGACTGATCAAGCGAACACTTAATGAAGATATAAGGACACAGAAGAAAGCGGGAGTGAAAAGTCAAATGGGCAGAGACTACTTAGGATTAAGGACTTCGAGAAAAATATCGTTGTTTTCCAAGACAGTTCCTCTGTAACCGATCATGCGACACACTACAAAGCTAAAAGAGTATTCTGTTACGGAAATGTATTTCAGGAAAGTAACAGCGATCAGAAAGGTAATGTTAAAGAAATGTAATAAAAGGTAATGAATGTTAATGTATTGTATAAGTAATGTATTAGATAAAGTAATGTCATGTTAAGAAAAGAGTTAAGGAAGATTAGAAGCGAAGGTAAGAATGTATGAGTAAGATAATGTAAAATTAAGGACCGAATTTACACACATATGTAGGAATGCAGAGTATACAGAAGGAGAACAAAGGAGAGCTAATTGCAGTGGATTTTCTGGGACCACTACCGCGATCAAGTCGAGGTGTGAAGCACTTATTGGTATGTATCGATGTGTTTTCCAAGGCAGTCCGACTGTACCCAATTATGCGACCCACAACCAAAGTTGTTCTAAAGATACTACTGCAGAAATATATTCCGTTATATGGAAAAATGGAGAAGGTACTCAGTGATCAAGGTGTACAATTCCAAAGTGAAAAATGGGAGAGGACGTTAAGGGAAAATGGAATACAACCTGTACTCACATCCATAAGACATCCTCAAGGAAACCTTGCTGAGAGAGTTAACAAAGAATTAGGTAAGTATTTACGAATATATTGCCATGATCAACACAATAAATGGGCAGAATATTTACCATTTCTTGAAAAAGCCATTAACGAAAATTATAGTGAAGCAACAGGATACACTCCCATGGAATTAGAAGAAGATAAGAAGCCAAACAGATTTTGGACTAAGTATATAAACAAACCTAATAACCAAAATGTACCTGTACCAATAAGTGTGAAAATTGAATACGCAAAGCAACGGATAAGAGAAAGAGATAACAAGAGAGTAGAAAGATTTAATCTAACTCACAAGCTACAACAATTCAACGTGGGAGAAAGTATACTACTCAAAGCAAATCCAGTGGGAAAACGGAGTGATAATACAGCGAAGAAATTCTTCAGACTTTATAATGGACCGTATACGTTAAGACAGCGAGTAGGACAACACACTTTCATCGTATATGATGAGATACAGAAGAAAGAAATTGGTAAATTCCACGCAACGTCATTTAGGAAGTTCTACACATGAAAACGACGAGGTCAATGAAACCAGTCAGATCAGCTGTTTGTTAAAGCCACCCTACTACAAGGTCACGAGCAGTGAGCGTACAAAGAGGGGAGGTAAGACATTTGTATACACTCCAATTAAGGGTGAAATGACGAATATTATTCTTTATTATTTGTTACATTTTTTTGCAAATATAATAATAATAAATAAAAAAAATTATAATAAATAAATTTATTAAATTTTTTTTTTGTTACCAAGCAGAGGAATAATGCGACAGTACAAATAAGTGATGTACTGAGCATTGAATATAAAAATTTAAATTTACCTAATAAACTGTAAATAATTAATAATATATTAGAAATAAGCATGTCAGGGATTGCAAGCTTGGCTTAGACAAAAATATGAACAGGTGTTTCGACCTGAATCGACGTGCACACACACACAAATGTAACTGAAAGTGTGTACACCAGTATTTTGCTAGTGTGTGTGAACGCAGGTCTATGCAGGCGAGTTTACCACCCCAAGATGAATAATTGCACAATTACTGTTTTTCTGTAATTATTCATAAACTAATTAGGATTAAAATCTAAAACCACAATAAAATGTAATAAAATTTACTAAATACTGTGTACGAAAACCACGCGAAAGTACCACACCGTACGAGTGTAATAGTGAAATAACTGTGTAAAAATCGAAAGGGTTAAGTTGCAATGTCCAAAATTACAGTGAACATGTGTTGTAAAAATAGTTATAAGATAAGTATAAGAGTATACTTACAGGACTCTGCAATTCGCAGAAATATAAGAAATAGCGAATTTGACAAAGAGTGGGGGAACTGAATCCAGAGACAGTTTCTGACATGTCGATTTCGTACCACTGCAGGTGTCGACCAAGACATGGGTATAAATAGGACACGCAAGCTACAGTGGTTCTCTTTCTTAAATCATCCACGGTGCAGCGGGAGCTTATGCCCGTCCGCACGGCGTATTTTTTTTTTTTTGTAAATAGTTTAAATTTTCCAGTTACATACAACTATGTAACTAAGTTGTAAAGACAATCATTTTTAAATAATAACAGCAGTACATAAGAAGAATTACATAAGAAGATCCATCGAAGTTAGAAACAGCACGAGGAGAGTTCCAGAGAGTGATATGACGCTGGAGTACGAGACAAGAGAGTGATACAACGCTGGACAAGATGAAGTGATACGACGCTGGACAAGAGGAGAGTTCCAGAGAGAGATACGACGCTGGACAAGAGGAGAGTTCCAGAGAGTGTTACAACGCTGGACAAGAAGAAGTGATTCGACGCTGGACAAGAGGAGAAAAGAGACAGCCGACGCTGGACAAGAGGAGAAGAGAGACAGCCGACGCTGGAGTGCGAGACGAGGACGACTACAGAGGGATCAAAATGATCGAGTATGATTGACGACAATAAGGTGATAAACAACTTATTTATATCTTAATCATACAATGAACTCAAAGACAATTAAAGACATTTCTATTTTATTTAAAAGTAAGAGCCAATGTTTCTTGTAAAGTAGAATTAAAGTCATAGATGTTTTAGAAATACGATTAACGTAACAAGAGCTCAAATTAAATGAAATAAAATGAATACAAAGCATTTAAATGAAAACAATTAGTATTTAAGAAAACAGTACTGAGAAACAAAAGATAAATTCAATAACTATTAATATTTTGAGTACATTACAATATATAAAAAGAGATTTAAATATTGATATTTTGAAACACATTAATTGACTGAGTAGTCTGAAAATGAGATTTTTCTTTAATACAATAATTAGTAGAATAGAATATTTAGTCAGTAAGGATGTATATAGCATAAGCCTTACGGCATAATAACAAATAATAACGAATGTTTTAAATCGAAGTCAGTGCCATGTGCACAATTTTTAATAATATCAAATAAATTTGAAATACCGTTACAAGTTACATAGAGTTCTTATTGCAGATACACCTGAAACGCAATTTAAATGTTATATTGTTACATAATTTGTCAATCTTGAACGTGAGACCGGTCACGCTAAATTTGTGTATATGTATATGTATTGTTGCATATTTGGCTCCCAAAGAACGTGGGGCTATACAAATTAAAGTACATATAAAAATTCACACACATAAATACGTTTCATATATTTGGCGCTCCAAGATCGTGGGGCTTCGCAAACACAAATAGAAGTGTATTTGTATTTGAAATTAAATTTAACAACGTTTAAAAAACGTTGCATATATTTGTCGCCCTGGACGTGGGGCACGACATGCCTAAATTTATGTAAAAAAAAAGTTTTGTTACATAAATTATAGCCCATAAACGTATGGCCCGATCCCCATCATTCAACTATTAAAATTTTTTTATGTAGCTGAATGGTTGCTCTAAAATATAAGAGTGTGTTAAATAAAAAAAAAATGTATTATATGTAATAATTATTTATATTAAACAGTAATTGAATGTAATGTTAATTGTTGTGTAATCACACAGCTGGCGCCCACGAATAATATTATTTGTCTATGTAACAGGTGTAACTGTAATGAGTATTAATAATAACTATTAATAAAAATAAAGAAATAAATAAATAAGAAGGGATCGGTTATCAATAATAATTGTTAAAGAATTACTACTAAATAAATATTTTAATAATAATTCACCATGGCAATATCAGGAAGTTTAAGGATGGGAGAAACACTTGAAGCTATGATGCAAGCCGTATTTGGTGAAGTAGAGAACTAACAAACAGAAAAAGTAAAAGAAAATAATATTAGAACGCAAATAGAAGAGTTAACAGAATTTTTTACAAAACAGACCGAAAAATTAAGAGAAGAAATGAAAGCAAAAGAGGAATTAGTAGAAAGAATTGACGTTTCTAATACGTACATTGCGGCAGTAGAATATAAACAAACCATAAGAATTAAAAATAAGAGAGAAAATACGTTCGTAATTACTAACGATAATTATAAAAATGTAATTAACATTAAGGACGAGAAGCAAATAAAGGTTAATAAAACATACCTTATTAATAGCGATATTCCAAGTGTGAGACACACACACAATAGTAAGTCACACAGGATGACACATGTGAAACACATAAGGCACCACACTTACGGAGATAAATATCACTGTAGGCCTAACAATAAACGTAGTAAATTATCTATACAAAACACTACGCAAAATTGTGGTAAGTATGATGTTAGATATAAGCACGATAATTATAGTAACAATTATTATAACTATAAATATAAAAACTATAAAGATTATCATAAACGACGCACAAAAGAATGTTTCACGGTATATGTAAAACGCAGACTAACTACTAAAAAATGCGTTCGTCAAAAGCAGCTACGCGGAGAGAAGGAGAGAATTATGAAATGCGACCGTTACGAGAGAAATAGAGGGAGGATAAAGTATTCACTCTATAGACAAGTGGATCACGCGATAAAGGCAGCAACAATTCAACGCAGCGACGAACAGGTGACTTCTACGATAAAAACAAACGTCGCAGTAATACGAAGGAATGCGGACGTTGTTTACAGGAGGGAGAGAACAATGGTAAGCACGGCGACTACGCTACAAAGGAACAATATACGTCCGGTAGACGACGGACAATGCAATTGTTATAACGAGGGGTGTAAAATCGAACTACACACTGAACTCAGAACTCAATACCCGAATGGAATGAATAATTATTTTTAAAATAAAATAATATAACTATTAATTATTAATAATAAGAAATAATATGTGTAATAATATAAGAGAGTATAATTAAGAAATGTTATTTATTAAGGATATGATAGCAAATAAAAAAAGAAATATTAGTGAAAAGAAATAAGGAATATTATTTTAAAGGGTTAATTAAGAAATGTATTATTGATGGTAAGGAATGCTATTGTAGAGAAATATTTAAGAAAGTAATGGTAAAATATGTTATTGTTGTTATTAATATAAAGAAAGGGTTAGGAATGGAAATAATTGCCATAATTGTCAGAACGACTGATCAAGCGAACACTTAATGAAGATATAAGGACACAGAAGAAAGCGGGAGTGAAAAGTCAAATGGGCAGAGACTACTTAGGATTAAGGACTTCGAGAAAAATATCGTTGTTTTCCAAGACAGTTCCTCTGTAACCGATCATGCGACACACTACAAAGCTAAAAGAGTATTCTGTTACGGAAATGTATTTCAGGAAAGTAACAGCGATCAGAAAGGTAATGTTAAAGAAATGTAATAAAAGGTAATGAATGTTAATGTATTGTATAAGTAATGTATTAGATAAAGTAATGTCATGTTAAGAAAAGAGTTAAGGAAGATTAGAAGCGAAGGTAAGAATGTATGAGTAAGATAATGTAAAATTAAGGACCGAATTTACACACATATGTAGGAATGCAGAGTATACAGAAGGAGAACAAAGGAGAGCTAATTGCAGTGGATTTTCTGGGACCACTACCGCGATCAAGTCGAGGTGTGAAGCACATATTGGTATGTATCGATGTGTTTTCCAAGGCAGTCCGACTGTACCCAATTATGCGACCCACAACCAAAGTTGTTCTAAAGATACTACTGCAGAAATATATTCCGTTATATGGAAAAATGGAGAAGGTACTCAGTGATCAAGGTGTACAATTCCAAAGTGAAAAATGGGAGAGGACGTTAAGGGAAAATGGAATACAACCTGTACTCACATCCATAAGACATCCTCAAGGAAACCTTGCTGAGAGAGTTAACAAAGAATTAGGTAAGTATTTACGAATATATTGCCATGATCAACACAATAAATGGGCAGAATATTTACCATTTCTTGAAAAAGCCATTAACGAAAATTATAGTGAAGCAACAGGATACACTCCCATGGAATTAGAAGAAGATAAGAAGCCAAACAGATTTTGGACTAAGTATATAAACAAACCTAATAACCAAAATGTACCTGTACCAATAAGTGTGAAAATTGAATACGCAAAGCAACGGATAAGAGAAAGAGATAACAAGAGAGTAGAAAGATTTAATCTAACTCACAAGCTACAACAATTCAACGTGGGAGAAAGTATACTACTCAAAGCAAATCCAGTGGGAAAACGGAGTGATAATACAGCGAAGAAATTCTTCAGACTTTATAATGGACCGTATACGTTAAGACAGCGAGTAGGACAACACACTTTCATCGTATATGATGAGATACAGAAGAAAGAAATTGGTAAATTCCACGCAACGTCATTTAGGAAGTTCTACACATGAAAACGACGAGGTCAATGAAACCAGTCAGATCAGCTGTTTGTTAAAGCCACCCTACTACAAGGTCACGAGCAGTGAGCGTACAAAGAGGGGAGGTAAGACATTTGTATACACTCCAATTAAGGGTGAAATGACGAATATTATTCTTTATTATTTGTTACATTTTTTTGCAAATATAATAATAATAAATAAAAAAAAATTATAATAAATAAATTTATTAAATTTTTTTTTTGTTACCAAGCAGAGGAATAATGCGACAGTACAAATAAGTGATGTACTGAGCATTGAATATAAAAATTTAAATTTACCTAATAAACTGTAAATAATTAATAATATATTAGAAATAAGCATGTCAGGGATTGCAAGCTTGGCTTAGACAAAAATATGAACAGGTGTTTCGACCTGAATCGACGTGCACACACACACAAATGTAACTGAAAGTGTGTACACCAGTATTTTGCTAGTGTGTGTGAACGCAGGTCTATGCAGGCGAGTTTACCACCCCAAGATGAATAATTGCACAATTAGTGTTTTTCTGTAATTATTCATAAACTAATTAGGATTAAAATCTAAAACCACAATAAAATGTAATAAAATTTACTAAATACTGTGTACGAAAACCACGCGAAAGTACCACACCGTACGAGTGTAATAGTGAAATAACTGTGTAAAAATCGAAAGGGTTAAGTTGCAATGTCCAAAATTACAGTGAACATGTGTTGTAAAAATAGTTATAAGATAAGTATAAGAGTATACTTACAGGACTCTGCAATTCGCAGAAATATAAGAAATAGCGAATTTGACAAAGAGTGGGGGAACTGAATCCAGAGACAGTTTCTGACATGTCGATTTCGTACCACTGCAGGTGTCGACCAAGACATGGGTATAAATAGGACACGCAAGCTACAGTGGTTCTCTTTCTTAAATCATCCACGGTGCAGCGGGAGCTTATGCCCGTCCGCACGGCGTATTTTTTTTTTTTTGTAAATAGTTTAAATTTTCCAGTTACATACAACTATGTAACTAAGTTGTAAAGACAATCATTTTTAAATAATAACAGCAGTACATAAGAAGAATTACATAAGAAGATCCATCGAAGTTAGAAACAGCACGAGGAGAGTTCCAGAGAGTGATATGACGCTGGAGTACGAGACAAGAGAGTGATACAACGCTGGACAAGATGAAGTGATACGACGCTGGACAAGAGGAGAGTTCCAGAGAGAGATACGACGCTGGACAAGAGGAGAGTTCCAGAGAGTGTTACAACGCTGGACAAGAAGAAGTGATTCGACGCTGGACAAGAGGAGAAAAGAGACAGCCGACGCTGGACAAGAGGAGAAGAGAGACAGCCGACGCTGGAGTGCGAGACGAGGACGACTACAGAGGGATCAAAATGATCGAGTATGATTGACGACAATAAGGTGATAAACAACTTATTTATATCTTAATCATACAATGAACTCAAAGACAATTAAAGACATTTCTATTTTATTTAAAAGTAAGAGCCAATGTTTCTTGTAAAGTAGAATTAAAGTCATAGATGTTTTAGAAATACGATTAACGTAACAAGAGCTCAAATTAAATGAAATAAAATGAATACAAAGCATTTAAATGAAAACAATTAGTATTTAAGAAAACAGTACTGAGAAACAAAAGATAAATTCAATAACTATTAATATTTTGAGTACATTACAATATATAAAAAGAGATTTAAATATTGATATTTTGAAACACATTAATTGACTGAGTAGTCTGAAAATGAGATTTTTCTTTAATACAATAATTAGTAGAATAGAATATTTAGTCAGTAAGGATGTATATAGCATAAGCCTTACGGCATAATAACAAATAATAACGAATGTTTTAAATCGAAGTCAGTGCCATGTGCACAATTTTTAATAATATCAAATAAATTTGAAATACCGTTACAAGTTACATAGAGTTCTTATTGCAGATACACCTGAAACGCAATTTAAATGTTATATTGTTACATAATTTGTCAATCTTGAACGTGAGACCGGTCACGCTAAATTTGTGTATATGTATATGTATTGTTGCATATTTGGCTCCCAAAGAACGTGGGGCTATACAAATTAAAGTACATATAAAAATTCACACACATAAATACGTTTCATATATTTGGCGCTCCAAGATCGTGGGGCTTCGCAAACACAAATAGAAGTGTATTTGTATTTGAAATTAAATTTAACAACGTTTAAAAAACGTTGCATATATTTGTCGCCCTGGACGTGGGGCACGACATGCCTAAATTTATGTAAAAAAAAAAGTTTTGTTACATAAATTATAGCCCATAAACGTATGGCCCGATCCCCATCATTTAACTATTAAAATTTTTTTATGTAGCTGAATGGTTGCTCTAAAATATAAGAGTGTGTTAAATAAAAAAAAAATGTATTATATGTAATAATTATTTATATTAAACAGTAATTGAATGTAATGTTAATTGTTGTGTAATCACACAGCTGGCGCCCACGAATAATATTATTTGTCTATGTAACAGGTGTAACTGTAATGAGTATTAATAATAACTATTAATAAAAATAAAGAAATAAATAAATAAGAAGGGATCGGTTATCAATAATAATTGTTAAAGAATTACTACTAAATAAATATTTTAATAATAATTCACCATGGCAATATCAGGAAGTTTAAGGATGGGAGAAACACTTGAAGCTATGATGCAAGCCGTATTTGGTGAAGTAGAGAACTAACAAACAGAAAAAGTAAAAGAAAATAATATTAGAACGCAAATAGAAGAGTTAACAGAATTTTTTACAAAACAGACCGAAAAATTAAGAGAAGAAATGAAAGCAAAAGAGGAATTAGTAGAAAGAATTGACGTTTCTAATACGTACATTGCGGCAGTAGAATATAAACAAACCATAAGAATTAAAAATAAGAGAGAAAATACGTTCGTAATTACTAACGATAATTATAAAAATGTAATTAACATTAAGGACGAGAAGCAAATAAAGGTTAATAAAACATACCTTATTAATAGCGATATTCCAAGTGTGAGACACACACACAATAGTAAGTCACACAGGATGACACATGTGAAACACATAAGGCACCACACTTACGGAGATAAATAACACTGTAGGCCTAACAATAAACGTAGTAAATTATCTATACAAAACACTACGCAAAATTGTGGTAAGTATGATGTTAGATATAAGCACGATAATTATAGTAACAATTATTATAACTATAAATATAAAAACTATAAAGATTATCATAAACGACGCACAAAAGAATGTTTCACGGTATATGTAAAACGCAGACTAACTACTAAAAAATGCGTTCGTCAAAAGCAGCTACGCGGAGAGAAGGAGAGAATTATGAAATGCGACCGTTACGAGAGAAATAGAGGGAGGATAAAGTATTCACTCTATAGACAAGTGGATCACGCGATAAAGGCAGCAACAATTCAACGCAGCGACGAACAGGTGACTTCTACGATAAAAACAAACGTCGCAGTAATACGAAGGAATGCGGACGTTGTTTACAGGAGGGAGAGAACAATGGTAAGCACGGCGACTACGCTACAAAGGAACAATATACGTCCGGTAGACGACGGACAATGCAATTGTTATAACGAGGAGTGTAAAATCGAACTACACACTGAACTCAGAACTCAATACCCGAATGGAATGAATAATTATTTTTAAAATAAAATAATATAACTATTAATTATTAATAATAAGAAATAATATGTGTAATAATATAAGAGAGTATAATTAAGAAATGTTATTTATTAAGGATATGATAGCAAATAAAAAAAGAAATATTAGTGAAAAGAAATAAGGAATATTATTTTAAAGGGTTAATTAAGAAATGTATTATTGATGGTAAGGAATGCTATTGTAGAGAAATATTTAAGAAAGTAATGGTAAAATATGTTATTGTTGTTATTAATATAAAGAAAGGGTTAGGAATGGAAATAATTGCCATAATTGTCAGAACGACTGATCAAGCGAACACTTAATGAAGATATAAGGACACAGAAGAAAGCGGGAGTGAAAAGTCAAATGGGCAGAGACTACTTAGGATTAAGGACTTCGAGAAAAATATCGTTGTTTTCCAAGACAGTTCCTCTGTAACCGATCATGCGACACACTACAAAGCTAAAAGAGTATTCTGTTACGGAAATGTATTTCAGGAAAGTAACAGCGATCAGAAAGGTAATGTTAAAGAAATGTAATAAAAGGTAATGAATGTTAATGTATTGTATAAGTAATGTATTAGATAAAGTAATGTCATGTTAAGAAAAGAGTTAAGGAAGATTAGAAGCGAAGGTAAGAATGTATGAGTAAGATAATGTAAAATTAAGGACCGAATTTACACACATATGTAGGAATGCAGAGTATACAGAAGGAGAACAAAGGAGAGCTAATTGCAGTGGATTTTCTGGGACCACTACCGCGATCAAGTCGAGGTGTGAAGCACATATTGGTATGTATCGATGTGTTTTCCAAGGCAGTCCGACTGTACCCAATTATGCGACCCACAACCAAAGTTGTTCTAAAGATACTACTGCAGAAATATATTCCGTTATATGGAAAAATGGAGAAGGTACTCAGTGATCAAGGTGTACAATTCCAAAGTGAAAAATGGGAGAGGACGTTAAGGGAAAATGGAATACAACCTGTACTCACATCCATAAGACATCCTCAAGGAAACCTTGCTGAGAGAGTTAACAAAGAATTAGGTAAGTATTTACGAATATATTGCCATGATCAACACAATAAATGGGCAGAATATTTACCATTTCTTGAAAAAGCCATTAACGAAAATTATAGTGAAGCAACAGGATACACTCCCATGGAATTAGAAGAAGATAAGAAGCCAAACAGATTTTGGACTAAGTATATAAACAAACCTAATAACCAAAATGTACCTGTACCAATAAGTGTGAAAATTGAATACGCAAAGCAACGGATAAGAGAAAGAGATAACAAGAGAGTAGAAAGATTTAATCTAACTCACAAGCTACAACAATTCAACGTGGGAGAAAGTATACTACTCAAAGCAAATCCAGTGGGAAAACGGAGTGATAATACAGCGAAGAAATTCTTCAGACTTTATAATGGACCGTATACGTTAAGACAGCGAGTAGGACAACACACTTTCATCGTATATGATGAGATACAGAAGAAAGAAATTGGTAAATTCCACGCAACGTCATTTAGGAAGTTCTACACATGAAAACGACGAGGTCAATGAAACCAGTCAGATCAGCTGTTTGTTAAAGCCACCCTACTACAAGGTCACGAGCAGTGAGCGTACAAAGAGGGGAGGTAAGACATTTGTATACACTCCAATTAAGGGTGAAATGACGAATATTATTCTTTATTATTTGTTACATTTTTTTGCAAATATAATAATAATAAATAAAAAAAAATTATAATAAATAAATTTATTAAATTTTTTTTTTGTTACCAAGCAGAGGAATAATGCGACAGTACAAATAAGTGATGTACTGAGGATTGAATATAAAAATTTAAATTTACCTAATAAACTGTAAATAATTAATAATATATTAGAAATAAGCATGTCAGGGATTGCAAGCTTGGCTTAGACAAAAATATGAACAGGTGTTTCGACCTGAATCGACGTGCACACACACACAAATGTAACTGAAAGTGTGTACACCAGTATTTTGCTAGTGTGTGTGAACGCAGGTCTATGCAGGCGAGTTTACCACCCCAAGATGAATAATTGCACAATTACTGTTTTTCTGTAATTATTCATAAACTAATTAGGATTAAAATCTAAAACCACAATAAAATGTAATAAAATTTACTAAATACTGTGTACGAAAACCACGCGAAAGTACCACACCGTACGAGTGTAATAGTGAAATAACTGTGTAAAAATCGAAAGGGTTAAGTTGCAATGTCCAAAATTACAGTGAACATGTGTTGTAAAAATAGTTATAAGATAAGTATAAGAGTATACTTACAGGACTCTGCAATTCGCAGAAATATAAGAAATAGCGAATTTGACAAAGAGTGGGGGAACTGAATCCAGAGACAGTTTCTGACATGTCGATTTCGTACCACTGCAGGTGTCGACCAAGACATGGGTATAAATAGGACACGCAAGCTACAGTGGTTCTCTTTCTTAAATCATCCACGGTGCAGCGGGAGCTTATGCCCGTCCGCACGGCGTATTTTTTTTTTTTTGTAAATAGTTTAAATTTTCCAGTTACATACAACTATGTAACTAAGTTGTAAAGACAATCATTTTTAAATAATAACAGCAGTACATAAGAAGAATTACATAAGAAGATCCATCGAAGTTAGAAACAGCACGAGGAGAGTTCCAGAGAGTGATATGACGCTGGAGTACGAGACAAGAGAGTGATACAACGCTGGACAAGATGAAGTGATACGACGCTGGACAAGAGGAGAGTTCCAGAGAGAGATACGACGCTGGACAAGAGGAGAGTTCCAGAGAGTGTTACAACGCTGGACAAGAAGAAGTGATTCGACGCTGGACAAGAGGAGAAAAGAGACAGCCGACGCTGGACAAGAGGAGAAGAGAGACAGCCGACGCTGGAGTGCGAGACGAGGACGACTACAGAGGGATCAAAATGATCGAGTATGATTGACGACAATAAGGTGATAAACAACTTATTTATATCTTAATCATACAATGAACTCAAAGACAATTAAAGACATTTCTATTTTATTTAAAAGTAAGAGCCAATGTTTCTTGTAAAGTAGAATTAAAGTCATAGATGTTTTAGAAATACGATTAACGTAACAAGAGCTCAAATTAAATGAAATAAAATGAATACAAAGCATTTAAATGAAAACAATTAGTATTTAAGAAAACAGTACTGAGAAACAAAAGATAAATTCAATAACTATTAATATTTTGAGTACATTACAATATATAAAAAGAGATTTAAATATTGATATTTTGAAACACATTAATTGACTGAGTAGTCTGAAAATGAGATTTTTCTTTAATACAATAATTAGTAGAATAGAATATTTAGTCAGTAAGGATGTATATAGCATAAGCCTTACGGCATAATAACAAATAATAACGAATGTTTTAAATCGAAGTCAGTGCCATGTGCACAATTTTTAATAATATCAAATAAATTTGAAATACCGTTACAAGTTACATAGAGTTCTTATTGCAGATACACCTGAAACGCAATTTAAATGTTATATTGTTACATAAATTGTCAATCTTGAACGTGAGACCGGTCACGCTAAATTTGTGTATATGTATATGTATTGTTGCATATTTGGCTCCCAAAGAACGTGGGGCTATACAAATTAAAGTACATATAAAAATTCACACACATAAATACGTTTCATATATTTGGCGCTCCAAGATCGTGGGGCTTCGCAAACACAAATAGAAGTGTATTTGTATTTGAAATTAAATTTAACAACGTTTAAAAAACGTTGCATATATTTGTCGCCCTGGACGTGGGGCACGACATGCCTAAATTTATGTAAAAAAAAAGTTTTGTTACATAAATTATAGCCCATAAACGTATGGCCCGATCCCCATCATTTAACTATTAAAATTTTTTTATGTAGCTGAATGGTTGCTCTAAAATATAAGAGTGTGTTAAATAAAAAAAAATGTATTATATGTAATAATTATTTATATTAAACAGTAATTGAATGTAATGTTAATTGTTGTGTAATCACACAGCTGGCGCCCACGAATAATATTATTTGTCTATGTAACAGGTGTAACTGTAATGAGTATTAATAATAACTATTAATAAAAATAAAGAAATAAATAAATAAGAAGGGATCGGTTATCAATAATAATTGTTAAAGAATTACTACTAAATAAATATTTTAATAATAATTCACCATGGCAATATCAGGAAGTTTAAGGATGGGAGAAACACTTGAAGCTATGATGCAAGCCGTATTTGGTGAAGTAGAGAACTAACAAACAGAAAAAGTAAAAGAAAATAATATTAGAACGCAAATAGAAGAGTTAACAGAATTTTTTACAAAACAGACCGAAAAATTAAGAGAAGAAATGAAAGCAAAAGAGGAATTAGTAGAAAGAATTGACGTTTCTAATACGTACATTGCGGCAGTAGAATATAAACAAACCATAAGAATTAAAAATAAGAGAGAAAATACGTTCGTAATTACTAACGATAATTATAAAAATGTAATTAACATTAAGGACGAGAAGCAAATAAAGGTTAATAAAACATACCTTATTAATAGCGATATTCCAAGTGTGAGACACACACACAATAGTAAGTCACACAGGATGACACATGTGAAACACATAAGGCACCACACTTACGGAGATAAATATCACTGTAGGCCTAACAATAAACGTAGTAAATTATCTATACAAAACACTACGCAAAATTGTGGTAAGTATGATGTTAGATATAAGCACGATAATTATAGTAACAATTATTATAACTATAAATATAAAAACTATAAAGATTATCATAAACGACGCACAAAAGAATGTTTCACGGTATATGTAAAACGCAGACTAACTACTAAAAAATGCGTTCGTCAAAAGCAGCTACGCGGAGAGAAGGAGAGAATTATGAAATGCGACCGTTACGAGAGAAATAGAGGGAGGATAAAGTATTCACTCTATAGACAAGTGGATCACGCGATAAAGGCAGCAACAATTCAACGCAGCGACGAACAGGTGACTTCTACGATAAAAACAAACGTCGCAGTAATACGAAGGAATGCGGACGTTGTTTACAGGAGGGAGAGAACAATGGTAAGCACGGCGACTACGCTACAAAGGAACAATATACGTCCGGTAGACGACGGACAATGCAATTGTTATAACGAGGGGTGTAAAATCGAACTACACACTGAACTCAGAACTCAATACCCGAATGGAATGAATAATTATTTTTAAAATAAAATAATATAACTATTAATTATTAATAATAAGAAATAATATGTGTAATAATATAAGAGAGTATAATTAAGAAATGTTATTTATTAAGGATATGATAGCAAATAAAAAAAGAAATATTAGTGAAAAGAAATAAGGAATATTATTTTATAGGGTTAATTAAGAAATGTATTATTGATGGTAAGGAATGCTATTGTAGAGAAATATTTAAGAAAGTAATGGTAAAATATGTTATTGTTGTTATTAATATAAAGAAAGGGTTAGGAATGGAAATAATTGCCATAATTGTCAGAACGACTGATCAAGCGAACACTTAATGAAGATATAAGGACACAGAAGAAAGCGGGAGTGAAAAGTCAAATGGGCAGAGACTACTTAGGATTAAGGACTTCGAGAAAAATATCGTTGTTTTCCAAGACAGTTCCTCTGTAACCGATCATGCGACACACTACAAAGCTAAAAGAGTATTCTGTTACGGAAATGTATTTCAGGAAAGTAACAGCGATCAGAAAGGTAATGTTAAAGAAATGTAATAAAAGGTAATGAATGTTAATGTATTGTATAAGTAATGTATTAGATAAAGTAATGTCATGTTAAGAAAAGAGTTAAGGAAGATTAGAAGCGAAGGTAAGAATGTATGAGTAAGATAATGTAAAATTAAGGACCGAATTTACACACATATGTAGGAATGCAGAGTATACAGAAGGAGAACAAAGGAGAGCTAATTGCAGTGGATTTTCTGGGACCACTACCGCGATCAAGTCGAGGTGTGAAGCACATATTGGTATGTATCGATGTGTTTTCCAAGGCAGTCCGACTGTACCCAATTATGCGACCCACAACCAAAGTTGTTCTAAAGATACTACTGCAGAAATATATTCCGTTATATGGAAAAATGGAGAAGGTACTCAGTGATCAAGGTGTACAATTCCAAAGTGAAAAATGGGAGAGGACGTTAAGGGAAAATGGAATACAACCTGTACTCACATCCATAAGACATCCTCAAGGAAACCTTGCTGAGAGAGTTAACAAAGAATTAGGTAAGTATTTACGAATATATTGCCATGATCAACACAATAAATGGGCAGAATATTTACCATTTCTTGAAAAAGCCATTAACGAAAATTATAGTGAAGCAACAGGATACACTCCCATGGAATTAGAAGAAGATAAGAAGCCAAACAGATTTTGGACTAAGTATATAAACAAACCTAATAACCAAAATGTACCTGTACCAATAAGTGTGAAAATTGAATACGCAAAGCAACGGATAAGAGAAAGAGATAACAAGAGAGTAGAAAGATTTAATCTAACTCACAAGCTACAACAATTCAACGTGGGAGAAAGTATACTACTCAAAGCAAATCCAGTGGGAAAACGGAGTGATAATACAGCGAAGAAATTCTTCAGACTTTATAATGGACCGTATACGTTAAGACAGCGAGTAGGACAACACACTTTCATCGTATATGATGAGATACAGAAGAAAGAAATTGGTAAATTCCACGCAACGTCATTTAGGAAGTTCTACACATGAAAACGACGAGGTCAATGAAACCAGTCAGATCAGCTGTTTGTTAAAGCCACCCTACTACAAGGTCACGAGCAGTGAGCGTACAAAGAGGGGAGGTAAGACATTTGTATACACTCCAATTAAGGGTGAAATGACGAATATTATTCTTTATTATTTGTTACATTTTTTTGCAAATATAATAATAATAAATAAAAAAAAATTATAATAAATAAATTTATTAAATTTTTTTTTTGTTACCAAGCAGAGGAATAATGCGACAGTACAAATAAGTGATGTACTGAGCATTGAATATAAAAATTTAAATTTACCTAATAAACTGTAAATAATTAATAATATATTAGAAATAAGCATGTCAGGGATTGCAAGCTTGGCTTAGACAAAAATATGAACAGGTGTTTCGACCTGAATCGACGTGCACACACACACAAATGTAACTGAAAGTGTGTACACCAGTATTTTGCTAGTGTGTGTGAACGCAGGTCTATGCAGGCGAGTTTACCACCCCAAGATGAATAATTGCACAATTAGTGTTTTTCTGTAATTATTCATAAACTAATTAGGATTAAAATCTAAAACCACAATAAAATGTAATAAAATTTACTAAATACTGTGTACGAAAACCACGCGAAAGTACCACACCGTACGAGTGTAATAGTGAAATAACTGTGTAAAAATCGAAAGGGTTAAGTTGCAATGTCCAAAATTACAGTGAACATGTGTTGTAAAAATAGTTATAAGATAAGTATAAGAGTATACTTACAGGACTCTGCAATTCGCAGAAATATAAGAAATAGCGAATTTGACAAAGAGTGGGGGAACTGAATCCAGAGACAGTTTCTGACATGTCGATTTCGTACCACTGCAGGTGTCGACCAAGACATGGGTATAAATAGGACACGCAAGCTACAGTGGTTCTCTTTCTTAAATCATCCACGGTGCAGCGGGAGCTTATGCCCGTCCGCACGGCGTATTTTTTTTTTGTTGTAAATAGTTTAAATTTTCCAGTTACATACAACTATGTAACTAAGTTGTAAAGACAATCATTTTTAAATAATAACAGCAGTACATAAGAAGAATTACATAAGAAGATCCATCGAAGTTAGAAACAGCACGAGGAGAGTTCCAGAGAGTGATATGACGCTGGAGTACGAGACAAGAGAGTGATACAACGCTGGACAAGATGAAGTGATACGACGCTGGACAAGAGGAGAGTTCCAGAGAGAGATACGACGCTGGACAAGAGGAGAGTTCCAGAGAGTGTTACAACGCTGGACAAGAAGAAGTGATTCGACGCTGGACAAGAGGAGAAAAGAGACAGCCGACGCTGGACAAGAGGAGAAGAGAGACAGCCGACGCTGGAGTGCGAGACGAGGACGACTACAGAGGGATCAAAATGATCGAGTATGATTGACGACAATAAGGTGATAAACAACTTATTTATATCTTAATCATACAATGAACTCAAAGACAATTAAAGACATTTCTATTTTATTTAAAAGTAAGAGCCAATGTTTCTTGTAAAGTAGAATTAAAGTCATAGATGTTTTAGAAATACGATTAACGTAACAAGAGCTCAAATTAAATGAAATAAAATGAATACAAAGCATTTAAATGAAAACAATTAGTATTTAAGAAAACAGTACTGAGAAACAAAAGATAAATTCAATAACTATTAATATTTTGAGTACATTACAATATATAAAAAGAGATTTAAATATTGATATTTTGAAACACATTAATTGACTGAGTAGTCTGAAAATGAGATTTTTCTTTAATAAAATAATTAGTAGAATAGAATATTTAGTCAGTAAGGATGTATATAGCATAAGCCTTACGGCATAATAACAAATAATAACGAATGTTTTAAATCGAAGTCAGTGCCATGTGCACAATTTTTAATAATATCAAATAAATTTGAAATACCGTTACAAGTTACATAGAGTTCTTATTGCAGATACACCTGAAACGCAATTTAAATGTTATATTGTTACATAATTTGTCAATCTTGAACGTGAGACCGGTCACGCTAAATTTGTGTATATGTATATGTATTGTTGCATATTTGGCTCCCAAAGAACGTGGGGCTATACAAATTAAAGTACATATAAAAATTCACACACATAAATACGTTTCATATATTTGGCGCTCCAAGATCGTGGGGCTTCGCAAACACAAATAGAAGTGTATTTGTATTTGAAATTAAATTTAACAACGTTTAAAAAACGTTGCATATATTTGTCGCCCTGGACGTGGGGCACGACATGCCTAAATTTATGTAAAAAAAAAGTTTTGTTACATAAATTATAGCCCATAAACGTATGGCCCGATCCCCATCATTTAACTATTAAAATTTTTTTATGTAGCTGAATGGTTGCTCTAAAATATAAGAGTGTGTTAAATAAAAAAAAAATGTATTATATGTAATAATTATTTATATTAAACAGTAATTGAATGTAATGTTAATTGTTGTGTAATCACACAGCTGGCGCCCACGAATAATATTATTTGTCTATGTAACAGGTGTAACTGTAATGAGTATTAATAATAACTATTAATAAAAATAAAGAAATAAATAAATAAGAAGGGATCGGTTATCAATAATAATTGTTAAAGAATTACTACTAAATAAATATTTTAATAATAATTCACCATGGCAATATCAGGAAGTTTAAGGATGGGAGAAACACTTGAAGCTATGATGCAAGCCGTATTTGGTGAAGTAGAGAACTAACAAACAGAAAAAGTAAAAGAAAATAATATTAGAACGCAAATAGAAGAGTTAACAGAATTTTTTACAAAACAGACCGAAAAATTAAGAGAAGAAATGAAAGCAAAAGAGGAATTAGTAGAAAGAATTGACGTTTCTAATACGTACATTGCGGCAGTAGAATATAAACAAACCATAAGAATTAAAAATAAGAGAGAAAATACGTTCGTAATTACTAACGATAATTATAAAAATGTAATTAACATTAAGGACGAGAAGCAAATAAAGGTTAATAAAACATACCTTATTAATAGCGATATTCCAAGTGTGAGACACACACACAATAGTAAGTCACACAGGATGACACATGTGAAACACATAAGGCACCACACTTACAGAGATAAATATCACTGTAGGCCTAACAATAAACGTAGTAAATTATCTATACAAAACACTACGCAAAATTGTGGTAAGTATGATGTTAGATATAAGCACGATAATTATAGTAACAATTATTATAACTATAAATATAAAAACTATAAAGATTATCATAAACGACGCACAAAAGAATGTTTCACGGTATATGTAAAACGCAGACTAACTACTAAAAAATGCGTTCGTCAAAAGCAGCTACGCGGAGAGAAGGAGAGAATTATGAAATGCGACCGTTACGAGAGAAATAGAGGGAGGATAAAGTATTCACTCTATAGACAAGTGGATCACGCGATAAAGGCAGCAACAATTCAACGCAGCGACGAACAGGTGACTTCTACGATAAAAACAAACGTCGCAGTAATACGAAGGAATGCGGACGTTGTTTACAGGAGGGAGAGAACAATGGTAAGCACGGCGACTACGCTACAAAGGAACAATATACGTCCGGTAGACGACGGACAATGCAATTGTTATAACGAGGGGTGTAAAATCGAACTACACACTGAACTCAGAACTCAATACCCGAATGGAATGAATAATTATTTTTAAAATAAAATAATATAACTATTAATTATTAATAATAAGAAATAATATGTGTAATAATATAAGAGAGTATAATTAAGAAATGTTATTTATTAAGGATATGATAGCAAATAAAAAAAGAAATATTAGTGAAAAGAAATAAGGAATATTATTTTAAAGGGTTAATTAAGAAATGTATTATTGATGGTGAGGAATGCTATTGTAGAGAAATATTTAAGAAAGTAATGGTAAAATATGTTATTGTTGTTATTAATATAAAGAAAGGGTTAGGAATGGAAATAATTGCCATAATTGTCAGAACGACTGATCAAGCGAACACTTAATGAAGATATAAGGACACAGAAGAAAGCGGGAGTGAAAAGTCAAATGGGCAGAGACTACTTAGGATTAAGGACTTCGAGAAAAATATCGTTGTTTTCCAAGACAGTTCCTCTGTAACCGATCATGCGACACACTACAAAGCTAAAAGAGTATTCTGTTACGGAAATGTATTTCAGGAAAGTAACAGCGATCAGAAAGGTAATGTTAAAGAAATGTAATAAAAGGTAATGAATGTTAATGTATTGTATAAGTAATGTATTAGATAAAGTAATGTCATGTTAAGAAAAGAGTTAAGGAAGATTAGAAGCGAAGGTAAGAATGTATGAGTAAGATAATGTAAAATTAAGGACCGAATTTACACACATATGTAGGAATGCAGAGTATACAGAAGGAGAACAAAGGAGAGCTAATTGCAGTGGATTTTCTGGGACCACTACCGCGATCAAGTCGAGGTGTGAAGCACATATTGGTATGTATCGATGTGTTTTCCAAGGCAGTCCGACTGTACCCAATTATGCGACCCACAACCAAAGTTGTTCTAAAGATACTACTGCAGAAATATATTCCGTTATATGGAAAAATGGAGAAGGTACTCAGTGATCAAGGTGTACAATTCCAAAGTGAAAAATGGGAGAGGACGTTAAGGGAAAATGGAATACAACCTGTACTCACATCCATAAGACATCCTCAAGGAAACCTTGCTGAGAGAGTTAACAAAGAATTAGGTAAGTATTTACGAATATATTGCCATGATCAACACAATAAATGGGCAGAATATTTACCATTTCTTGAAAAAGCCATTAACGAAAATTATAGTGAAGCAACAGGATACACTCCCATGGAATTAGAAGAAGATAAGAAGCCAAACAGATTTTGGACTAAGTATATAAACAAACCTAATAACCAAAATGTACCTGTACCAATAAGTGTGAAAATTGAATACGCAAAGCAACGGATAAGAGAAAGAGATAACAAGAGAGTAGAAAGATTTAATCTAACTCACAAGCTACAACAATTCAACGTGGGAGAAAGTATACTACTCAAAGCAAATCCAGTGGGAAAACGGAGTGATAATACAGCGAAGAAATTCTTCAGACTTTATAATGGACCGTATACGTTAAGACAGCGAGTAGGACAACACACTTTCATCGTATATGATGAGATACAGAAGAAAGAAATTGGTAAATTCCACGCAACGTCATTTAGGAAGTTCTACACATGAAAACGACGAGGTCAATGAAACCAGTCAGATCAGCTGTTTGTTAAAGCCACCCTACTACAAGGTCACGAGCAGTGAGCGTACAAAGAGGGGAGGTAAGACATTTGTATACACTCCAATTAAGGGTGAAATGACGAATATTATTCTTTATTATTTGTTACATTTTTTTTGCAAATATAATAATAATAAATAAAAAAAAATTATAATAAATAAATTTATTAAATTTTTTTTTTGTTACCAAGCAGAGGAATAATGCGACAGTACAAATAAGTGATGTACTGAGCATTGAATATAAAAATTTAAATTTACCTAATAAACTGTAAATAATTAATAATATATTAGAAATAAGCATGTCAGGGATTGCAAGCTTGGCTTAGACAAAAATATGAACAGGTGTTTCGACCTGAATCGACGTGCACACACACACAAATGTAACTGAAAGTGTGTACACCAGTATTTTGCTAGTGTGTGTGAACGCAGGTCTATGCAGGCGAGTTTACCACCCCAAGATGAATAATTGCACAATTACTGTTTTTCTGTAATTATTCATAAACTAATTAGGATTAAAATCTAAAACCACAATAAAATGTAATAAAATTTACTAAATACTGTGTACGAAAACCACGCGAAAGTACCACACCGTACGAGTGTAATAGTGAAATAACTGTGTAAAAATCGAAAGGGTTAAGTTGCAATGTCCAAAATTACAGTGAACATGTGTTGTAAAAATAGTTATAAGATAAGTATAAGAGTATACTTACAGGACTCTGCAATTCGCAGAAATATAAGAAATAGCGAATTTGACAAAGAGTGGGGGAACTGAATCCAGAGACAGTTTCTGACATGTCGATTTCGTACCACTGCAGGTGTCGACCAAGACATGGGTATAAATAGGACACGCAAGCTACAGTGGTTCTCTTTCTTAAATCATCCACGGTGCAGCGGGAGCTTATGCCCGTCCGCACGGCGTATTTTTTTTTTTTTGTAAATAGTTTAAATTTTCCAGTTACATACAACTATGTAACTAAGTTGTAAAGACAATCATTTTTAAATAATAACAGCAGTACATAAGAAGAATTACATAAGAAGATCCATCGAAGTTAGAAACAGCACGAGGAGAGTTCCAGAGAGTGATATGACGCTGGAGTACGAGACAAGAGAGTGATACAACGCTGGACAAGATGAAGTGATACGACGCTGGACAAGAGGAGAGTTCCAGAGAGAGATACGACGCTGGACAAGAGGAGAGTTCCAGAGAGTGTTACAACGCTGGACAAGAAGAAGTGATTCGACGCTGGACAAGAGGAGAAAAGAGACAGCCGACGCTGGACAAGAGGAGAAGAGAGACAGCCGACGCTGGAGTGCGAGACGAGGACGACTACAGAGGGATCAAAATGATCGAGTATGATTGACGACAATAAGGTGATAAACAACTTATTTATATCTTAATCATACAATGAACTCAAAGACAATTAAAGACATTTCTATTTTATTTAAAAGTAAGAGCCAATGTTTCTTGTAAAGTAGAATTAAAGTCATAGATGTTTTAGAAATACGATTAACGTAACAAGAGCTCAAATTAAATGAAATAAAATGAATACAAAGCATTTAAATGAAAACAATTAGTATTTAAGAAAACAGTACTGAGAAACAAAAGATAAATTCAATAACTATTAATATTTTGAGTACATTACAATATATAAAAAGAGATTTAAATATTGATATTTTGAAACACATTAATTGACTGAGTAGTCTGAAAATGAGATTTTTCTTTAATACAATAATTAGTAGAATAGAATATTTAGTCAGTAAGGATGTATATAGCATAAGCCTTACGGCATAATAACAAATAATAACGAATGTTTTAAATCGAAGTCAGTGCCATGTGCACAATTTTTAATAATATCAAATAAATTTGAAATACCGTTACAAGTTACATAGAGTTCTTATTGCAGATACACCTGAAACGCAATTTAAATGTTATATTGTTACATAATTTGTCAATCTTGAACGTGAGACCGGTCACGCTAAATTTGTGTATATGTATATGTATTGTTGCATATTTGGCTCCCAAAGAACGTGGGGCTATACAAATTAAAGTACATATAAAAATTCACACACATAAATACGTTTCATATATTTGGCGCTCCAAGATCGTGGGGCTTCGCAAACACAAATAGAAGTGTATTTGTATTTGAAATTAAATTTAACAACGTTTAAAAAACGTTGCATATATTTGTCGCCCTGGACGTGGGGCACGACATGCCTAAATTTATGTAAAAAAAAAGTTTTGTTACATAAATTATAGCCCATAAACGTATGGCCCGATCCCCATCATTTAACTATTAAAATTTTTTTATGTAGCTGAATGGTTGCTCTAAAATATAAGAGTGTGTTAAATAAAAAAAAAATGTATTATATGTAATAATTATTTATATTAAACAGTAATTGAATGTAATGTTAATTGTTGTGTAATCACACAGCTGGCGCCCACGAATAATATTATTTGTCTATGTAACAGGTGTAACTGTAATGAGTATTAATAATAACTATTAATAAAAATAAAGAAATAAATAAATAAGTAGGGAACGGTTATCAATAATAATTGTTAAAGATTTACTACTAAATAAATATTTTAATAATAATTCACCATGGTAATATCAGGAAGTTTAAGGATGGGAGAAACACTTGAAGCTATGATGCAAGCCGTATTTGGTGAAGTAGAGAACAAACAAACAGAAAAAGTAAAAGAAAATAATATCAGAACGCAAATAGAAGAGTTAACAGAATTTTTTACAAAACAGACCGAAAAATTAAGAGAAGAAAGGAAAGCAAAAGAGGAATTAGTAGAAAGAATAACGATTCTAATACGCACATTGCGGCAGTAGAATATAAACAAACCATAAGAATTAAAAATAAGAGAGAAAATACGTTCGTAATTACTAACGATAATTATAAAAATGTAATTAACATTAAGGAGGAGAAGCAAATAAAGGCTAATAAAACATACCTTATTAATAGCGATATTCCAAGTGTGAGACACACACACAATAGTAAGTCACACAGGATGACACATGTGAAACACATAAGGCACCACACTTACGGAGATAAATATCACTGTAGGCCTAACAATATACGTAGTAAATTATCTATACAAAACATTACGCAAAATTGTGGTAAGTATGATGTTAGATATACGCACGATAATTATAGTAACAATTATTATAACTATAAATATAAAAACTATAAAGATTATCATAAACGACGCACAAAAGAATGTTTCACGGTATATGTAAAACGCAGACTAACTACTAAAAAATGCGTTCGTCAAAAGCAGCTACGCGGAGAGAAGGAGAGAATTATGAAATGCGACCGTTACGAGAGAAATAGAGGGAGGATAAAGTATTCACCCTATAGACAAGTGGATCACGCGATAAAGGCAGCAACAATTCAACGCAGCGACGAACAGGTGACTTCTACCATAAAAACAAACGTCGCAGTAATACGAGGGAATGCGGACGTTGTTTACAGGAGGGAGAGAACAATGGTAAGCACGGCGACTACGCTACAAAGGAACAATATACGTCCGGTAGACGACGGACAATGCAATTGTTATAACGAGGGGTGTAAAATCGAACTACACACTGAACTCAGAACTCAATACCCGAATGGAATGAATAATTATTTTTAAAATAAAATAATGTAAATATTAATTATTAATAATAAGAAATAATATGTGTAATAATATAAGAGAGTATAATTAAGAAATGTTATTTATTAAGGATATGATAGCAAATAAAAAAAGAAATATTAGTGAAAAGAAATAAGGAATATTATTTTAAAGGGTTAATTAAGAAATGTATTATTGATGGTAAGGAATGCTATTGTAGAGAAATATTTAAGAAAGTAATGGTAAAATATGTTATTGTTGTTATTATTATGATGAAAGGGTTAGGAATGGAAATAATTGCCATAATTGTCAGAACGACTGATCAAGCGAACACTTAATGAAGATACAAGGACACAGAAGAAAGCGAGAGTGAAAAGTCAAATGGGCAGAGACTACTTAGGATTAAGGACTTCGAGAAAAATATCGTTGTTTTCCAAGACAGTTCCTCTGTAACCGATCATGCGACACACTACAAAGCTAAAAGAGTATTCTGTTACGGAAGTGTATTTCAGGAAAGTAACAGCGATCAGAAAGGTAATGTTAAAGAAATGTAATAAAAGGTAATGAATGTTAATGTATTGTATAAGTAATGTATTAGATAAAGTAATGTCATGTTAAGAAAAGAGTTAAGGAAGATTAGAAGCGAAGGTAAGAATGTATGAGTAAGATAATGTAAAATTAAGGACCGAATTTACACACATATGTAGGAATGCAGAGTATACAGAAGGAGAACAAAGGAGAGCTAATTGCAGTGGATTTTCTGGGACCACTACCGCGATCAAGTCGAGGTGTGAAGCACTTATTGGTATGTATCGATGTGTTTTCCAAGGCAGTCCGACTGTACCCAATTATGCGACCCACAACCAAAGTTGTTCTAAAGATACTACTGCAGAAATATATTCCGTTATATGGAAAAATGGAGAAGGTACTCAGTGATCAAGGTGTACAATTCCAAAGTGAAAAATGGGAGAGGACGTTAAGGGAAAATGGAATACAACCTGTACTCACATCCATAAGACATCCTCAAGGAAACCTTGCTGAGAGAGTTAACAAAGAATTAGGTAAGTATTTACGAATATATTGCCATGATCAACACAATAAATGGGCAGAATATTTACCATTTCTTGAAAAAGCCATTAACGAAAATTATAGTGAAGCAACAGGATACACTCCCATGGAATTAGAAGAAGATAAGAAGCCAAACAGATTTTGGACTAAGTATATAAACAAACCTAATAACCAAAATGTACCTGTACCATTAAGTGTGAAAATTGAATACGCAAAGCAACGGATAAGAGAAAGAGATAACAAGAGAGTAGAAAGATTTAATCTAACTCACAAGCTACAACAATTCAACGTGGGAGAAAGTATACTACTCAAAGCAAATCCAGTGGGAAAACGGAGTGATAATACAGCGAAGAAATTCTTCAGACTTTATAATGGACCGTATA
This sequence comes from Magicicada septendecula, assembly GCA_034769895.1. NCBI lineage: Eukaryota > Metazoa > Arthropoda > Insecta > Hemiptera > Cicadidae > Magicicada > Magicicada septendecula. The sequence goes on from CM068367.1 coordinate 891,603,673, forward strand.
CGTTAAGACAGCGAGTAGGACAACACACTTTCATCGTATATGATGAGATACAGAAGAAAGAAATTGGTAAATTCCACGCAACGTCATTTAGGAAGTTCTACACATGAAAACGACGAGGTCAATGAAACCAGTCAGATCAGCTGTTTGTTAAAGCCACCCTACTACAAGGTACGAGCAGTGAGCGTACAAAGAGGGGAGGTAAGACATTTGTATACACTCCAATTAAGGGTGAAATGACGAATATTATTCTTTATTATTTGTTACATTTTTTTGCAAATATAATAATAATAAATAAATAAAAATTTATAATAAATAAATTTATTAAATTTTTTTTGTTACCAAGCAGAGGAATAATGCGACAGTACAAATAAGTGATGTACTGAGCATTGAATATAAAAATTTAAATTTACCTAATAAACTGTAAATAATTAATAATATATTAGAAATAAGCATGTCAGGGATTGCAAGCTTGGCTCAGACAAAAATATGAACAGGTGTTTCGACCTGAATCGACGTGCACACACACACAAATGTAACTGAAAGTGTGTACACCAGTATTTTGCTAGGGTGTGTGAACGCAGGTCTATGCAGGCGAGTTTACCACCCCAAGATGAATAATTGCACAATTACTGTTTTTCTGTAATTATTCATAAACTATAATTAAGAATTAAAATCTAAAACCACAATAAAATGTAATAAAATTTACTAAATACTGTGTACGAAAACCACGCGAAAGTGCCACACCGTACGAGTGTAATAGTGAAATAACTGTGTAAAAATCGAAAGGGTTAAGTTGCAATGTCCAAAATTACAGTGAACATGTGTTGTAAAAATAGTTATAAGATAAGTATAAGAGTATACTTACAGGACTCTGCAATTCGCAGAAATATAAGAAATAGCGAATTTGACAAAGAGTGGGGGAACTGAAGCCAGAGACAGTTTCTGACATGTCGATTTCGTACCACTGCAGGTGTCGACCAAGACATGGGTATAAATAGGACACGCAAGCTACAGTGGTTCTCTTTCTTAAATCATCCACGGTGCAGCGGGAGCTTATGCCCGTCCGCACGGCGTATTTTTTTTTTTTTGTAAATAGTTTAAATTTTCCAGTTACATACAACTATGTAACTAAGTTGTAAAGACAATCATTTTTAAATAATAACAGCAGTACATAAGAAGAATTACATAAGAAGATCCATCGAAGTTAGAAACAGCACGAGGAGAGTTCCAGAGAGTGATATGACGCTGGAGTACGAGACAAGAGAGTGATACAACGCTGGACAAGATGAAGTGATACGACGCTGGACAAGAGGAGAGTTCCAGAGAGAGATACGACGCTGGACAAGAGGAGAGTTCCAGAGAGTGTTACAACGCTGGACAAGAAGAAGTGATTCGACGCTGGACAAGAGGAGAAAAGAGACAGCCGACGCTGGACAAGAGGAGAAGAGAGACAGCCGACGCTGGAGTGCGAGACGAGGACAACTACAGAGGGATCAAAATGATCGAGTATGATTGACGACAATAAGGTGATAAACAACTTATTTATATCTTAATCATACAATGAACTCAAAGACAATTAAAGACATTTCTATTTTATTTAAAAGTAAGAGCCAATGTTTCTTGTAAAGTAGAATTAAAGTCATAGATGTTTTAGAAATACGATTAACGTAACAAGAGCTCAAATTAAATGAAATAAAATGAATACAAAGCATTTAAATGAAAACAATTAGTATTTGAGAAAACAGTACTGAGAAACAAAAGATAAATTCAATAACTATTAATATTTTGAGTACATTACAATATATAAAAAGAGATTTAAATATTGATATTTTGAAACACATTAATTGACTGAGTAGTCTGAAAATGAGATTTTTCTTTAATACAATAATTAGTAGAATAGAATATTTAGTCAGTAAGGATGTATATAGCATAAGCCTTACGGCATAATAACAAATAATAACGAATGTTTTAAATCGAAGTCAGTGCCATGTGCACAATTTTTAATAATATCAAATAAATTTGAAATACCGTTACAAGTTACATAGAGTTCTTATTGCAGATATACCTGAAACCCAATTTAAATGTTATATTGTTACATAATTTGTCAATCTTGAACGTGAGACCGGTCACGCTAAATTTGTGTATATGTATATGTATTGTTGCATATTTGGCTCCCAAAGAACGTGGGGCTATACAAATTAAAGTACATATAAAAATTCACACACATAAATACGTTTCATATATTTGGCGCTCCAAGATCGTGGGGCTCCGCAAACACAAATTGAAGTGTATTTGTATTTGGAAGTAATTTTTAAAATATAATAACGTTACAATATATATATATATATATAGTTTGAAGCCAATATCAATTTTAAAATGGCTAATACTATCACTTAATTAATACCGCTGCATTTTGTTACTTTTAGGTACTTCGCTACTGGCTGTAACTTTAAATCACTGGCATATTATTTCATGAAAGAGCACACAACAGTACGCAGAATTGTTAAGGAAACACCAGTTGCTATCTGGCACACCCTTCAACCAGAATACATGCCTCATCCAACGGATGAAAAATGGAAATATGTAGCCAGTCGATATAGGGAACTCTGGAATCTTCCAAACTGTATTGGTAGCTTAGACAGCAAACATATAAGAGTAAAATGTCCTCCAAATACGGGCTCAGCATACTTTAATTATAAAGGATATTTTTCGGTCATATTACTGGCTGTCTCTGATGCTGATGGAAAGTGAGGGTAAGTTTGTTACTGTTGGTATAGGCGAGTATGGGAGGAATAGTGAAGGAAGAGCTTTGAATGAAAGTAAATTTGGTAAAGCTAGATGGGCGATTGCAAGTACCGAATCCTACCCCACTGCCTGGCAACAATGAACCTTTCCTGTATTTTTTTGTGGCGGATGAAGCGTTTCCTCTGACGAGTAATATTATGAAACCCTATCCAAAAATAAATCTCAATAACAATAAGCGAATATTTAATGGCCGGCTGTCAAGAGGAAGAAAATCCGTGGAGTGTGCATTTGGCATGATGGCTTTAAAATTTCAAGTATTACACACGCCAATAAATTGTAGTATAAAGATGGTCGACGATATTATTTTAGCTCTTTGTGTGCTACACAATTTCATTCGACATCATGAGATGAATTTCAACCCCAAGTGGGGAGCAAAACGTTCAAGAAACCGTCAATGAACATGTCCGCTTGGCAATTCAAAATTGCCCAACAAATCCTGCTCTACTATATAGAGATAAATTGTGTGACTTTTTTCTTAAGCCGGAGGGAGCACTAGCATGGCAGGAAAAGTACTATTTGTAGCTACGCTCTGTTAAAACATGTTTGTGGTTATGCACAGTAACTTTCTTAATATACGAGAAATTGTGGCTAATTAACAAATATTTTTTTTATTTCTTCATCCTGACTTTTTCCGTATATTTTATGCATGAATTATCAGAAGTGTTGTGTCTTAACAGACTTAAAATAATGTGTAAGTAAAGGGCGTATTTTATCGTTACACAAGGAAATTGTTACTAACAACTTAATGACTGTTGTAATTAGTAAAAAAACATCATAACGTAGGGCCTACTGCTTCACTTGTCTTTGAACCCTTTGGTTATTTTTCAAGAATTTGGGATGTTTGAAAATAATCCGAGGGCTGAAACACGCGTGTAGCATTACATGATTTTTTTTTTACTAATCACGGTGGTCATTGATTTTTTCAAATCATAATATTAGTCAAGCTACAAAACAACTATAAACAAATTTTGTTTTGGATGTGATTGAAACTTTCTAGATACAAAGTCTATTTGAATATGAATTTCAAATAAAACATGCCTGCTATATATAACATGCTGATTTCTTGTTCTACATTATTATTTTGAGTACTTGTCAGTTATAACGAGCAACTGTCCGATTGGGCATTTGATGAATAGTTAAGTAAATGACAACAAGATACATTTCGTCAGGTTTCATAAAGTAGTATCAGTAATAATATATTACCATATTTATTATTAATTTTGTGTAGTCTATTACCTATTATTTGTATTAAATTACTCTTTTTTGTGGGAAGCAATTGATGTGCATTGTACAAAAAGCAAAAGCCAGCACTGGCGCAGTTATAACTATAAGTACCAAGTTATTTTGAAAATAGGTACGTACCATTCTCCTTGATTTCATTTCCTATTGCAATCCAAGCTTGATTTTGGGCTCTGGTACGGTGGTAATCCGGCAAGGTGTGGTCATATAAGCAGGGATGCTGCTCAACTAGTTGCACAAAATTAATATTAAAATCCTGGTCGTCACGCATGATTACACTTTATTATTAATTCTCAGTCTGTTTTGCGAATCACACCGAAGAGCACAGTACAGAAACAGACGTGCACGTGGCGAAAATAGAACACGATGTAATCGAGCAATGTAACTAGAATAATATAAGGTAGGCCACTTCGGCCGATTACGCTCCCATTGGTTGCTTCGCTCTGACGTCGCCGTGTGGAAGAAATACGCGCGAGTCTTGATTTACCAATGCAGTCTTACCTGAAACAATGTCTTACTTAGCATATCTCTGCTGTTTACACGAAATATTAACAATAATTGTAACGAGCTATTCATATAGAAAAAGGATTAACCAACAAGATTAAATGGTTTGTGGCAAAAAATAGTGGTAAAATCTATTTCTACATTTAATAGAAAAGTAAGCAAGTCTGTCCACATAATATAACATTGACAAAATAGCACAAGATGTAAAAATAAGTCTGAAAGGAGGCGATATTATATATATATATATATTATAACTTTACTTCTATGCGTTATTGTTATGTTGTGTTGTGTGTGAGTACCCACCTGCTGTCTGATCTCGCAGATTCTTCCGACTAGGGCGTGTGGATTTTGGATTTGAAGTTCGCAAGCTAGTAATCTCAAATTATTACAACAACACACAAAATAGGTTACTTTAAAGGGGGAGAGTTTTGTGAGACTGGTAGGCTTTATCGTAAAG